>SJYA01002100.1:1266352-1424335 GCA_006410615.1 Neotragus moschatus | reverse complement strand
CCTCAACCAAAAGACAAAGACTGGCTGAATGGATACAAAAACAAGACCCTTATATATGTTGTCTACAAGAGACCAACCTCAGAACAAGGAACACATACGGACTGAAAGCGAAGGGCTAGAAAAAGATATTCCATGCAAATACAGGCCAAAAGAAAGCAGGAGTAGCAATACTCATATCAGATAAAATAGACTTTTAAACAAAGGCTGTGAAAAGAGGCAAAGAATAATGATCAAAGGATCAATCCAAGAAGAAGATATAATTATACATATATATGCACCCAACATAGGAGTGCCGCAAGTCAGTTCAGTTCAGTTCAGTTCAGTCGTTTAGTCCTGTCCGACTCTTTGGAACCACATGAATCGCAGCACACCAGGCCTCCCCGTCCACCACCAACTCTTGTAGTTCACTTAGACTCACATCCATTGAGTCAGTGATGCGATCCAGCCATCTCATCCTCAGTCGTCCCTTTCTCCTCCTGCCCCCAACCCCTCCCAGCATCAGAATCTTTTCCAGTGAGTCAACTCTTCGCATGAAGTGGCCAGAGTACTGGAGTTTGAACTTTAGCATCATTCCTTCCAAAGAAATCCCAGGGTTGATCTCCTTCAGAATCGACTGGTTGGGTTTCCTTGCAGTCCAAGGGACTCTCAAGTGTCTTCTCCAACACCACAGTTCAAACGCATCAATTCTTTGGTGCTCAGCCTTCTTCACAGTCCAAATCTCACATCCATACATGACTACTGGAAAAACCATAGCCTTGACTAGATGGACCTTAGTCGGCAAAGTAATATCTCTGCTTTTCAATATGCTATCTAGGTTGGTCATAACTTTCCTTCCAATGAGTAAGTGTCTTTTAATTTCATGGCTGCAGTCACCATCTGCAATGATTTTGAAGCCCCCCAAAATAAAGTCTGACACTGTTTCCACTGTTTCTCCGTCTATTTCCCATGAAGTGATGGGACCAGATGCCGTGATCTTCGTTTTTTGAATGTTGAGCTTTAAGCCAACTTTTTCGCTCTCTACTTTCACATTCATCAAGAGGCTTTTTAGTTCCTCTTCACTTTCTGCCATAAGGGTGGTGTCATCTGTGTATCTGAGGTTATTGATATTTCTCCCAACATTCTTGATTCCAGCTTGTGCTTCTTCTAGCCCAGTGTTTCTTATGAGGTACTGCATGGAAGATCAATAAGCAGGGTGACAATATACAACATTGATGTCCTCCTTTTCCTATTTGGAACCAATCTGCTGTTCCATGTCCAGTTCTCATTCCTGCTTTCTGATCTGCATACAGATTTCCCAAGAGGCAGGTCAGGTGCTCTGGTATTCCCATCTCTTTCAGAATTTTCCACAGTTTATTGTGATCCAAACAGTCAAAGGCTTTGGCATAGTCAATAAAGCAGAAATAGATGTTTTTCTGGAACTCTCTTGCTTTTTCCATGATCCAACGGATGTTGGCAACTTGATCTCTGGTTCCTCTGCCTTTTCTAAAACCAGCTTCAACATCTGGAAGTTCATGGTTCATGTATTGCTGAAGCCTGGCTTGGAGAATTTTGAGCATTACTTTACTAGCATGTGAGATGAATGCAATTGTGCAGTAGTTTGAGCATTCTTTGGCATTGCCTTTCTCTGAGATTGGAATAAAAACTGACCTTTTCCAGTCCTGTGGCCACCGCTGAGTTTTCCAAATTTGCTGGCATATTGAGTGCAGCACTTTCACAGCATCATCTTTCAGGATTTGGAATAGCTCAAGTGGAATTCCATCACCTCCATTAGCTTTGTTAGTAGTGATGCTTTCTAAGGCCCACTTGACTTCTCATTCCAGGATGTCTGGCTCTAGATGAGTGATCACACCATCATGATTATCCAGGTCATGAAGATTTTTTTTGTATAGTTCATCTGTGTATTCTTGCCACCTCTTCTTAATATCTTCTGCTTCTGTTAGATCCATACCGTTTCTGTCCTTTATTGAGCCCATCTTTGCATGAAATGTTCCCTTTTTTCTTGAAGAGATCTCAATTCTTTCCCATTTTGCCTACAGAGGTACTCAGATAGTTATATCTGCACTACACTTTGTGTGAACAAAAATGTTTTTTCATGTTTTAAGCACAGATACCTGGAAGTTTGTTAAAAAGTCAGCCACCCCAAGGATACAAAGAGTCAGGAGCTTCAAGGGTCCAATACTACACAGCACCTGCTAACTGATACCCTCTCAGTGACCCCAGCCTTCCTGAGAGGCCTTGTCTTGTTGGAAGATCTCCCACCAACACACAACCTGACTCAGACAGCCTGAGGAGCACAGGAGTTGTCAGCTGTTGTAGAGAGGCTCAGAGGCTCTCAGGGTTGGGATGAGCTTGAGTCTCCTCCTGAAATCAGGCTGCCCTTTGACCTGAAACAAGTTCTTAGCCATCATTACCCACAGGGGACAAAGGGCCTACTGGTGCCCAACCTGGTGACACTGTTGGAATGTGACAAGTGGGACGAAGGACAAGCAACACAGGTCTCTAGCAACCATGTGGCCCAACACAGCCTCACAATCTCAGGGGGACTGGGCTTTGCTAGGCATCAAGAGGATGCAGAGGTGGGAGCATGGGAGATGGTGATGGAGCAAAGGCAGAGAGGAAGGAGAGGGCAGAGCACACGTAGTTGAGACTTCCTGGTGAGAGTCATGGTCAAGGTGAGGTTTAGGGAACAGGAGGCTGAGGTTTAGGCCTTTGTGCGGCAAAATTCTATTGAGATAGAGGGGAATCAGGGCAGACGGGGTCCCTGAGGATGCCTGGCCTGCTATCTGGGGGAACTACTGTCCAGTCCAGGGGCCAGGAATTTATTCCCTGGGTAGGGAGGAGCCCTGGGAGGTGCTTGAGCTGGAGCGTGTCATGGACCAGATGGAGGGGCAGTGGATGCCTCAGGCTGGACTGAGCATCTGTCTTAGTGACCCCACAGCAGGGCAGCTTCAGCTCCCTGAGCCACTTGCTACATGCTGGGCTCTGGGTGGATGCTACACACACAGCATCTCAATGTAACTGACAGTGACCTCTCCATGCAGATGAAGTTCATATCTAGAATCCTGGTTCTAGTGTGAAAGCTGCCTGCGCAGGCATCCTGCTCTCACCTCGCCTACTGTGGCCTCAAACTCGGGAGAACTGCACACTGAAAACAGCAGTGGCACCAGCTGTAGCCACAGACTCCCAACACCGCCTGTGCTGTGTGTGCGCACAGTTCTTTCCCTCCTGTCTGCACCTATGACAGCTTCCCTAAATGAGGGCACAACCAATGCCAACTCTTCCTTATCCTTTCTGTTCCTAAATGCCTGGAAATGGATTTAAAAGACCTGAGAAGGTTTGTGTCAATCACCAGCTTAGTTTGGACTTTAATTAGATTTCTGTCTTCCCATCACTCTCGGCCAGAGTGTCTCCTTCTTCAACAAGTTGAACAGGTGCCACGAAAGTCACGTTATATCCCCAGTGAGAGAATGGATACAAATAGATGGGCGGGAAAATTCCTTCTCTCAGCTATTTTAAAAGGGGCCCTGAATAGAACAAAACATCATCAAAGCCTGGTCTTATCAGTAAATATCAGTATGAAGGATCAAAAGGGCCACCTCCCTCAAATAGTGTTAAAAATGTCTGATGTTCTTGTTGGAGTTGCCCTGGTTAGTGGGCATATCACCTCAATATGTTGTGGTACAGGTCCAGATTTTTGTATTATTTCTTTTTTCTAACCCACCATCGACTTTTCTTTGTTGTTATTTAGTCACTAATTCATGTCCAGCTCTTTGCAATCCCAGGAAGTTTAGCCTACTAGACTCCTCTGTCCATGGGATTCCTCAGGCCAAAATACTGAACTCGGTTGCCATTTCCTTCTCCAGGAAATAGTCCTGACCGAGGAATCAATCTCATGTCTTCTGCATTGGCAAGCAGAATCTTTACCACTGAGCCATCAGGAAGCCACCCATTTGTAAAATACAATATAAATTACCCAGAAATGAAGAAAACAAAGAAAATGAGTTTGATCCAATTTTAAATTATCAGTTTAATTACACATAGAACTACAGTGCCATGTTGCTCTAAGGTTTCTGAGCAGTTCTCTCCAACTCTGTACCTACCTTGTCAGGAACAAGTAACAGGCAGCTTTTGGACACAGGCAGGTCCTCAGACCACACAGGAGCTGCACTGCCCCAGGAAGTATGATGCTGCCTGGCTGTTGGCCTGTAAGGGGGTTGTGACGTGAGGGGCACAGAAACCCTGGTCGACTGCTGAGTGCTGTACACGGGTCACTAGGGGCTATGTCTCCCCCTGATACCTGGTAGGATGAGCGTCTCTGGAAACGGAAGGACTTGTTGGAAGTTACACAGCTGGAAAGTGGCCAGGGCAGGACTGGTCTCAGCTCTCATCAGAGCTCTTCCAACCTGCCTTGAGGGGGGACCCTGGAAAACCCCTCCCAGATGCACCTTCAAGGAAGGAGGTTTGGTCCAAGCTGCAGAGCTGCCTGCACAGGGGCAACTGATCCTAAGACAGATCCAGGCGGGATGTCAGCCTCAGCCACTTTAGCCCAATTCAGGACCACTCTGATGGGCCATTTTGGTTCAACTTCTTCCTCTCCCCAATTCCATTCTCTTCCCTCCTCTTAAAGCATTTCACAGAGAGGAAATGCAATGAATGAAGCCATGTTCAGCATTCATGATAAGGAAATGGAAATCAAGACCAGAACCTAATATCACTTTACTTGCTATCAATAAGATGTTTGAACATACCAAGGGCCAGAGAGGATACTGCAAACATTCTGGGGAAAGTATAAATTGGTGCTACAGTTTTATGACAAACTTTGGTACTACTATTCTCTAGCTTGTGCAAGCCCCTATGATCCCTTGGGCTTTTGACTCCATGGGATGAATAAGGGCACAGGGAAAGAGACCAGTGAGAATACTGTCAGCAGAATCCATCAAAGTAACTGGCTGTGGGGGTGGAAATCAGATTTCCAATGCAAGAGATATTTAAATCATCCAAAGAGTAGAGTATGAACTTAGATGATATGATATTCAAATAACATAAACATTTTCAAATATATTCAAACTCCATTAGGAAAGCAGTGTAACACAATGAAGTTGCCAAGGCACCTAGGTAATCAACTGTGAAAGGCTGAGTCCTAAGCACTGGATGACCCAGATATTCCCTGTGTGACCACTTTGGAAAGCTCTATGGCTATGTGGAGACTGTAGCATGGGCAGGTGAGGGGAAGTCAAGCTCAGCCTTAGACAGGCTGTGATGGAGGTGCAGAGAAGACTACCAGGGAGATTGTCAAGTACTCACCTACACAGTCAAGTCTGGAACACAAGGGGAGATCAGGCTGGAGATGCAATTTGGAAGTGTTCGTTCTGTAGACATACTCCAAGGCCATGAGCCTGGAAGAGGTCTTTGTGGGAGAGAAGGCAGAGAGAATAGGTAGGATCCAGGGATTGAGGGGACAGAAGCGCCCTCAAACACTTAGCCTGGTGAAGGATAAGAGTCACCATGGAGACCCAGGGATAGCCAGAGGGGCAGGAGGAAAAACAGGAGAGTGTGGTGTCCACAGGTGAAGTTGTTTCAATGATGAGGGAAGGGCAACTATGTTTGAGGCTGCTGAGAGGTCAAGATGACAGCTGAGAATTGACCATGGATTCAGCAGCGTGGAGGCCAGTGGTGAACTTGTCAAGGGCAGTTCCATGGAACAGTGGCATCTGAAGTCTGAAAGAGGGAGGACAGAATGGGAGGGGAGAGTATGGAAATTGGATGGCTCTTCCATGAGTTGTGCTATCTGGGCAAACTAAGGAACAGGGCAGGAGATGGAGGAGGTGGTGGGGCTGAGAGATATTTATATGGGAGTTGGTACTGCATATTTCTCCTTTCTCCTGGATCCTGGTGCACACAAGGTTTTTTTTGTGCCCTCCAAGAGTCTGTTTCCTAGTCCTGTGTAAGTTCTGCTGGCTCTATGGTGGGGTTAATGGTGACCTCCTCCAAGAGGGCTTATGCCAAACCCTGATGTAGAGACAGAGCCAAAGCAAAAACAACACCCAGTTGTGGATGTGACTGGTGATGGAAGTAAAGTCTGATGCTGTAAGAGCAATATTGCATAGGAACTTGGGATGTTAGGTCCATGAATCAAGGCAAATTGGAAGTGGTCAAACAGGAGATGAACGTCGACATTTTAGAAATCAGTGAACTAGAATAGACTGGAATGGGTGAATTTAACTCAGATGACCATTATATCTACTGCTGTGGGCAAGAATCCCTTAGTAGAAATGGAGTAACCATCACAATCAACAAAAGAGGCCCAAATGCAAGACTTGGATGCTATCTCAAAAGCGACAGAATGATCTCTGTTCATTTCCAAGGCAAACCATTCAATATCACAGTAATCTAAGTCTATGCCCCAAACAGTAATGCTGAAGAAGCTGAAGTTGAACGGTTATATGAAAACCTACAAGACCTTCTAGAACTAACACTCAAAAAATTCATTATAGGGGATTGGAATACAAAAGTATGAAGTCAAAAAACACCTGGAGTAACAGGCAAATTTGGACTTGGAGTACAGAATGAAGAAGGGCAAAGGCTCATAGAGTTTAGCCAAGAGAACGCCCTGGTCATAGCAAACACCCTCTTCAAACAACACAAGAGAAGACTCTACACATGGATATCACCAGATGTTCAATACTGATATCAGATTGATTATATTCTTTGCAAAAATAAGACTGGGAGCAAAAATAAGACTGGGAGCTAACTGTGGCTCAGATCATGAGCTCCTTATTGCCAAATTCACCCTCAAATTGAGGAAAGTAGGGAAAATCAATAGACTATTCAGGTATGAGAAATGAAAAGCAAAGGAGAAAAGGAAAGATATAAGCATCTCAATGCAGAGTTCCAAAGAATAGCAAGGAGAGATAAGAAAGCCTTCCTCAGTGATCAATGCAAAGAAATAGAGAAAAAGAACAGAATGGGAAAGTCTAGAGATCTCTTCAAGAAAATTAGAGATACCAAGGGAACATTTTATGCAAAGATGGGCACAATAAAGGACAGAAATGGTATGGACCTAACAGAAGCAGAAGATACTAAGAAGAGGTGGCAAGAATACACAGAAGGACTACACAAAAACGATCTTCACAACCCAGATAATCATGATGGTGTGATCACTCACCTAGAGCCAAACATCCTGGAATACAAAGTCAAGTGGGCCTTAGGAAGCATCACTATGAACAAAGCTGGTGGAGGTGAAGGTGATGGAATTCCATTTGAGCTATTTCAAATCCTAAAAGATGATGCTGTGAGAGTGCTGCACTCAATGTCAACAAATGTGGAAAACTCAGCAGTGGCCACAGGACAGTTTTCATTCCAATTCCAGAGAAAGGCAATGCCAAAGAATGCTCAAACTACTGCACAATTGCACTCTTTTCACACACTTTCAAAGTAATGCTCAAAATTCTCCAGGCCAGACTTCAACAGTACGTGAACTCTGAACTTCCGGATGTTCAAGTTGGATTTAGAAAAGGCAGAGGAACCAGAGATCAAATTGCCAACATCTGTTGGATCATCAAAAAAGCAAGAGAGTTCCAGAGAAACACCTACTTCTGCTTTATTGACTATGCCAAAGCCTTTGACACAGTTGTGGATCACAACAAACTGGAAAATTCTCCAAGAGATGGGAATATCAGACCTCCTGACCTGTATGCAGGTCAAGAAGCAACAATTAGAACTGGACATGGAACAACAGATTGCTTTGAAATCAGGAAAGGAGTATGTCAAGGTTGTTTATTATTTAACTTACATGCAGAGTACATCATGAGAAAGGCTGGAGTGGATGAAGCACAAGCTGGAATCAAGATTGCTGGGAGAAATATCAATAACCTCAGATATGTAGATGACACCACCCTTATGGCAGAAAGTGAAGAGGAACTAAAGAGCCTCTTGATGAAAGTAAAAGAGGAGAGTGAAAAAGTTGGCTTAAAGCTCAACATTCAGAAAACTAAGATCATGGCATCAGGTCTCATCACTTCATGGCAAATAGATGGGGAAACAATGGAAACAATGACAAACTTTATTTTGGGGGTTCCAAAATCACTGCAGATGGTGACTATAGCCACAAAATTAAAAAACACTTGCTTCTTGGAAGAAAAGCTATGACCACCTAGATAGCATATTAAAAAGTAAAGACACTACTTTGCCAACAGAGGTCCATCTAGTCAAAGTTTTGGTTTTCCCAGTAGTCATGTATGGATGTGAGAGTTGGACTATAAAGAAAGCTGAGCTGTGAAGAATTGATGTTTTTGAACTGTGATGTTGGAGAGGACTCTTGAGAGTCCCTTGGACAGCAAGGAGATACAACCAATCTATCCTAAATGAAATCAGTCCTGAATGTTCATTGGAAGGACTGATGCTGAAGCTGAAATTCAAATACTTTGGCCACCTGATGTGAAGAGCTGACTCATTTGAGAAGACCCTGATGCTGGAAAGATTGAAGGCAGGAGGAGAAGAGACAACAGAGGATGAGATGTTTGGATGGTCTCATCAACTCAATGGACATGAGTTTGTGTAGGCTCTGGGAGTTGGTGTTGGACAGGGAAGCATGGCGTTCTACAGCCCATGGGGTCACAAAGAGTTGGACACAACTGAGTGACTGAACTGAACTGAACTGCATATTTATAAATGAGAACCATGGATTTGGCAGGTGAAAGAAAACAATTACTGCAGCCAAGTAATACTGTAGGTGAAAAGAGGGCAGGATTGCTCTTTACTTGCTGTTTCACTTGCCAAGTAATGGGCAAGATTTGAGCAAAGGTAATCTGGCAGATAATATATTGCCTCAAGAGTCCACTGTACTTCTCTTGCTCTGTAACAAGTTTACTCCAGGCCAGGTAATTTAAAGATTTTATCTAAGATACTGGTGGTGGCCAGGTTGTTGCAATGAGACCCTAGGGCTGGATGGACACCCACCGCCAAACCCCACAAATGCTTAGTAACCTCTGTCAGCAACAAAAACTGGCAGGTATCTCACACCACAGCCAAGCTCAGAGAAGCCTCCCGAGCAAGCAGAGGAATCAACATGGTGGAGTTTGCACCTTTGTTTGTGCCCCTGGAGCGCAGGTTGCAGACCTTAGCGGTCCTGAAGTGGATCTTCTGTTTCTTGATCCTGTATAAGGAAAGCTGAGATGGGACTGGGAGGCCATGGGCACCTGTCACTTCAGGTGTACATGGTACATTGATGGGGGAAAGATACGGGTTCCAAGGTGGGTGCTGAATCTAGTGCCTGAGGGTCACCTGAGATGAAGGGCATTTTGCTCTCATGGCCTTGGGGAATTTTTGCCAACAGGAGTGTCTCTGACTGTCCATGCCCAGGTCATCCCAGCCTGGGAACTGGGAGTGTCTGGAGGAGGACAGAGAGTAAACTAACCCTGGGCACGGTGCTAGAAAGAGGGAAGCTGAGAAAAGGCATCTGGACCTTCTGATGCTAGGAACAAATGCTTGTCCTTTATCCCAAGGCAAAGGGGATCCTCAAGATGGCTTTAGGAACAGGAGATCCAATCTGTGGGAGACAAGCTGTAGTTTAGGGATCTTCTGTGTTGGGGTGTTGGGGGGAGAGGGATGACAGGGAGCAGTTGTTACTAAATCAAATTTGTGCCTGCTGTGGGAACACAGTAGAGCCCCTCTACTGACACTAGGTTGTGGCAAAACAAGCTGCAGGTTTTAATACAGGATCCAAGCAAGGAGTCCAGAGAGTTAAAGCTCAAAATGCCTGAAACCCCTCTGATGACCAGGGAACGGTGTCTAGAGACTGGGTGAGATAGAGATGCTGGGTGTATGATCAGCTTGTAGAGAATCATCTGATTGCTTGGTGGAGGTAACTGGAAGTCACCATCATCAACTTTCTGGTTTCCCCTGGTCTGAGGTCTACGGGCTGGTGAGCAACTTCCTCCACCTGCTGGGGGTTCAGTATCCACCAAACCATTCAAATATGAGTCTCAATATTATCTGTGGCTCTTGGGAACAAGCTAACAGTCTGAAATTTGTGGAATGGTTAAACTGTTATTTATTTTCTTGCTTGACTGTTTTCTTTCCTTTTTGTCTTTATTTTGGAAATTTGGTGAAGGCTAAGGAAGCTGAAGATTTTCTAAAAATAAGAGGTAGGCAGAGGACATGAGGGATATTTTCCAGGAAGACTGCATAGGTCCTGCTTGATTACAAGGTTACAATCTATAATAACGATCACTACATAGACTCATGAGTGAAAACCAGCCCCCTGATATTTTTTTGTATTTGTACAGCCCATGAGTGAAGAGTGGCTTTTACATTTAAAAGGCTTGCATTTTAAATGATTTTGTGTCTATGTAATATCCTCCAAGTTGCCTCTTGAGCCCAAATATCTGAAATATTTGCAATTCAGCCCTTTCAGAAAGGATTACCTACTTCTGCCTAGGAAGACTGGGAGTGGGTGGAGAGAAGGAGCTCTTTTTCAATGATATTAGGAGATGAGTCTACAGGGCAGAATGTACAAAATGGCACAAAAGTAAGGGTTTCCAGGGACCCAGTAAATGCTGCACATACAGTAAACAGATGGTTTATGCTGGGCATAGAGCAGGTGTTTGGGGAGGGGCGAAGAAGTGGCCAGAAAGGTCAACAAGGACCTGTCACTGAAGACTCAGGTCCTAGAAAAAAATACTTTCCAGTGGGTTACTTGTTTAATCTGTTTATTTCCTCTGCTCTGTAATTCACATATTCACACAGGAAAGTAAGCTCCTTTCAAATCTGCATCTCCATCTCCTATCGTCTGCGTCTCCATCTCCTAGAAGAGAATGAATGAATGTTGAGATCATGATATGGACATAATAGTTTAACTGAAACCACCACTCATCCTACTAGCTTTCTGTGTGAGGTTAGCCAACCTGAATACCCTCTCTGGGTCTTGGTAAAGTGGGGTTTTGCATCTTTTCTCCTTGCTGTTATGAGGGGAAAGGTGTTTCCTTTCTTCAGGAACTGAAAATACACCCAAGTTAGGATTTTACCTGCTGACAGGAATTAAAGAGTGAGCCCAGAGTGAGAGAGATGTATAGATGGGGGGGGGAGGGGGTGTTGTTTCTGATCAAGTAGAAATGCCTCCATTTTAAAATTCTCTTTTTCTGACTAAAAAAAAATGCATGCTATTTTAACACATTGAAACAAAATGTGTGTTCTAAAAGTCAAAGTCTTCCCCCAAATCCTACCCTACAAGGACCTGCTATTAACAACTTTGTTCTATTCTCTCGACCTGGATGGTTCTTGTTTCATGGGTACAGAGGTTCAGTTTAGGAAGATGACAAGAATTCTGAGATAAAGGCTGGTATACTTACACAACAGTGAAAACTAATTTAATGCCACCAAATTGACTCTCAAAAACCATTCCAAGTATATGCCTAGGAGTGGGAATGGTGGATACCATGGTTGCTCTATTTTAGTTTGATAAGAAATCTCCGTACTTTTCTCCATAAGACCTCTCTCATGAGCCCATAATTTGAAAAGATACAAGCACCCCAATGTTTATAACTGCACATTTACAATAGCTAGGACATGGAAGCCACCTAAATATCCATTAGAATAATGGATAACGGATATGTAGTAATATAGGTAATGGAATATTACTCAGTCATAAAAAGGGACAAATTAAGGCATTTTCAGTAACATATATGGACCTAGAGTTTGCAAAACTGAGTGAAGATAGCCAAAGAAAGACAAATATCACTTATATGCAGAATCAAAAAAGAGGTACAAATGTACATATTTACAAAACAGAAGCAGAAAAAAAAAACAAAAAACAACTTATGGTTACCAGGGGATAAGGGGGAAGGATGAATTGGGAGATTTGGATTGACAAACAACACTACTATATATACAAAAGATAACATAAAACCTGCTGTATATCACAAGGATCTCTAGTCAGTGCTCTGTAATGATCTATATGGGGAAAGAATAAAAAGAAAAATCAGAGTGGGTATATTTATGTGTATAACAGATTTTTTCCCTATACACCTGAAACTAATACCACATTGTAAATGAGCTATACTTTAATGAAAACTTAAAAAGAAAATACTGAAGAGTCATTTTGATGATAAGTATTGTGTTAAATATATTTTACCACCATAAAAATTAAATAACCAAAGTACCCCAAACACAACACTGAAGTCAACACCATGAGGACAGGAATTCCTGTCCGTTGTTCATAGCTGTACCACCACCAGTTGGCACATTGTAGGTACTCTATAGAAAGCAAGCCTTTGTGAGCCCCAAACTACTTTGATTTAAGCATTTTGCTACTGCTCAGACTGGGCTTCCCTGGTGGCTCAGCAGTAAAGAATCTTCCTGCAGTGCAGTAGATTCAGGAAATGTGAGTTCAATCCCCGGGTCTCAAAGATCTCCTAGAGGAGGGCATGACAACTCACTCCAGTGTTGCCTGAAGCATCCTCTGGACAGAGGAGCCTGGTGGGCTACAGCCCATAGGGTTGCAAAGAGTCAGACACAACTGCAGCAATTTAGCACACATTCAAGTACTATGCAGACTGGGTCAAAAGTCTCCTCTGGGTCAAAAGTCTCCTCTGCCATGAATGACAGGCTCAGTTTACCGTACTTTCAAATAGACTACAAGTGGAGGTTGAGCTCTTTTAAGAGTATGAGCACATGATGTTGAGTGTAGGGAATGGAATGGAAAAGATGCGGTATTCTCTAACACCGAGGCTCCATTGGCATCAGATTAAAGATAGCCCCACAGACCACCTCACGCTGAGTCAAAGCTGAGATTAGCCTGTGAAAAGGACTCAGAATCTTAAGTCTGGGAGGAACTCCTCACTGCAACTGTTCCTAGAACTGCTGCACTCCTGATGATCAGGCCAGGCACAAGCAGCCCTCTTCCTCCCTCCTTCCTTCACCAGGACAGGGCCTGGCAACAGAAGAAAGAGTTCAGCAAAAGTTAAAGAGCTCAGGGAGTTGTATCCACACTGAGCATTTAGTGTGGCCAGAATATGGGCTGCAGGTGGGTGAGTGAGGATGGAGTAAGAGGAGTCTGACCAGCAGTAGGGAGCTTGAGGCCAGGCTGAGCTGCTTGAGCTGAGCCTCAAAGTTATGAGAAGTCATGGGAAAGCTAAGCGCAGGTGGCTGCGAGCTGGCTCACTAAGCGCAGGCGGCTGCGAGGAGCCACCCCGCGTCCGAGGTCACGGGCGGCAGCCAGGAGGAGCCACCCTGCGTCCAAGAGACAGCGGCCGAGAATCCTAGGCTGTGACCGTGCAGGAACAGCTGAGAGGAGCCACCCCACTTCCAAGGTCAGGGGCAGCGGCCGCGAGTGCCAGGGAACCACCCCACTTCCCACTCAGTGCGGCCGAGAGGAGCTACCCCACGTTGGAGGACAGAGACAGCGGCTGAGAGTCCCGGGCTGTGGTGGCGCAGGAACAGCTAAGAGGAACCACCCAACTTCCAAGGTCAGGGTCGGGGGCTGGGAGGAGCCACCCTGCGTCCGAGGCCAGGGTCTGGGGCTGGGAGGGCCACCCTACGTCTGAGGCCAGGGTCGGAGGCTGGAAAGAGCCACTGATTGATTAGCACTCAGCACGGGTGGCTGCAACGACCAGTGCACTCAGCCTGNGAAAGCCATTTTGCCTTTTTGCATTTCTTTTCCATGGGGATGATCTTGATCCCTGTCTCCTATACAATGTTACCAACCTCATTCCATAGTTCATCAGGCACTCTTATCTAAAAATGTACAGGATACCAATCTAATGGCAAAAAATGAAGAGGAAGTGAAGAACCTCTTGATGAGAGTGAAAGAAGAGAGTGAAAAAGCTGGCTTGAAACTCAGCATTAAAAAATTAAGATTGTGGCATCTGATCCCATCACTTCTGGACAAATAGAAGGGGAAAAAGTGGAAGCAGAAATAGATTTTATTTTGGGGGGTTGCAGAATCACTGCGGACAATGACTGTAGCTATGAAATAGAATACTTGTTCCTCGGAAAAGCTGTGACAAATCTAGACAGCATATTAGAGAGCAGAAACATCACTTTGACAAAGGTTCCTATATTAATAGTCAAAGCTATGGTTTTCCTGATAGTTGTATATAGATGTGAGAGTTGAACCATAGAGGAGGCTCAGCACCAAAGAATTGATGCTTTTGAATTGAGGTGCTTGAGAAGACTCTTGAGAGTCCCTTGGACTGCAAGGAGATCAAACCAGTCAATCCTAAAGGAAATCAATCCTGAATATTCATTGGAAGGACTGATGCTAAAGCTGAAGCTCCAATACTTTGAGCACCTGATGTGCAGAGCTGACTCATTTGAAAAAACTCTGATGCTGGGAAAGATTGACGGCAAAAGGAGATGGGGGTAACAGAGGATGAGATGGTTAGAGAGCATCACCGACTCAATGGACATGAATTTGAACAAACTCTAGGAGTTAGTGGAGAAGTGAGGAGCCTGGCATGCTGCAGTCCATGGGGTCGCAAAGAGTTGGACATGAGTTAACAACTGGACAATGAACAACAGCAATAGAGTTAAAAGACATATTTTTGGAGGAAGCAATTTCAGCTGGTCTGTGAAAGATAAAAGAGTACAAACGTGATGAGAGAGGGGAAAGATTGACTTCATGGGGTGTACCTTGAAGGCTAGGGAAAGACTAGATTGAAGAAAGTGTATATGGCTTGTATGAGAGTGGTAAACACCCCTATCCTCCCTCTTACCATCCTCAGTGGCTCTCTGTTTTTTGTTATTGTTTGAGGTTTTTTGTTTTGAACAATCTTAAAAATATTTGAAATAGGAAATAAAAGTGAAAATACTTAGTGGAACCCTTAGCCCTGTCGTCACAGTTTCTTTTCGCCTCCCTTGCCTTCCATAGTCTTGGAGCTATCACTTCATTATCCCCAGGATTTCACAGAGCAGTTTGAAATGCAGAGAAAACAAGTAGACTGGATGGGATTTGGTGGGAAATGTAGTGGTAAAGAACTCGCCTGCCAATTCAGGAGACATGAGATGTGGGTTGGATCCCTGGGTCGGGAAGATCCCCTAGAGAAGGGCATGGCAACCCACTCCTGTATTCTTGCCTGGAGAATCTCATGGACAGAGGGGTCTGACAAGGCTACAGTCCATGGGGTTGCACAGAGTCAGACATGACTGAAGCAACTTAACCATGCACACATACGTGATCTCACTAAAGGATTATTATCCATGGTTCTTACGGACCAGTGCTGTCCTATTCGCTTTGGATTCCACAGCCATGTCACATTGTAGGCAACTCTTGCTGGTCAGATTACTGTTGATTAAAGCCATATCTTAGCATAGATTATAATGCTCAGCATGTAAGTCATCTTTTTCGGGAAGAGGTGTTTATCTTAAAGCATGACTTTTTGACAGTGGGATACAGGTTAGGTGACTGGAAAAGATGAAATAAAGAAAGGACACGTTGGGCAGTTGAACTGACATCAAAGTCAAGTCTTCCCTTCATGTAGCCTATGGCTTGCCCTGGGGTCCTTTATTTGCAGTGTATACCCAACTCACCAGAGATTGGTATGTATATTAAGGTTACATCTGGTAGCCAGAGATTCTTCTAATAAGCTTTCTTAGTTCTGTTATATTTTACATGTTCACATGTGGTGAAACTTAAAATTTACAAAACTTTCAAAGGTCATATTGATCATGAATCTGATGATGCTAGTATCAGATTCAGTGAGATTATGGAGAAACTTGATATTTGTCACTGTTTACATATAATGAAACGTCAACCGTATGCTCATCTGATGTTTAAGAGTGATTATATATTTTTAAAATTTCTCTTGAATCACTGTAATTATTTAATTTTTAAAAATTTCTTTTTCAGTCAGATCTTGTGGATCAAAGTATATTTAATTTTATCCCAGAGGGGGAACATTCAGAAGTTTATAAAATACTCTCTACCCATCTGCTGGAAAGTGATTCATTAACCCCTGAATATTTAAAATGTAAGTAGTACCTCTTAAGCGAAAAGTTAAACGGATTTGGTTGCATTATCCTTTACTTTTGTAATTTCGTGACAGAGATAGGTTTAACCAAATTAACACACAGCATCATCCCAAATCCCCTATTAGATCCTTTTTAAATATTAAAATATAATGGAATTATGACCATGTTAAAAGTCTGAACTCTGGTCCAGAATACAGTGAAATCTCATCTGTTATAATATGCCATAAAACTATTTTACAGAAAAATGGAACTCAGCAATATATTCTTATTAATTTTTATATAAAATCTTAGACTGTAGTAAGAGAAAATTAAGGGCTTTTATTTTCACCGTCACTAACCAATTGAACACTGAAACTATGAGACAAAACATGTTTTTTATAAAATTACTTAATCAAAGAAATTTTGTGCTCTATTAAGCAGAATTAAACAATAATTTATTGGATATGTCTAATGTGCCAGGTGGGAATCCCCCTGCCAATGCAGACATGCAGGTTTGATTTCTGGGTTGGGAAGACCCCATGAAGAAGGAAATGACAGCCCACTCCAACCCACTCCAGTGTTCTTGCCTGGGAAATCCCATGGACATAGGAGCCTGGGGTGGTACAGTCCATGGGGTCGCAAAAGAGTTGGACGGGACTTGGCGAGTTAACAACAAAGCAGCAGTGTAGCAGACACTTGTGCTATATAGTAGAAGTGCCAAGAATAGGGAAGTATAGTCCTGCCTTTAATAAGTATAAAATATCGTCGTATAATCTGACTTTTCTTCTAGATTCATTGACCAGAATACTTTGTTTTCTTTTAGTTTTTTTTTTTTTCTTTTTAAACTGGAAGATAGGTGTAGTGATACTCCAAGCTCAAGAGAGAAGAAATCCAGCTCCACATACCAGAACTCCAAACAAGCCTCCCTAACCAAGAAACCTTGACAAGCCAGTGATACAACCCCGCCTATAGGGAGGAAATCCCATAATAAAGAGAACTCCGCAAATTCCCAGAATATAGAAAGGCCACAACAAACGCAGCAATATAACCAAGATGAAGAGACAGAGGAATACCCAGGAGGTAAAGGAACAGGAGAAATGCCCACCAAACCAAACAAAAGAGGAAGAGATAGGGAATCTACCTGAGAAAGAATTCAGAATATTGTTAGTGAAAATGATCCAAAATCTTGAACTCAAAATGGAATCACAGATAAATAATCTGGAGACAAGGATTGAGAAGATNGCAAAGAGTTGACTCATTGGAAAAGACTCTGATGCTGGGAGGGATTGGGGGAAGGAGGAGAAGGGGACGACAGAAGATGAGATGGCTGGATGGGCGTGAGTCTGAGTGAACTCTGGGAGTTGGTGATGGACAGGGAGGCCTGGTGTGCTGCGATTTATGGGGTCACAAAAAGTCAGACACGACTGAGCGACTGAAGTGAACTGAACATTGTTTTCAGAGATAAAAGCCTCACAATTCATAGCTTGGGTTTATGAGTGGGAAAAATAGTATTTTGAGGTCATTGATTATTCTGTGGCCTGTGAGGAGTGATGGGGAGTAGATGTAATTAGATTCTGATTGTAAATGTGCCCAACATCTCGTGTTGACCTCCTCTGACCCTAAAAGATGGGTGCTATAGGGTCTCAAGAAAGGCAGAAATCAAGAGCAGTGTGGTTGAGACAGGGAGTGGTGGTTTCCACCAAGGAAGAGGGAGAAAGTGGAAAGTGGGCAGGACCATGAAGCATGGGCAAGATTTGCCAAGACAGAAGTACCTGCCCACTGAAGTTTTTTAGTACTGGGTATTGAACCGGTGCAGACATTAGTGGCTAAAGGGAGCAAGGATTTGTTATGTCCACATCTCTGTGGATGGCTGGATGGTTATTCTCAGAGTTCCTGCTCTTCCACCTGCAGTGTCTTGGAACTGCTGATCTCTTTCCTTTGACTCCTTATCTCCTCAATTTGGTCAATCAAAGGTCACCTCCTGGGGCTTTTCTGGAGGTCCAGTGATTAAGATTTCATGTTTCTAATGCAGGGATGCAGGGAACTGGGATTATATCCTTGGGCAGGGATCTAAGGGCCTTCCCAGGTGGCACTAGTGGTAGAGAACCCACCTGCCAATGTAGTAGAAGCAAGAGATATGGGTTCAGTCTCTGGGTCAGAAAGATCCCCTGACCGAGGGCATGTAACCCACTCCAGTATTCTTACCTGGAGAACCCCATGGACAGAGGAGCTTGCCAGGCTACAACCCACAATGTCACAAGGAGTCAAACTTGACTGAAGTGACTTGGTACACGTGCATGCAGGTGCCAGGGTCCAGCCCCAGTGGATCCAGGGTGATTTGAAGGGGAGACGGATAGGCAAGGGAAAAACTCATTTACTTATTAATAGAAGATTAGATTAGGGAGAAATAGTGTAGTAGGAAAATTAAGTGGAGAAAAGAGGCTGAATAACTTGGTTTACGTGGAAAGCCAATAAAGTTCCAGACAAGGAGCTTGCACCATCTACATTGGGCCACCGGCGTCTATCTGAATATCGGAGAGTGCCCCGCCCTGGGCGCTCTCTCTTACGGATCTTAGCGGCTGGGACAAGTAAGTAGACACGGAGAGCCTCCAAGCCCCAGATGGGAATTCAGCCTGAAATTAGAGGGAGGGAGAGGGAGCAAGAGAAAGAGACACAGGGGAGGCCAGGCTTGTGCAAAAACCTCCTCTAACTTTATTATTTAAAAGGTGTTTATATACCCTAAATTTTACATAATGCAAGATACAGAGTCAAGCAGGGGCAGCTATATCTTTTTGTATACAAAAGGTCTCAGGTGACTTACATTCTCTTCTGGCCAAGAGGCTTGCTAATGCTTTTTGGCTCTCTTCTTTAATGAATGTTAATCTCGTTTCCCTGAAGTGTTTTTCTTTAATCTGCATCTCCTTAAAGCACTAAAGTTACATCCCTATAGAACAAAGGTGCAGTGGATTATAACAAAGAAGGTACTTAACTCAAAGATCTAATGTGCTACTTCTTTTTTCTATATACTGACTGTATCAACAAATAAAAGATATGAAAATTTGGCAGCAAGTAATGGCTCAACAAATGAAACCTTTAATCAGTCCTATTCTAATGATTTTGACTCCTTGGAAGCCCCTACATTCCTAGGATGTTTTAAGTTTCCTGTGCCTCCTGCTGTCGGGAGGCCTCAAACAATCACATGCGCAGCTGTAAGAGTCCTGCAGGCAGGCTTTCTAAAGCCATCAGAGAGGTTTTTGGATTGAAACACTCTTTTGAATGCAGCAGACTAAAGCCCTTAGTTCACTTTTTCCAGAGAATGTCAAAAGAGTGGAAAAGCAGGCAGATTCTTATTTTGGGGGGAGGTACATGCTCAGGAAATGCCAGGGGGAAAACCTGAGATTTGACTCATCCTTGCACATCAAATCTCCTGTCGCATGACCTTGTGATCCCATATACTGCATGGCATGGCCAAAATAAATAACTGAAGTCCACTTCTTGTTAGATATCAGCGCACATCCCCTAATGTGAAAACCTGCTCTCCCAACCCAGTGTCCTATATCACATTTCAGTTCATTTTAGTCTCTCAGTCGTGTCTGACTCTGCAACCCCATGGACTGCAGCACACCAGGCTTCCCTGCCCATCATCAACTCCCAGAGCTTACTCAAACTCATGTCCATTGAGTCTGTGATGCCATCCAACCAGTTAGTTACTCATATTGTAGGCTAGCTTGGAGTGAAGAAGCCATGACAGTAAGTAGGTGAGTGGTCCACTATGTCCCCAGGGAACTGGAAGCACCTAAAGGTTCCAATTCAGTTCATCCAGGAGGAGGCTGTCAATTTGCTCCAGGAGGGGACAGTTACAGAGATTAGAGTAGGGCTGAAGGATTCACTCCCAAGCTCTTCCATGCAGTTCCTGGCAGAAGGCTTCAGAGCCCTGCATGTGGGCCTCTCCATCACACTGCCAACTCCTACTCACCAGGATTCTCCAGAGTAAGCCAGTCACAAAGTAGATAGAGCAAGAGTTCTAGAAGGAAACTAACACACGTGCGCACGCACAGACACACAGAAACCACATACCTTCTACAACTCAGTCTCTGAGTCACTCGCCATGAATTCTGCCTCACTTTATCAGTTCCATGCAAGGCCCTAAGTCCAGCTGACACATCCATAGGATGGTGCGACACCTGGAGTGAAGTAACTGAGGGTGTATTGCAGGCACTACCACAGCAACAGCCCACGAGCCTTCAGAGATTGGACTAGGCAACCCCAGTGCTTTGGGTGTTGCAAGAGGTTGTCTGCCTGGAGGACACAGGCTGAGATGCCCACACAGCAAGGCCCTAGGTGGATCAAAGGTGTGAGCATTTTTACATTTTACATTTTTAAATGGTCATGTGTTTATGTGATATTCTCCAAGTTGCCTCTTTATTGTTATAGTATAAATATCTTTAAGCAGGGTCTTTAAGAAAAGATTACTTCCCCTGGTATAGGGAGACTGGCACTTTGGACAGAAGGTGCCCCTTTCCTGAGAAAGTTAGGAGATGAGTCCACAAGACAGGATTTTTAGGCTACAGGAGACTAAGGGTTTCCAATGCAGAAGCTAACACTATACATATATTAAACAGCTGGTTCACATTGGACATAGAGCAGGCATTTAGAGGAGAGGAAAAGAAGTGGCTAGAAAAGTCAACTAAGACTGTCACCAAGGACTCAGGCCCCTGAAACAAATACTTTCCAGTGGGTTATTTTTTTGTTTACTGTATCCTTTCCTCCCCTTTATAATTCACACACTCACACAGGAAGGTAAGCTCCTTTAGAATAGTGGGTCTTGCTCTCAGTTGCATCTCCAGCTTCTAGAAGATTGGTGTTGACAAATGTTTATTGAATAAATGAATGTTTAGTGCACAACGGAGCCAAAATAGTAGAATTGAATGCCAGGTCCCATCCTACTAGCTTGCTGTGTGAGCTTTGCCAACCTGCATACCCTCTCTGGGCCTCTGTAAGGGAAGGTTTTACATTTTTCCCCTTTGGTGTTTGTTATGAGATAAAAGAAGTGGGTCTCCCTTCCTCAGGACTGAAATGAAAGTGAATTTGCTCAGTCGTGTCCGACTTGTTACAACCCCGTGGACTGTAGCCCACCAGGCTCCTCTGTCCGTGGGATTCTCTAGGCAAGAATACTGGAGTGAGTTGCCTTTTCCTTCTCCAGGGGATCTTCCCAACCCAGGGGTCAAACCCAAGTCTCCCACATTGCAGGCAGACGCTTTAACCTGAGCCACCAGGGAAGCCCTGAAAAACTCCCAAGTTAGGATTTTGCCTGCTGACAGGAGTTAAAGGGTGAGCCCAGTGTGAGGGTGAGGTTGGGGCTGGGGAGCGGAGCAGAGGTCTTTTGGTCAAGGGGGAATGCCCTGCATGTGGGTTTTTCCTAACATTTATTTTTCTAAATAAAAAACTAACACATGCTCTTGTAACACATCTAAACAAAATGTTTGTCCTAAAACTGAAAGTTTTCCCCATTATTAACAACTTGGTTTTATTCTCTAGAGCTGGTTTTCTGAAAGTGGGAGTGGCCCACACATACTTGATTTTGCCTAAGGGCAGAGACCTAGCAAGGCTCTTTATCTTTTGCTTCATGTTGGGCTTCCCTTGTGGCTCAGTTGGTAAAGAATCTATCTGTGATGTGGGAGACCTTGGTTTGATCCCTGGGTTGGACAGATTCCCTGGAGAAGGGAAAGGCTACCCACTCCAATATTCTGGCTTGGAGAATTTCATGGACTATACATGGGTCACAAAGAGTCGGACATGACTGAGTGACTTTGACTTTTCATACTGCAGTGACAAAGTAAATAAATAAAATTCAAGTAAAAACCCTGGACATTTTGTCTCCAGTGACATTTTACCTCCTTCCTCCAGATTTATGGGAGTCACCTTGAGAAGGCCAGGAATTTCTGCCAGTCCATAGTTGCACCACCAGCACCTGATGCATCATAGAAGCTCTGTGTAAAGTGAGCATCTGTGAGCTTCAACCTACTTTGTCTGGCTTATGAATTTTACTGCTATTTAAATTGAGTCAAATGTCCCCTCTTCCTGGAAGCCTACCAGGAATGACAGCACAGTCTGTTCTATTTTCAGATGGAGTGAAAGTGGAAACTGGTCTTCTTTAAGGGTATGAGCGTATGGTGTTGAGTGGAGTGAGTGGGTTTAAGGGGGAGCAACGTTCCCTGAGAATGAGGGTCTACTGACATCAAATTAGTTTCAGCCCCACAGATCCCCCACCTGTGAGAGGAAGCTGGGATCAGCCTGTGGTAGGTACCCAGAGTCATAGGTCAAAGGGAAATTCCTCACTGGGCCTGATTGTAGCCCTGCTTCAGTCCTGGCCTACAGGCCAGTGACAGGTTGGTTTCTTTTTCTCTCCCTCATTCAGCAGGAAAGGGCAGGGCAGGCAGAGGAAAGTGCAGAAGCAAATGCTATGAGGTTGAAGGAGCTGAGGGAGTTGTAGGAACACTGAGTAGTTTAGTGTGGCAGGAGCCCAGGGTGCATGTGGGTGAGTAAGGCTGGAGCAAGAGGGATTCAGGCCAGCTGTAAGGAGCCTGAATGCCAGGCTGAGCTGCTTGGGCTGTGTTTGAAAGTTATGAGAAGTTGAACTAGAGGGGAGATCTGGTGGAAAGATGGACTGAGGGTAGGTAGAAAGGGGCTGGGCAGAAAGAATGTCTCCTTTTCTCTGAGGTCCCAACAGTGGAAACTAGAAACAATTAATCCAATCACAACTCCCGCATCATTTATTAAGCATCTGGTGAATAGAGATTACTTAACTAGACAGAGTGAGATGGAAGGGAAGACTGGAGTGAATAAGCAGCCTTGTGCAGTGGAAACAAGTGAGTTTGAAATTAGATCTATGTGGCTTCAAATCCAGGTTCCCAATGTGACACTGCCCAGACTGTGTTCCCTCTTCTTTGAAGTCAAAAGAGTCTGATTCCTTCCTCCTGGGGTGAGGGTTGGACAGGACAGTGCTGTTGGTGCTGGGCATATGGGGAGAGCTTATTCCTTCACATCACTAACCACTAATGCTCCTGCTTCCCTTCCCAGTCATTTTCTGCAGTGTGGTCTTCATAGCCCTTCCGTTCACAAGATCCTGGATATCAGTATCCTGTATGCCATCTGGTGGTACCTGGATTGAGCCAAGCTGAGGCAGGAGAGTAGGTACATCAAAAGCGTAAGGCGCTAGGTCATATGGAAGTACATGAAGGACCATTTCCCCATCTCGGTAAGTATGGGGCTGGCTAGGGAGTGATCAGGACCGTAGTCCTCATGAGTCCATGGGGATGTTTGACTCCGTGAGCAGAGAGCAGAATACTGGGGCAGGAGCAAGAGACAGGCCTCTACGACTATGTGGCTAGGGGACACTCTGTCTGGCTGTGGTTCTCCAACTTCAGTAAGGTGAGGCCACTATGAGGACTGATGTAGGAACAGGATTTGAGGAACTATGTAGGCCATGTAACATAGCACACTTAACATATCTTAGAGGTATAAAACCTTCAGTATCCATGCTTGGAGGTGCAGGTATCAAGTCTTATCCTTAGAGAACATCTAGCCCAACACTTCTTCAGTAAGAAGACTCTCACCAGGAGAGGGACAAAGGTGTGACCAAAGACATATAGCAAGTTCTTTTAGTGGTTTTAAAGTTTGTACATTAGCTTAATGTACACTTTAAGGCAGTAAAGCAGAAAGCCCTGAACTGGTTCTCAGGATGTATCCTGCCCCAGATTCCAGGATGCTATGTGTCCTTGGACAGAGTCTTTGCCCATTCGGAATCTCAATTTCCCCATGTATCCAGTAAGCATACTGCTCCTCCTACTCTGAGTATCTGTTAACGTCTGACTCTCTGATTAAGGAAACTTCATGGCCATTGTGGAAAACTGACCACAGACTCAAAGGTCAGTCCTAAATGAAGAAAACAATAATTTTAGTGAATTTAACTCCTTTCTAGTATTACAAAAAGACTAAATCTTTGTATGTAAGCCCCTCAGCAAGAATAGCTTATTGTAAAAATATGATAGAAAGGCAGTAAGGACACAGAAGTGTGCCAGACAGGGGCCTGGTGAAGGACAAGAGCAACTGTGGAGACTCAGGGATAGCTAGGGAAGCAGGAGGGAAACCAGGAGAGTGTGGTGTTCACAGGCTAAGTGATTTCAAGAAGAAGAAAGGACCCAACTGTGTCTGAGGCTGCTGAGAAGTCAAGACAAGAGCTGAGAATTGACCACTGGATTCAGCAGCATGGAGGCCACTGGTGAACTTGTTAAGGTCGGTTCCATGGAACAGTGATGTCTGAAGTCTGGAGCAGGGTGGGCAAAATGGGAGTGAAGGATGTAGAATGCAGACGGCTTATCCAAGAGGTGTAGGAGAGGAGGTGAAGGAGATACTGGGGACAAGGGACTTTTAGACAAAGGTGGTTACTGCATATTTATGGAGGAGAACACTGGACATGGATGGTGTTGGAAGCAGTTATTACAGCCAAGATTAATAGCTGGGAATGTGTGAAAGAAGACAGGGTTGCTCTATACTTAGTGCTTTACTTGCCAAGTGATGGTGAGATTCAAGCAGATAAAGAAAGATGCTCTGGCTTATAAAGCATTATCTGAGGAGACAAATGTCCTTCTCTTCCTCCATCTTTACCTGGGTCCAAAAGTTTGGACTCAGGTCAGTTCAAAAATTTCTCCTAGGAAAGAGGCCCCCATCCTAAGGGCAGGGCACACTGGGGCTGGTTTGAGTTGGACATCCACCCACCAGCCCTCACAAAAGCTTAGATAACCTCTAGAACAACAAAATCCAGCAGGTGTTTCCAACCACAGCAGAGCTCAGAGAATCCTTTGGAGTTGGGAGCTGAGAACAGAGATGTGGGCCAATTGGTGCTAGGAGCAGGAGTTTGTACATTGTCCCTTATCTTGGGGACAAAGAGGAGCCCCGGGAGGGCTTTAAGTACTGGAGGGACATGGTCCAATCTGTGTGGTGCATGTCCTATGGCTGAAGCCGAGAGATTCATTGTGTTTGGGGTGTGGGAGGTAGACAGATGACAGAGAGCAGTAACAGTCTGTATCAAGGGTCCCTCAGTATTGTTCCATGGCCAAAATCCAGTCCATTGGCCATTTTCATATCTGTATACTCCATGGGCCATTTTAAATGATTTTCACATTTTAAATGATCAAATGTCTATATAAAATCCTCCAAGTTGCGTCTTTAGCCTCAAAGTATAAATATTCACAATCAGGCTCTTTAAGAAAAGATTACTTACCCTGGTCTAGAGTGGCTGGCAGGGATGGAGGGAAGCCCTTTTCAGAGTTGGTTAGAATGGTCCATATGGTCAGCTTTAAAGGCTGGAAGTAGAGTAAGGGCTTCCAGTAGTGGAGTAAAGACCATGTATTTAGGGAAGAGCTGATTCGTGCTGGACATAGAGCTGGTGTCCATGAATGTTTGTTGAATGAATGAATACTGGGAGGATGATGTAGCCAAAATATTAGAACTGAATGCAAGGTCCCATCCTACTCTCGCATACCCTCTCTGAGCTTGTAAAGTGGGGCTTTACATTTTTCCCCTTTGTGTTATGAGGTGGAAGAAGGGGTCTCCTTCCCTCAGGAACTGAAAAGACTCCTTAGTAAGGATTTAGCTTGCTAACGGGAGTTAAAGGGTAAGCCCAGAGAGGGTATGCAGGCTTAATTCATTCAACAAACATTCATGGACACCAGGGTGAGCCTAAGTAGGGGGGCTTCCCTGGTAGCTCAGCTGGTAAAGAATCCACTTGCAAAGTGGGAAACCTGGGTTTGATATCTGGGTTGGGAAGATCTCCTGCAGAAAGGAAAGGCTACCCATTCCAGTATTCTGGCCTGGAGAATCCCATGGACTGTATAGTTCATGGGGTCACAAAGAGTTGGAAACGACTGAGCAACTTTCACTTTCACTTTAGAGTGAGGGAGTGGTGGAATGTGGGGAGGTCTCTTGGTCAAGAGGATGCCTCATGTGTGGGTTCCTTCCTAACATTTTTTTTCTAACTACAAAACTAATTCACGATGTTATAACACATCCAAAGAAAATTTGTACGGGATGTGAAAGATTTCCCCTAATCCTGCCCTCCAGGAACCACTATTAACAAGTCAGTTTTATTCTCTAGAGCTATTCTAAAAGTAGGCATGACCCACACAGACTTTGATTTTGCCCAAGGGAAGAGACCTAGCTGGGCCCCTTTTCTTCACAATGTAGTGACAAAAATATAAATAAATAAAATTTAAAACAAAATCTTAGACATCTTGTTTCCACTGGCATCCTGTCTCCTTCCTCCAGATTTGTGGCAGTCAGCATGAGAAAGCCAGGAATTTCTGTTAGTTCACAGTTGTACCACTGGCACTGACATATCATAGGAGCTCTACGTAAAGGGAGCATCTATGCACCCCGAATTACTTTGTTTAGTTCAGCTCAGTTCAGTCGCTCAGTCGTGTCCGACTTTTTGCAACCCCATGAATCGCAGCACGCCAGGTCTCCCTGTCCATCACCATCTCTCGGAGTTCACTCAGACTCACGTCCATCGAGTCCATGATACCATCCAGCCATCTCATCCTTGGTCCTCCCCTCCTCCTCCTGTTCCCAGTCCCTCCCAGCGTCAGAGTCTTTCCAATGAGTCAACTCTTCGCATGAAGTGGCCAAAGTACTGGAGCTTCAGCTTTAGCATCATTCCTTCCAAAGAAATCCCAAGGCTGATCTCCTTCAGAATGGACTGGTTGGATCTCCTTGCAGTCCAAGGGACTCTCAAGAGTCTTCTCCAACACCACAGTTCAAAAGCATCAATTCTTTGGCGCTCAGCCTTCTTCAGAGTCCAACTCTCACATCCATATATGACCACAGGAAAAACCATAGCCTTGACTAGACGGACCTTAGTCGGCAACGTAATGTCTCTGCTTTTGAATACGCTATCTATGTTGGTCATAACNTCCAAAGAAATCCCAAGGCTGATCTCCTTCAGAATGGACTGGTTGAATCTCCTTGCAGTCCAAGGGACTCTCAAGAGTCTTCTCCAACACCACAGTTCAAAAGCATCAATTCTTTGTATATAATAAATATTTGTATTTATTTTATCTGGTGGATTTTGGATACTTCTCATATCTAACTGGTTTATTAAACCATGTAATTTTACTTTTTAAATTCTCTCAGATATTCAGTGTAAACAATTTTGCTTGCAAGTTATAAAGACTTAATCACCAATTTTCAATAACCACACTTTTTATTTCTGTCTCATGTCTCATTGCATTGGCAAGACTTTAAGAATAATTTTAAAACACTGGTGGATATTTTCTACTTTTAATGAATGTGTCTAGTGTTTCATATATTATTCCTTAATACAACACTATTCAACCAAGGTATGTTAAAGCAACTTGCCTGTCAAACCAGTAATAATCATTTATATTGTTCCTTTACAGCTACATTTGTAGGATATGTAGGAATTTCCAGGAATATGAATTAGTTTTATCAGGCAGAAAGCATAACCATATAGTTTTAATAGAAGAGCTACTATCACTGTTCATAGAAATCAAAGCACAAATGAGGCAGAATCTTGGCTTATTTGTTTAAGGTGCAATGTCCATCTGTTATCAGCAGGAAGACAGGAGAGAACATAGCACCATAAGTAAATGTAAACTAGTATTTATTTTTTTTAAGTATAAATAAAATACCATCCACCAGGGAGCTACTCAAAACTAAGTAAAAACATGTACAGTTATTTCCTTAGGAAGGAGACCAAAAGCCCCTTAGGAGTATGCTACATTTCTTAAAGCATAATGGCAATTGTTTCACATTAGGCTGCAGCCAAGTACATCACCCTACAGGGTCACCAGAGGTCAGTGCTACAGTTCTCTCCAGTATGGGATGGCTAGAATGGTTAGCCTATGTGTTCTATGAACACAAACTAACTGCACTTCAAATCCAACCATTCAGCTGTAGAATGCACACTTTAAACAATTCCAAAGCAAAGAAAGCCATAAGTGAATCATGCAAAGAAACAGAGGAAAGTAACAGAATGGGAAAGACTAGAGAGTTCTTCAAGAAAACTAGAGATACCAAGGGAACATTTCATGCAAAGATGGGTACAATAAAGGACAAAAGCATTATGGACATAATAGAAGCAGAAAATATTAAGAAGAGGTGGTAAGAATATACAGAAGAACTATACAAAAAAGGTATAAATGACCCAGATAACTATGATGGTGTGATCATTCACTAGAGCCAGATATCCTGGAGTTCACGTGAACTCAAGTGGGCCTTAGGAAGCATTACTACAAACAAGGCTAGTGGAGGTGATGGAATTCCAGCTGAGCTATTTCAGTCTTAAAAGATGATGNTCATAACTTTTCTTCCAAGGAGTAAGTGTCTTTTAATTTAATGGCTGCAGTCACCATCTGCAGTGATTTTGGAGCCCAAAAAAATAAAGTCTGACACTGTTTCTACTGTTTTCCCATCTATTTCCCATGAAGGGATGGGACCAGATGCCATGATCTTCATTTTCTGAATGTTGAGCTTTAAGCCAACTTTTTTGCTCTTCTCTTTCACTTACATCAAGAGGCTTTTTAGCTCCTCTTCACTTTCTGCCATAAGGTGGTGTCATCTGCATATCCGAGGTTATTGATATTTCTCCTGGCAATCTTGATTCCAGCTTGTGTTTCTTCCAGTCCAGTGTTTCTCATGATGTACTCTGCATATAAGTTAAATAAGCAGGGTGCCAACATACAGCCTTGACATACTCCTTTTCCTATTTGGAACCAGTCTGCTGTTCCATGTCCAGTTCTAACTGTTGCTTCCTGACCTGCATACAGATTTCTCAAGAGGCAGGTTAGGTAGTCTAGTATTCCCATCTCTTTCAGAATTTTCCACAGCTTATTCTGGTCCACACAAATTAGGGACAAAGGTGTGACCAAGGACACACAGCAAATTCTTTTAGTGGTTTTAAAGTTTGTGCATTAACTTTGGGTAAGAAAAAAGGCATGGATTGCTTTTCATGATGTATCCCACCCCAAATTCCAGTATGCTATGTGTCCTTGGTCGGAGCCTTGCCCATAGTTCCTTAGTTTCCTCATGTATCTAGTAAGCACACTGCACCCTCCTACTCTTAGTGCCTCCTAATCTCTGACTGTCTCAGGGCACCTCATGGCCATTGTGGAAACCTGACCGTGGTCTCAAGGATCAGTCATCTCAGTGAAGTAGACTTAATGATCTGAGTGAATTTAACTCCTTCCCAGTATTACAAAAGACTAAATCTTTGGATGTAAGCCCCCCAGCAAGAATGGTTTATTGTCCAGATAGGATGGAAAGGCAGTCAAGACACAGAGGGACTTCAGGCAGGGGCAGGTGACTACCCTCTGGAAACAAGAGAGAAGAATTATATACAGTGTGACCTATGGAGCTAGAGGGATTAATTTCTAATACTAGGTCTGCAACATACCACTGTGTGACCTTGGATGAGTTACACAGTCTCTCTGAGCCTCCATTTCTTCATACATAAGGTGGAAATGATGTTATATACATAATTGGGTTATATGGATTCCATGAGACATCAAGTCACCCTAGAGCCTCGAAAAAGCAGTGCCTGGCTCTCTTTGCACCTGGAGCTGCTGACAGTTGTCCACGGCAGATAAATAGTGCTGAGGAGCTCTGTGCTTGTCTTATCCAGAGCCCTCCTGTCCTTCCCACGCTGAGGAAACTCTCAAGGAAGGTTTCTCAACCCAGGCACTATCGACACAGGTAAGACACTGGGCTTGATTTGAAGAAAACCTGTGTGCATAGTGTTTGAAATTATTGCCCACTGCAGGCCTGTGACAAAACAACTAGCAATGGGCAGGCAGCACCACCAAGTGACCTGCAGAGAACAAGAGGACATACATTTTGATTCACCTGACAGAGTGGGAGGCTTCAGGAGTGGCCCTCTTACCTGCAGATTCTGTTGTTGTTGTTTGGTTGCCAAGTTGTGTCTGACTCTTCTCAACCCCAAGGACTACAGCAGCATGCCATGTTTTGCTGTCCCTCACAATCTTCCAGAGTTTGCCCAAGTTCATGTCCACTGAGTCAGTGATGCCATCCAACCATCTCATCCTCTGTCACCCTCTTTTCTTTCTGCCTTCAATCTTTCCCAACATCAGGGTCTTTTCCAATGAGTCAGTTCTTTGCATCAGGTGGTGAAGTATTGGAGCTTCAGCTTCAGCATCAGTCCTTCCAGTGAGTATTCAGGGTTGATTTCCTTTAAGATTGACTGGTTTGATCTCCTCACGATCCAACGGACTCTCAAGAGTCTTCTCCAGCACCATAGTTCCAGCACCAAAAGCATAAACCAAATCCCTGGATACTACCCATACCTACAGTCTGAGGGGAGATATAGCCCTGCCCTCAGGGACCGCCCCCCCCCACCCACCCCGCCAGCCCCAGTCTGAAGGGAGACACAACNACTGCTCTGTAACGACTGTTCGGGGTTTGTTCCTCCCTGAGCCGAATAAATCCTCCTGCTGTTTGCATCAAATCTGAGTCTCGGTGATCTTTGGAGCAATGGGTCCTAGGAAAAGATCGTAAGGTCTAACAAATCACTTTGTTGTAGACTTGAAACTAATACAATATTGTTAATCAACTATATTTCAATACAAAATAAAAAGTTTTTAAAAAGACATACAGATAGCTAATAAACATATAAAAAGATGTTCAATATCATTATTAAAACACAAATCAAAAGCATAATGAGAGCCTATCACAAAAGCTGAAATTTTAAAAGCTAATAATTACCAGTACTGACAAGGATATGGCTCACTGGAAATCTAATATATTGCTGAAGGAATGTAAGATGGTACAGCCAACTTGAAAAATTAAAAAAAAAAAAAAAAAAATAAAAAACTTTGTTTCTTTTGATCACAGATGAAAAATAATTTTGCTGTTTCTTATACATTTAGACATGGAGAAGGCAATGGCACCCCACTCTAGTACTCTTGCCTGGAAAATCCCATGGATGGAGGAGCCTGATAGGCTGCAGTCCATGGGGTTGCTAAGGATCGGATACGAGTGAGCGACTTCACTTTCACTTTTCACTTTCATGAATTGGAGAAGGACATGGCAACCCACTCCAGTGTTCTTGCCTGGAGAATCCCGGGGATGGGGGAGCCTGGTGGGCTGCCATCTATGGGGTTGCACAGAGTCAGACACTACTGAAGTGACTTAGCAGTAGCAGCATACGTTTAAACATAGATTTGTCCTATGACCCAGCAATCCCCTCCCAGGTATTTACTCAGGTGGAATGTTCACCTATGTTGACACAAAAGCCTAGGCATGAATGTTTTATAGTGCTTTTTCTTCCCCACCAAATTTCCACAAGCTAGAGACAACAGGATGTTGTGAAAAATGATGGTGTGTGAGTTTTGAAGCAGGGTCAGAAAAGATATTGTGGCCTCATCTTGCTCTCCCTTGGATCACCTACCCTGGGCAAGTCAGCCATCATATTGGGAGGATACTCAGGCAAATTCGGTTCCAAATAATGAGGAACTGAGGCCTCCTACTATCAGCCATATGAGTGACACAAATTAGAAGTCCAGTCTCCATCCTCCTCCAGCTCCAGTCAAACCTTCAAATGAAAACAACTCTGGGTGACATTGGGATCGCAGCTTCATGTGAGACCCTGAAGCAGAAGTGCCTGGCTAGTCATTCCTGATATCCTGACCCATAGAAATTATGTGAAATAATCAATATTTATTATTATATGAATTGCTAAGTTAAGAGTAATTTTCATTTTAAACACACTCAATGTGTGTATGGATTTTCAGTCAAATTTTTAGAGAAGTTATAGATTCACAGAAAAATTGAGCCTAAAGTACAGAGTTCTCATGTATGCCAGTCTCCACACCCATACAGCCTCCCCAGCTACCAACATCTGGCACCAGAGCAATTCATTTATTATGATCGATGAGCCTACATTGACACACTGTCATTCAGAACTCAGTCTACATTAGGGTTCACTCTTCCTGTTTTACTCTCTGTGGGTTTTGACAAATGAAGACTCTGATGCTGGGAGGGATTGGGGGCAGGAGGAGAAGGGGACGACAAAGGATGAGATGGCTGGATGGCATCACTGACTCGATGGGCATGAGTCTGAGTGAACTCCGGGAGTTGGCGATGGACAAGGAGGCCTGGCCTGCTGCTATTCATGGGGTCACAAAGAGTCGGACACGACTGAGCGACTGAACTGAACTGAACTAAACTGATAATAACATGTATCCACCAGCATAGTATCCCACAGGATAATTTCGCTGCCTTAAGAATCTTCTGGTCCCATCTCTCCCCCGCTCCCTCAGGCTGATTCGCCAAGATGACCAACACAAAGGGAAAGAGGCGGGGCACCCACTACATTTTCTCCAGGCCTTTCAGAAAACATGGAGTTGTTCCTTTGGCCACATACGTGTGAATCTACAGGAAGGGTGATATTGTAGATATCAAGGGAATGGGTACTGTTCAAAAAGGAATGCCCCACAAATGTTACCATGGCAAAACTGGGAGAGTCTACAGTGTTACCCAGCATGCTGTTGGCATCATTGTAAACAAACAAGCTAAGGGCAAGATTCTTGCCAAGAGAACTGATGTGCCTATCGAGCATATTAAGCACTCTAAGAGCCAAGATGGCTTCCTGAAACGTGTGAAGGAAAAGAAGGAAAGCCAAAGAGAAAGGGACTTGGGTTCAGCTGAAGCGCCAGCCTGCTCCACCTAGAGAAGCACACTTTGTGAGGACCAACGGAAAGGAACCCGAACTGTTGGAGCCCATCCCCTGTGAATTCATGGCCTGATGTGTGTAAAAATAAAGACCTGGACTGTAAAAAAAAAAAAAGAAGAAGAAGAATCCTCTGTGGATTCACCTGTCCCTCCCCATTAACCCCTGACAACCACTGATCTTTTTACTGTCTCCACGGTTTTGTCTTTTCCAGAATATCATACAATGGGCATCATTTACTACATAACCATTTCAGATTGGCTTCTTTCACTTACTAATATACAATTAAGGTTCTTCCATGTTTTGCATGGCTACGTTTTAGCAGCAAACAATAATTCATTGTTTGGATATGCCACAGTTTATTTGTCCCCTCACTTACTGAATATCAAGATTGCCTCCATACTTAGCAAGTATAAATGAAACTGCTAAAACTTTATGTGCAAGNGAATATCACACAATGGGCATCATTTACTACATAACCATTTCAGATTGGCTTCTTTCACTTACTAATATACAATTAAGGTTCTTCCATGTTTTGCATGGCTACGTTTTAGCAGCAAACAATAATTCATTGTTTGGATATGCCACAGTTTATTTGTCCCCTCACTTACTGAATATCAAGATTGCCTCCATACTTAGCAAGTATAAATGAAACTGCTAAAACTTTATGTGCAAGTTTTAGAATGCACATGTTTTCAATTCATTTGAACCAGTATAAAAGAGCATGATTACTGCAGTATACGATAAGAGTATGTTTCATTTCTTAAGAAACTGCCAACTGTCTTCCACAGTGACTGTACCATTTTGCATTGACACCAGCAGCCAATGGGAGTCCCTATTTCTTCACATGAACCTCACCTGCATTTGGTGATGTCAGCATCCTGGAGGATACTCAGGCAAACTCAGTTACAAATAATGAGGAACTGAGGCCTCCTACTATCAGCCATATGAGTGACTCAAATTAGAAGTACATCCTCCAGCTCCAGTCAGCTAGGTGTGCAATGGTATGTCATTGTTTGAATTTGCATTTCCCTAATGAGATATAATGTGGAGCATCTTTCCATATGCTGATTTGCCATCTATACATCTTCTCCTGGGAAGTGTCTGCTCAGGTCCTGTGCCTGTTTTTTTTATCAGATTGTTGCTTTTCTTATTGTTGAGTGTTCAAAGTTCTTTGCACATTTTGGGTAACAGTCATGTAACATATTTGCCTTTTGCAAATATTTTCTCCTGGTTTGTGGCTTGTCTTCTCATTCTTTTGACACTGTGTTTTGAAGAGCCGAAGAGCTTAAATTAATTAAGTTCACCTTATCTCTTCTTCAGGATTGTGCCTGTGATTTTGTATGCAAAAAGCCATTGCCATTCTCAGGTTCTCCTAGATTTTCTCCTGCTTTATCTAGGAGTTTCAGGTTTTTGCATTTTAACTTTAGTTCTATGATCTATTTTCAGTTAAATTTTGTGAAGGATGTAAAGTCCGTCTAGATTCATGGACTTTTTTTTTTTTTTTTGTATGCAAATATCCAGTTGATCCAGCACCACTTGCTGGAAAGACTATCTTTTCTCCAGTGTGTTCCCTTTCTTCCTTTGCCAAAGATCAGTTGATGATCTGAATGGGGGCCTATGTGGGGGTTTTCTATTCTGTTGCATTGATCTATTTGTCCCTTCTTTCAACAATACCATCCTGTCTTATTTTTAGTCATACCAGAGTATTCAAGACTTATGGTAGAGTAACAAACAATCTGATATTAATGTAACTGGAATCTAGAAACAGAGATAACAGAGCAGAAGAAATGTTTAGGCATGATCTGAACATTTTCCAAAACAATTAAACATATAAGACCATAGATCCAGGAACATAAAGATTCTCAATGGGATTTTTTTTTAAACCTAGATACATTATAGTAAAGTTGCTAAAAACCAAGAGAGTCTGCAAGGCAGTCAGATCAAAAGGTACATTTAATACAGAGAAACAAAGATAAAAACTATACCTTTGAAGAGCTGAAAGGAAAAGTAATAGTCAACCAAAATGTATCTACCCTGTGAAAATCTCATTCAAAATATAAGGCAAAAATTAGCTATTTTCAGGCAAACAAAAGCCAAGAGAAATAATTCCTAATGCGCTTGTGCTATAAAAAGCTTTAAGGAAATTTCTTCAAGCAGAAAGATTATGATACCAAATAAAAACCTGGGTTTACACCAAGTAATGAACAACTCCAGAAATGGTAAAAACAAACAAAAAAAAAACTCCAATAAAAACATTTTTAGAGCTTTCCAACTACATAGTCATATCAACTGCAAGGGATTGATTGTCTCCTTTTCTTCCCCATCTGGGAGCTCTTACTGATTTCTCTTTTCTTAATGCTTTCCCTAACGTGTCCAGTACATGTTGAATAACAGAAGGTTTCTTCGGTTTACTGTTGATCTTAGTGAAAATGTCCCAAGAGTTTCCCCATTAAAGTAGATTTTTAGCTTTAGGAATGAAGTATATACATTTTATCATATGAAGAAGCCATTCATCAGTTTCACTCTACAGTAATTTTGGTCAAGAGCTTTTTAGCATCTATGGAAATAATCATGATTTTCATCTTAACTCTATTTATCTGATGTACTATGGTGATGGTTTCCCAAATCAATCTTTTCATAGTATTTGATAGTGTGAAGTTTGTTTTTTAATATTTTCTAATAGAACATTTTAATATTATTAATATATTTTGTCTTAATACTCAGCAATTCAGTAATTGCTTAATTGCTTCTCTTTTTGTGTGTGTGTGTGCTTCTTTCTGAAAAATTGAGTTTAAATATCAACGTGCTACTTGCTATAGAAGGAAGAAATTGGAAGTTTTTCTTCATTTTATAAACTTTCAAACAACTCATGGAGCAGTGGGGCTATTTAGTCTCAACAGATTTGGTGAAATTATTACATGAAACCATCTTGGCCTGGTGCTATTTTGTGGGGAAATTTTTCTGTTTCTTCTATGCAAGTTGTTCTGTTTGACCTATCTAACCTTAACTGGATCCGTTTGGTAAAGTGAATTTCCCTTCAACCTATGAATCTCATCTAAGTATGAAAATTTATTTAGATGGAAGTTTGCCAAGTAGTTTTTTGGAATTTTAAAATTTCTATGTTTCAGTTATATCTCCATTATCTTTCTGATTTTGTATACATGTGATTTGTCCCTTTATTTTTTTAAAATAATTTTAAAATTTATTTCTGGCTGCACTGGATCCTCATTGCTATATGTGGGCTTTAAGTGCACAGGCTTCTCCTTGTGATTGATGGCTTCTCTTGTTGTGGAGCACAGGCTCTAAGGCTCATGTGTGGGCTCCATAGTTGTGGTACACTGGCTTAGTTGCCCTTTGGCATATGGAATCTTCCTGGACCAAGAATTGAACTCCTATCCCCTGCATTGGTGTGCATATTCCTAACCACTGAACCACTTGGGATGTCCTCTTTATTTTTGATTATATTACTTATTTAAAATGTCTAGAAACCAAAATTTAATTCATTAATTAGATTTATTCTTTTTTAAAGTCTCTGTCTCATTAATATCTGATTTTTTATCTTTTTTTAAAATATTTTTATCTTTAATATTTTCCTCCTTGTGTTTTCTTTTGGGCTTCTTTGTTACAGTTTTGCTAGATTTTAAGGCCTGGAAATTTAACTCATCTATTCTTTCTCTTTTATTCACATACATATTTCCTCAAAATGATCTCTGAATTCAACATTCTATGAATGTAACATTCCAAGAATTACTAGAATTTTAAAAGATGACCCTAAAACACACTTGGAAAAATAAATTGCTAATTAAACCTTGGAAATTTTTTTTTCCTTTTTAAATATTTATTTATTTATTGGGCGGCACCGAGTCCTAGTTTTAGACTCATGGGATCATCAATCTTCTTTGTGGCATGAGAGCTTTAGTTGTCTCAAGTGAACTCTTAGTTGTGACATGTGGGATCTAGTTCCCTGACCAGGGATGGAACCCAGGCCACCTGCTTTGGAAGCGAAGAGTCTTAGTCACTAGATCCCAGGGAAGCCTCATATCTTGGACATGTCTAAGATAGAAAAACCAGGAAGCTTGCCCTCCCAGATATTAGAACTAAATAATTAAGGGGGTGTGGCATTGGCATAGATACATAAATTGACCAGTGAAAGAGAATAAAAGCTCTGACATAGTCCAGGTATTGTTGAATTCTTTTATACAACAAAGGTGGCACATTATATCATTGGGGATGGAAGAGGTATTTAACAAATAGGACTGCTCAGAAAGGTCCCCAGTGTTAAAGGATAAGTGAAAACTAACTCATACTATATAATTATATAAACATCCAGATGATTAAATATTTATGTATGAAAAGCAATATTAAATTCTCAATGGAGAAGTTGTTTTTTCTGAGAAAAAAAAGTGTTTTGGAGTTTCTTTTTCACACATCTTGTAAGGCCATATTCTATGTTTTCATTTAAAAGGGAAATAAAGCATGAAAAAAACTTAGTACAGGGGCTCAGTATGGGAGTTACCTGGACTGAAACACCAAGATATTACTGTAGGCTTATAAAAGAGAACTTAGAAAATAATTCTCAATGTCTTTTAGGTAGGTTTTGTTTAGTTGCTCAATTGTGTCTGACTCCTTGCAACCCCAAGGACTGCAGGAAGCCACACTTCCCTGTCCATCACCAACTCGTGGAGCTTGCTCAAACTTATGTCCATTGCGTCAGTGATGCCATCCAACCATCTCATCCTCTGTTCTCCCCTTCTCCTTCTACCTTCAGTCTTTCCTAGCATCAGGGTCTTTTTCCAATGAATCAGTTCTTCACATCAAGTGGCCAAAAAATTGGAGCTTCAGTTTCAGCATCAGTCTTTCCAGTGGACTGATTTCCTTTAGGATTGACTAGTTGGATCTTTTTGCAGTCCCAGGGACTCTCAAGAGTCTTCTCCACCATCACAGTTCAAAAGCAGCAATTCTTCGGCCCTCAGCTTTCTTTACGGCCCAACTCTCACATCCATACACGACCACTGGAAAAACCATAGCCTTGACTAGATAGACCTTTGTCAGCAAAGTAATGTTTCTGCTTTTTAATATGCTGTCTAGGTTTGTTGTAGCTTTCCTTCCAAGAAGCAAGCCTCTTTTAATTTCATGGCTGCAGTCACCATCTGCAGTGATTTTGGAGCCCAAGAAAATAAAGTCTGTTACTGTTTCCATTGTATTGCCATCTATTTGCCATGAAGTGATGGGACCGGATGCCATTATTTTAATTTTTGGAATGTTGAGTTTAAGCCAGCTTTTTCACTCTCCTCTTTCACTTTCATCAAGAGGCTCTTTAGTTCCTCTTCACTTTCTGCCATAAGGATGGTATCTTCTGCATATCTGAGGTTATTAATATTTCTCCTGGTAATCTTGATTCCAGCTTGTGCTTCATCCAGTCTGGCATTTCCTATGATGTACTCTGTATATAAGTTAAATAAGCAGGGTGACAATATACAGCCTTGACGTACTCCTCTCCCAATTTGGAGCTAGTTGTTGTTCCATGTCCCATTCTAACTGTGGCTTCTTNCTTCTGCATATCTGAGGTTATTAATATTTCTCCTGGTAATCTTGATTCCAGCTTGTGCTTCATCCAGTCTGGCATTTCCTATGATGTACTCTGTATATAAGTTAAATAAGCAGGGTGACAATATACAGCCTTGACGTACTCCTCTCCCAATTTGGAGCTAGTTGTTGTTCCATGTCCCATTCTAACTGTGGCTTCTTGACCTGAATACAGATTCTCAGGAGGCAAGTATAGTATTCCCAACTCTTCAATAATTGTCCACAGTTTGTTGTGATCCACACTGTCAAAAGCTTTAGCGTAGTCAGTAAAGCAGATGTAGATGTTTTTCTGGCATTCTCTTGCTTTTTTGATGATCCAACGGATGTTGGTAATTTGATCTCTGGTTCCTCTGCCTGTTCTAAATCCAGCTTGAACATCTGGAATTTCTCAGTTCATGTTCCGTTGAAGCCTCACTTGGAGAATTTTGAGCATTACTTTGCTAGTGTGTGAGATGAGTGCAATTGTGCACATTTTTGGAGAAGGCGATGGCACCCCACTCCAGTACTCTTGCCTGGAAAATCCCACGAATGGAGGAAACTGGTAGGCTGCAGTCCATGGAGTCGCAAAGAGTTGTACACGACTGAGCGACTTCACTTTCACTTTTCACTTTCATGCATTGGAGAAGGAAATGGCANTATAATGGGTCTGTTAAGATTTTCTATTTCTTCCTGGTTCAGTTTTGGAAAGTTGTACTTGTCTAAGAATTTGTCCATTTCTTCCACATTGTCCATTTTATTGGCATATAATTGCTGATAGTAGTCTCTTATGATCCTTTGTATTTCTGTGTTGTCTGTTGTGATCTCAAATATGAGTATATTAAAATTTAAAATGTTTGTCTTGCAGCGACACCTTAAAACAAAGCTAGATATTGAAAAAGAGATTCGCAATATGTACAGACAAACAACACTATAGGGAACTAGCAAAAATTAAGGAGTTTATACTGAGAGGAAATGCCTCCAAATAAAGACATGTTCAACGTTTATGATGAGGAAATGCAAATCAAAATCCCAACTCAATATCACTCTACACGCTAATAAATAATTAGAAGTCTGTCCACACCAAGGGCAAGGGATCTCATATACATTTCTGGTGAGAGTGTAAACTGGTGCTGCTATTTTGGGAAAAGCCTGGCACTGCTCCTCCGCAGCTCATGCAGTTATATATGCTCTGACCCAGCAGTCCCTCTGGTTGTTGAGACTGTGGGAGAGAGAAAGGGCACAGAGACAGAAATCAGTGAGAACACTGACATCAGAGTCGATCGAAGAGGCTGGCTATAGGGGTGGAAAGCAACTTTCCCATGCAAGAGATATATAAATCAGCAAAAGACTTGAGCATGAACTTTTCATAAAATGTTATTCAAATGGTCAATAAACAAATTAAAATGTGCTCCACCTCTCAGGCTAGAAAACCACAGTGAGCACAATGAAGTGTCCCCACATACTCACTACAATGGCTGAAATGTTAAGGAGGATGTAGGGCAATTGGAACTCTCGTGTGAGGCTTGTGGGTGTAAATTTGTACAATCACTTTGGGAAATAGGTGGTTTTATAAAAAGAGATGTGGCTGTCCTCTTCCTGGGGACTCATTCAACAGAAATGTATAGAAATGTGAATCAAAGTCATGAACAGAATGCCCCTATTACTGCGTGATACATAGGAGAGTTGAGAAGTCGGTAGACCCTACGAGCTTTCATCATAAGGAGAATTCTTTTTTTTTTTTTTGTACTGTGTAAGATGATGGATAATAGTGAAATCTATTGTGATAGTCACGTCACAACATTTGTAAATCACACCATAATACCGGCTACCTTATGTTTCTACAGTAACGTATGTCAATTATTTCTCAAATAAATTTGAAAAAGAAAAGCAGAAAAGAAAACCTTCAGCTGCACAATTTACAATAGCCAGAAACAAAAACACACCAAAAATCTTCAGTAGTAAAATACAAGAATTGTGGCCTATTCACATAGTGAAATCCTATGTGTCAATGAGAACAAACGTACCACAAATATACACAATTTGGATGACTCTCAAAATATAATCTTGAGCCAAAAGAGTCAGTTCCAAAAGGCATACTGTGTTAAGACTCACTTATTATAAGACTCAAAGCAGAGACAAGGCTGTGTGAAGTTTGGGGAGAGGAGTGATGGACAAGGTGTTATTTGTCAGAGCAGAGATCACACCAGTATGTTCACTCCGGGACAATGCATCACTCCTACGCTTAGGGTTTGTGCCTTTTCCTGTATGTTTGATATATTTCAATTCAAAGTGTACATTTTAAAGGAGAGATTTAGAACAGGCTGAGAGAGGGGAATGGAAAGGGAAAAAAATAGTCCAGAGTGACTCTAAGGTTTTGGTCTGAGGAACCAGGTCATTGAGTCCCCTTTCCTGAGATGACAAAGAGCAGAGGAAAAGCTGGTCTGGGCAGGAGAAGGAAGGTCAACTTCAGTTTTATTCAGGCTATGATGGAGGTGCTGAGATTACCAGGGAGGATATCAAGTACCCAACTACATAGTCAAGTCTGGAGCCCAGAGGGAAGTCAGGCTGGAGATGCAGTTTGAAAGTGTTTGTCCTATAGACAGACTCCAAGGCCATGAGTCTGGATGAGGTCTCTGCAAAGAAAGGAGGGTCCAATGGCTGAGAGGGGCAGGAAGGCCCTCAAAGACTTAGCCTAGTAAAAGATAAGAACCACTGTGGATATCCAGGGGCAACCAGAGGTGCAAGAGGGAAACCAGGAGAGTGTGGTATCCACAGATAAAGTGGTTTCAAGGAGGAGGGAGGGATCAGCTGTGCCTGAGGCTGCTAAGAGGTCAAGATGAGAGCTGAGAATTGACCACTGGATTTAGCAGTGTGGAGACCACTGGTGAACTTGTCAAGAGCAGTTCCATGGAACAGTGATGTCTGAAGTCCAGAGGAGGGAAGACAGAATGGAAGGGGAGGATGTGGAATGCAGACAGTTATTCCATGAGTTGTGCTATGCAGGGCACAGGAATAAGGCAGAGGATGGAGGAGATGGTGGGACCAAGAGATTTTTGATAGAAGCTATTACTGCATATTTGTGGAGGGGAACAGTGATCTGGCAAGAGAAAGAAGACAACTGTTTATTGTTGAGAAGGTATGAAAAGGACAGGATTACACTATACTTGGTGCTTCACCTGCCAAGAAATGGACAAGATTTAACAAAAAAATGATCTGGCAGATAAAGCATTGCCTAAGGAAGCAAATGCATTTTTTCCCTTCATCTCTACCTGGGTCTAGGATAGTGGGTTCAAAGAATTCTCCTAGGAAAGAGGTCCTTGCCAAGCATGGGCAGGGAGGCACTGGGGCTGGGTTGGACTGGGCACTCACGCTCCCCAGCCCCCACAAATGCTTAGACAACCTCCGGCAGAAACAAAAGCCAGCAGGTGTCTCCAATCACAGCAGAGGAGCCAGCATGGTGGAGTTTGTGCCCTTGTTTTTGCCGTGGAAGTGCAGACTGCAGACCTTCGCAGTCCTGCAGTATGTCTTCTGCATCATTGCCCTGAGTAAGGGGGCTGGGCTGAGGGACAAGAGACTGTGGGTTCCTGTCATTCCAGGTACGCACTGTGTATCGATGGGACAAAGATGTAGGTCCTGAGGGGACTGCTGAGGCTACTGGCCCTCCCTGGAGGCCTCTGCAGGGAGTGGGAATTTGTTGGGTCTGGGGGATAGNTCGCAGTTCTGCAGTATGTCTTCTGCATCATTGCCCTGAGTAAGGGGGCTGGGCTGAGGGACAAGAGACTGTGGGTTCCTGTCATTCCAGGTACCCACTGTGTATCGATGGGACAAAGATGTAGGTCCTGAGGGGACTGCTGAGGCTACTGGCCCTCCCTGGAGGCCTCTGCAGGGAGTGGGAATTTGTTGGGTCTGGGGGATAGAAGCCCTCACCTGTGACTTTGAGCAGGGTTCTTAGCCCTCCTGGGCTGTGGGTTCCACCTGAATACTAGGACAGGGACCCACCTCAAGATGCTTGGTGCTGTGAGGAAGGAATCGGTGGTTCTGGAACATTTGGGCTGCTCAGACTGCTCAGACAGGTTTGAGTTCTTGCTTTTCATTCAGAGAAGAGGAGACTGACTCTGGTGGGTGGGGAAAGAGAGGGGAATAGGGATGAACAGGAGGGGGAGTGAGGCAGGGGATCATAGGGAATACTCGAGTGAGAAGCACAGCCGGGTCGGACTCTGGCTGGGCAAATGACCGGCTGTGGGACCCTGGAGGACCCATGCCAAGCCTCCCCGTGCCTCCATCTCATCATCTGCAGAACGGGCCCAAGGATGCTGACCTTATCGGGGAGGGGCTGTGGGTGAAAGGAAGAAATGTGCTCACTCTTCGCAATTCAGCCCTGGCCTGGCCCTAGGTAGGGAGCCCAGAGGGTATGTGGGATCGAGTACCCGACCTACTCCCACAGTGAGCATATCCATTATGACGGGAAGGCCTCAAGCATGCCAAGTTCAGCTCTGCTGAAGGCAGCATTTTTGAGGAGGGCCTGGGATTGAGGACTGGGAAAGGAAAGTGACTAGAAATGTGTGAGATTCTTCAACTTCCCTGCTGGCACCAGACTAGGTAGAAACTGCTCCCCCTGTAAGTGCTGGTGTTCAGCCTGTACACAGATGCCACTGCTGTGCTAAGTCACTTCAGTCCTTCCCAACTCTTTGCGACCCCATGGACTGCAGCCCAGACTCCTCTGTCCATGGGGTTTTCCAGGTAAGAATACTGAAGTGGGTTGCCATGGCCTTTTCCAGGGGATCTTCCTGACCCAGGGATTGAACCTGCATCTTTACCAGCTCCTGCATTGCAGGTAGATTCTTTACCACCGGTGCCACCTGGAAAGCCCTCTGTCCTGGTGTTAAACTATGGACATACTCTGTACCGACTGCTCTACAGCCATTTCACACATTCACACACAAACTCACAGACACACACACAGGCACCACAAATCCAGCACACATACCACGCACATATACCAGGTGGTCCCTTAGAACCTCCTCCAACTTTAGCAGCTAAAATTTTCATCCCAAGTAAAGTCCCCCAGTTTCCTGCTCTCCACATCCCTGATGACTGACTTGTATCTCTGTCTTAAGAGTCATTGTGCTTAGTCACTCAGTCGTGTCTGACTCTTTGTGATCCTTTTGGACCATAAGCCACCAGGCTCCTCTGTCCATGAGATTTTTCAGGCAAGAATACTGGGGTAGGTTGCCATTTCCTCCTCCGGAGGATCTTGCCAATCCAGGGATCAAATCTTGGTGTCCTGTGTCTCCTGCATTGCGGGTGGATTCTTTATCCATTGGGTTATCAGGGAAGCCCCGAAGGATCATTAGACATTTTAAATATCCTTGATTGCCCTCATTACACAGATGAGCAGAAAAGCTGAGTGCCTAAATATCCAAGACTGTAAATCTAGGCCCCTCTGCTTCCAAAGGAAGAAAGGGAAGGAGGCAGAGGGAGGAGAAAGGGCTGAGGGTGTGGGAGGAGGTGTGGAGCACGGGGAGGAGGGTTACCCTAGGGCAGGGGACAAGTTTCTTGGCTTCTGGATGAAAGACACTGGGGGTCCATAACCAGGTAGACTGACACCTGGGGATCTTGGGGATGAAGGACATCTTTCTCACCTGGCCTTGGGGGAGCTTTGTGAGCAGGAGTGTGTCCGACTAGCTGTGCCCACCCCCAGCCCAGCCCGGGACCTGGGAGTATCAGGAACAGCACAGGGAGGTCAAGAAGCCCTGGACCTGGAGCTAGAGGGAGGGAAGTTGAGAAAGAGGTTGTGAGCCCACCAATGTCGGGAGCTTGTACCTTGTCCCATATCCTGGGGACAAAGAGAACATCCAGGAGGCTTTAGGTATGGGAGGGACAAGGTTCAGTCTTTGGGTACAGGTCCCTGTGGCTGCATTTGAGGTTTCTACTCTGTCGACAGTTTAAGGGGTAGACTGATGATGGCAAGAAGTAGCCACAGTCTACATGAGGGGTCACCAAATTATGCCCCATGAACCAAACCCAGGTAACTGGTTATTTTTGTATTTGCACAGGCCATCAGCTAAGAATGGTTTTTTACATTTTACATGATCTTGTGTCTATGTCATATCCTCCAAGTTGCCTTTTGAGCTGAGTGGCAAAGTCTAATATATTTACAATCTGTCCCTTTAGGTAAATGATTGCCTCCCCTGGTCTAGGGAGGCTGAGGGTAGGTGGAAAGAAGGAACCTTTTTTCAGACATAGTAGGAGATGGGTCTCTGGGAATGATTTAAAGGTTGACAGGAGATTAAGGGCTTTCAGTGGGGGAGTGAACCCCATATTTACATTGGACAGCTGGTTAACACTGGATGTAAAATATGCATTTGTGGGAGGGGCAAAGAAGTGGCCAGAGAGGTCAACTACGGCCTGTCACTATGACCTCAGGGCATAGGTACCAATAGTTTCCAGTGGGTTACTTGTCACTCTGCTTCCTTTCCTCTCCTCTCACACCTCACACAGGAAGGTAAGTTCCATTCAAACAGTTGATCTTGTTCTCAGCTGTGTTTCTAGAGCCTAGAAGAGTTAAAGTCAATGAATGTTTGTTGAATGAATGAATGTCGGGAGCATGATGGAGCCAAAATAGTAGAACTGAATGCCAGATCCCATCCTACTAGCTTGCCGTGTGAGCTTAGGCAATTTGCATATCCTCTCTGGGCTTGGTAAAGTGGGGTGATACATTTTCCCACTTGATATTATGAGGTGAAAGAAATCTCTTTCCTAAGTGGCTAAAAAGACTTCCAAGTTTGAGTTTGGGATAAGGGGGATGGTGAAGTGCAGGGAAGTCTTTTTGGTCAAGCGTAAATGACCAAAATGTGTTTTTTTCTAACTATTTTTTTTCTGGTTAAAGCTAATATTTGCTGTTGTAATACATTCAAGCAAAATGTGTTTCCAAAGTGAAAGATGTCCTCTAAATCCACCCCTCTGGGGAGGCACTAATAACAACTTGATTTGATTCTCTAGAACTGGCTTTCTGCAAGTGGGAAAAACCAAAACAGATTTTTAATTTTTCCCCAGGGCAGAGATCTAACTGGGTCATTGTTTTCTTCAAATTGAAAATTTGTAGTACAAAAATAAATTAAAATTATTTATTTATTTATTTATTTTAATTGGAGGCTAATTACTTTACAATATTGTGGTGATTTTCACCATACATTGACATGAGTCAGCCATGGGTGCACATGTGTCCCCCCATCCTGAACCCCTCTCCCACCTCCCTCTCCACCCCGTCCCTCTGGGTTGTCCCACAGCATCGGCTTTGAGTGCCCTGCTTCATGCAACAAACTTGCACTGGTCATCTGTTTTACATGTGGTAATATATGTGTTTCAATGTTATTCTCTCACATCATCCCACCCTCGTCTTCTCCCACAGAGTTCAAAAGTTCTTTACATCTGTGTTTCTTTTGCTGTCTTGCATATAGGGTCATTACTGTCTTCCTAAATTCCATATATATGCGTTCATATACTGTATTGGTGTTTCTCTTTCTGACTTATTTCTCATTGTATAATAGGCTCCAGTTTCATCCACCTCAGTTGAACTGACTCAAATGTGTTCTTTTTAATAGCTGAGTAATATTCCTTTGTGTATATGCACCACAGCTTCTTTATCCATTCATCTTCCAATGGATATCCAGGTAGCTTCCACGTCCTAGCTATTGTAAACAATGCTGTAGTGAACTTTGGGGTACATGTGTCTCTTTCAACTCAGTAAATAAAATTGAAGTCAAATCCTGACCATCTTTCCCAGTGGCAACCTTTCTCCATCCTCCAGATTTGAGACAGTCAGCTCCAGGAGGGCAAGCATTTTTGTCTGCTGTTCATGGCTGTACCACCAGCACCTGGCACATCACAGGTGCTCTGTGGGAAGTGAACATCTGTGAGCCTCAACTTACTTTATCCAGATTCTGTATTTTACTACTGTTCAGACTGAGTCCAGAGTGCCTTCCTCCTGGAAGCATGCCGGGAAAAAGCCCAGCTACCCTTCTTCCAAAAGGAATAGAAATGGAAGCTGACCTTCTTAAGGAATTTGATTGGATGGTGTCAGGAGGAGAGAATGGGGTCTGGAAGGGGCAATATTCCCTGGAAATTAGGCTCCATTGGTATCATAGCACCTGACTCTTGAGATGAAACCAGGTTGGTCTGTGGTAGGGACTGAGAATCAAAGATCAGATGGAAATTCCTCGTCAGGCCCAGTCCTAGCCCTGCTGCACTGCAAACCTACAGTCCAGTCAGGTGTTGGCCTCTTCAAACTTCCTTCAGTAGGAAAGAGCATGGCAGGCAAAGGAAACTGCGTGAGCAAAAGCTAAGAGGTTGAAGGAGCTCAGGCAGTCGGAGGAGCACTGAGCCGCTTAGTGTAGCTGAAGCTAGGGGGCCTGTGCATGAGGTAGGCTGGAGCAAGTTTCTTGAGGAGCCTGAATGTCAGGCTGAGCTGCTTGCGCTGTGCCTCAAAGTCATGAGAAGTAAAGGGAGGAATCTAGTGGAATTTATCCACAGAAAGATGGACAGCAAGTATACAGAAGGAGGGCTGGGCAGAAAGAATGTCCCCATTTCTCTGAGGTCCCAAAGAATGATAACTAGAAACAATTTATGCAGTCCCTGGGCTACTGGGAATTTATTGAGCACTTGGGAAAGAAAGACTTCTTAACAGACAGGGAGGGAAAGGGGAGGGAAAACCAGAGTAAATGAGGCAGCGTGGCACAGTGGGAACAGGTGAGTCTGGANTGGGCAGAAAGAATGTCCCCATTTCTCTGAGGTCCCAAAGAATGATAACTAGAAACAATTTATGCAGTCCCTGGGCTACTGGGAATTTATTGAGCACTTGGGAAAGAAAGACTTCTTAACAGACAGGGAGGGAAAGGGGAGGGAAAACCAGAGTAAATGAGGCAGCGTGGCACAGTGGGAACAGGTGAGTCTGGAGTTAGTCCTGGGGTCAAATCCAGGGTGCCAGTGTGGCACATCTCGACTGCATTTTCTCCTCCTTGGAGTACTGGGGAGGCTGACCTGTGCCCCCTGGGCTGAGGGCTGGACAGGACAGTGCTGCTAGTGCTGGGCATACGGGGAGAGTGCATCCTTCGCCCTGGCCATTAGTGCCTACTAATGCCCCTGCTTCCCTTCCTAGCCTTTATCTGCTATGTGGTCTTCATAGGCCTCCTGTTGACAAGAGTCTGGATCTTCACTCTCCTGTATGCCACCTGGTGGTACCTGGACCAAGACTTTCCACGGCACAGAGGCAGGCACATCCAGGCCTTCAGGTCCTGGATCTTATGGAAGTATGTAAAAGACTATTTCCCCACCTTGGTGAGTAATGGAGCTATCTGGGTAGTGGCCAGGACTGTAGTGCCCCACGTGTCCATGGGGAAGTGTGATCCTGTGTGCAGTGAGTAGGGTACTGGGCTGGGAGAGACAAACCAGGCTTCCACCACTATGTGGCCTGGAAGAGAGTCCAGCCTCTGTCTGCCCATGGTTTTCCATCTGCAGAGATATAGGGCCGATATGAGGATGGATCAATGAACAGGATTTGAAGTCTTGTGGGCCATCTAGTGTGACACACATATGTAAACCTGAACCTCTCAGCAGCCATGCTTGAGGGTGCAGGTAATAAAGTCATGTCCTTAGAGACCTTCTGGCCTTACAGTTCTTCATATAAGGAGACAAGCACCCAGGAGAGAGGAAAGTGTGACCAAGGTCACACAGGAAGTTCTTTTTACTAGTTTTACAATTAGTGCATTTCTGGGTAGAAAGCAAAACAGAGCGCCCTGAACTGGTTCTCAGGTTCTATCCTGTTGCATCTGGGTATGGTATGCATTCTTGGAAAGCCTTTCCTGTTCTGATCTCAGTTTCTCCATGTATCCCCTAAGCAGTCTGCTCCCTCCTACTCTGAGTGCCTCTGATTCTCTGACTCAGAGCTCCTCATGGCCATTGTGAAGTCCTGACCATGGACCCAAAGATCAGTCCTGATGGAAGAAAACTTATTGATTTGACCAACTCCATTCTGCTCTTTCCTTTATCACAGAGAGAATAAACTCAGTTTGTAATCAGAGAGGAAAGGATGGCTCATTGACTAGATAAGGTAGGGAAGGCAGAAGGGAAACAGTGCCAGGCCAGGGCAGGCAGCTGTCCTCTGCACACAGGAGAGAAGAAATATATGGAGTGTATTCTTTGGGCCTGGGCAGAAAAAGTTCTAACACCATGTGTGCAACCTACCTACTGCACACCTTACTGAGTATAATAAAATAGCCTTTCTGAGCCTCCATTTCTTCATATGTAGAGATGATATAGCATACATCATTGGGTTGTGTGGATTCCATGAGACATCAGGTCGTCCTGGAGACCTCAGGACAGCATCTGGCTCTCTTTACAACCTGAGTTACTGTCAAATGCATGACTGGGAAAAAAATGATGCTGAGCAATTCTGTGCCTGTCCTTTGGACCCCCTTTCTGCTCCTTCCTTCGTGAGGTTCCAAGGGGCTTTCTCAGCTGCCGGGGGCCAACGTGAGGAACTCCGCCCATGGCAAAGGTCATGAGGAAGGAGGCTTGGCATATGCAAAGGCATAATCAAGCCTCAGGAAATCCNCTCAGTTGTGTCCAACTCTTTTCAACTTCATGGACTGTAGCCTACCAGGCTCCTCTGTCCATGGAATTCTCCAGGCAAGAATACTGGAGTGGGTAGCCTTCTATTACCAGGGAATCAGAACCAGAGAATCTTCTCAACTCAGGGATTGAATCCAGGTCTCCTGCATTGCAGGAGGATTCTTTACCATCTGAACCACCAGGGAAGCCCATTAAAAACACATTAGAGACTGTATATTGATGTGAGTCCATCACAGTGTATCATTACTCTGACTTCTTCCATAGCTGAGGCCAGAAGCCCTAGGGTACTATTATTTTGCCCCCTGCCACAAGCCCCAACCAAAACCATCCAGGTAACTAGCCATGTCCAATTCACAATCCTGTACCTGAGCAAATATCCCTAAAGTCTATTTCTGTGATCGTTTAGGAGTGCTGGGTTGGGATATGCTTGTATTTTGTACAAATCTGGGTCCTTTCATTGTGTCTGTATTCACCAGCCATCCCTGCACTGTCAAATGAGCATGAGACTGCTGCTTTTACACTGGAAACAGATTCTGAGGTTAGCGGAATAGCATCAACATAACGGGTGAGAAAGACACTTCTCACGCCAGTCAGCTGCCACGGGGCCCCACAGCCACCTCAGGACTACTCCCTCAGCTTTCCATTTCCCAGCATCAACACTCACGGGAGTTTCCTCAGCCTCCTAGCCGGCTTGTCAGTTTTTGGACTGCACCCACAGGCCTGCAAGTCTTGTAGTTGCCCAGTCTCAAGACCAAAGAAAGAGCCCAGAGACAGAGACGTTATAACTGAGCAGGACCCTCTGGGGACTGTCTAGGAAGACCCTGCCCCCTATCCTCTGCTTTATCTCCTCTCTGAAGTACCCAGATAATAGTACCCCATATTTCCTGAGTTTTTCAGATGCTAAAGTATATGCACGTGTGCTCAGTCATGTCTCTTCTGCGACCTTATGAACCGTAGCTCACCAGGCTCCTCTGTCCATGGGATTTTCTAGGCAAGAATACTGCAGTGGGTTGCCATTTTCAACATCAGGGGATCTTCCAGACCCAGGGATCTCTTGTGTTTCCTGCATTGGCAGATGGCTTCTTGACCACTGCACCACCTGGAAAGCCCTGATAACCCCCTCAGATTCGAAAATCCACCAGCAAATGGAGCAAGTGAACCACTTGAGGATCATGAGCATGTAGCACCCCCAGACCTACAGGCCTAAGGATTAATAAAGTTAACCACCCTATTACTTCAACATCAACCAAGCAGAATTGTCCACAAGCTGATCATATTCCCCACCACACCCCAATCCCTCACCTGTCCTTTCAAAATGCTTTGCTGAAACGCTTCAGGGAGTTCAGGATTTGTGGGGCCATGAGTCACCCATTCCCTTGCATGGACCTGCAATTAACCTTTCTCTGCTGCAGATTCCATTGTTTTGGTATTTTTTGGCCTCACTGTACACTGGGCATAGGAACTTACGTTCAGTAACAACACCAACAATTTATCGGATAGGGGATCTTACAGGTCCACAGCAAAATATCCCAGAGTGACTATCCACCATGTATAACTGATGTCTCGATAGCTGGCTAGCTGTTAGGCAGGCCATGGCAGCAATCTTAGTTGCTCAGGGGAAAAGGAGGCTACCATTTATGGGTGAATTGATGTCAGGCTGGCTTATCAGTTACCAGGGAAATCAGGACTGGGGCATATTGCTCATAGCCCCTCAGGTTAACAACTATCATGAGGGCAGATGTTTCCTTTTAATAAACGAGCAGGTGGAGCCATTTCAGGCTAAGGACTGGAAGAATCACCAGCTGTGGCAGGGAGTGAGCATGTCCATGTGAGTAGGATGTAGGTGGAGCAGGGGATGTTGAGAGGGCGAGAGCAACCATCTTCAGTGGCCTGACCTGGCACTCAGTAGGCACTTAATATGTTCTCAATGGATCAGTGACAGAGTGGAAGAAAGAAAAATACAAAGAACAGGAAAAACCCATGCAGAAGATTAACCCACTTCTTCTGTCTCTCCTCTTCTCCTTCCTTTTGTATTTATCAGCAAATGTTTTGTGAGCACTTACCTTATGCCACCTGCATGATGCGGTACCAACGAAGATAGGTTTCAAGACAGAGCAGCTCTTTCCTAGTTGTATCTTCAGTGAGGACGTGGTTAGAATTTGTAAACTCCTGAAGGAAGAAACAGGATGTAGGGGCTCCCACTTCTCACAGTCCTAGGAATGAGAGGACAAAATAGGAGTGTACAGTAAACTCATCTTTGACATCCATGAGGCACCTTGTCAAGATCTTTATGATCTGGTTAGATCATAAAGAAACACTGTTAGAAATTAGAAACGCCATTCTAACATTATCTCCCCCACCTAATACTGAAAAGTAGTGGTTTCAGTGGAGACTTCACATTTAGAATCTTAAGTTTAAATAAATATTACCCTGAAATCTAAATATAAAAATCTACATATAAAATATAAGCAGAGCTGCTTGGGTTAAAGCAGAGCTAGAAAGCCTGGGGTCTATCTACTCACTGCCTCCAAGGTAATTCTTATTGAAAATTATAACTGAAAGGTCCTTTAGAGTCTTATTGATCTACCAATGTAAGACAAATGTAATTCATAAAAATTAATTTAAAATGTTGACACAAACTGTGAGCCCATGGTTGTTTAATAAGGGCACTGTAAACATTTTCATAGTATTGACATATGGCAGAAACTGACTAGAGGCTTACCAACCCTGATTTTCCCTCCTGGGCCCACAGTAACACTGCCTCTCCTAACTTCTTCTGCAGTTAGGTTGAGGTCAGATGATGGTTTCTAACCACTGAGATGTCAGGAGAACTGCTATATGCCAGTTCCAGGTCAAGCCAAAAAAACACATGCATAGTTCCCCACAGTCAAAAGAAATTTTATTGCACTGAACTACTGATATTTGGGGATTATTTGTTATGTTTATGTGTACATATATACAATTACATGTACATATATACACAATTATATATATATAATATATATACATATATACAATTACATGTATATGTATACATGAGTCTAGACAACCTAGACAAAGATACATATGTACAAATATACATATGTTTAGAAAGAAAACAAACATAACAAATAATCCCCAAATATCAGTAGTTCAGTGCAATAAAATTTCTTTTGAAGGCTAGATGGCATCACTGACTCGATGGGCATGAGTCTGAGTGAACTCCAGGAGTTGGTGATGGACAGGGAGGCCTGGTGTGCTGCAATTCATGGGATCGCGAAGAGTCGGACACGACAGAGTGACTGAACTGAACTGATACATGTAATTGCATTAATCAGGGTAATTAATATACATGTGTTAATCATGGTAATTTATTTTATATTAATAACATATTAATGTATGCTAAGTCACTTCAGTCATGTCTGACTTTTTGTAGCCCCATGGACTATAGCCCGCTCCTCTGTCCATGGAATTCCCCAGGCAAGAATACTGGAGTGGGTTGCCGTACCCTCCTCCAGGGAATCTTCCTAACCTAAGGATCAAATCTGTGTCTCTTATGTCTTCCACTTTGGCAGGTGGGTTCTTTACCACTAGCACCACCTGGAAGCCCATACTAATATATATCTCCACTTTTTTTTATCACAAAGAATCTACATCAGTGGTTTTCAACATCAGCCGCACGTTAGAATGACTCTAGTAATTTTTTCAAAAACTTGGTGTCCCGGCTACAATTCAGAATCCAATCCATCAATTCAGAGTCCCTCCAGCTGAGACCCAGCCATTATCAGTTTTAAGACTCCACGTGATTCCAATTTGCTGCCAAGTCTGAAAACCAGTATTCTCAATCATTAGGCTTCTTGGGAAAGTCTGGCAGCTCAGGAAAATTCAACAGATAATTGTTTTCTTAGGAAAATTTACCAGGTAATTCTGATATGCATTCAATCCACTGTTAACAATGCTGGTCTACAAGTGTTGTGTTATCACATAACAATGTTAACCTTAACATTACCTGACTCTGCAAGCTGCATCTTTTCCCTAGAGTTTGGGGTGCAGCATCAGAAAGGAACAATCAAGTGGCAGTGAGGTGTGGATGTAGCCCCGTGCTTGCCTGGACTCATTAACCTATCCTACGATTGTCACGCTAAGCAGGGGGAAGACTGCAGTTGTTGCCTGGGTAGTTCTCAAGGAGTCAACATCCTCAATGTGAAGTATGTTCATAACAAAATGTTAGTGAAACCCCCTAAAAGTATCTAAATCAGAAACATGGTCTAGTTAGCTCAAGTTTCTTCATATCATTTTTACAAAACTGGAAAAGATAATTTAGTTCTTTTGAAGCAGACAGTTATCTGGAGTGAAAACGAAAACTCATTTCGAGAAACAGTTTCTACTAAGAGTATGCAAACAACATAGTGAGATATGGGACCAGCTACCACCAAGCCAGCTGACCTGCCTCCAGCCTCACACCACTCAACCCTGAAATGCTGAAATGACAACATTGTTCCTCTTATCAGGAGTAGGTGATCCATTCTGTTACCTAAAATAAAAGCCTTTAATATGCCTCTCAAGATGTTTTCTGGTTCAGAAAACCACAAAGGAAAAACTAAAGATAAAAGAACTACAGAAAAGTGGGACATGGTTGCCAGTATGAAAGGCAGAAAAAGAAGTTTTAAAATATGTTTTAATAACTGCTCAATTACATTCCCATGTACTTCACTGTGAAGGACAATCTGATTATCGATGACAGAAAAGATCTGAAATAAATCATTCCAAATAAGTTTAAATGTTATGTTACATTCAATGCATGTAATAAATTCCCAAAGTTGAATATGAAGAGATCTATTTTACTTGAAAAAAAAAAAAATCAAATGCTTCCTGCCTGCCTCTACTAAGTAAATTTTAAATAATACTTAAACGATATCTAGTTGAAGCCACTAAATTATTAGCCTGCCTGGGGCAGCCAAATGCCAGTTTAGCCTTTCTTGGAATCTCTAACACAGTCCTTCTCTAGAGCAGTTCAGACTTTAATGAACACACATATTAGTCACAAATCTTATTAAAACGCAGATTATGAATTCAAAGTTCTGGGGTGGGATCTGATATTATGCACTTCTATCAAACACCCACAGGATGCCAATAATGCTCCAATAAAACCTTATTTACAAAAATAGGCAGCGACCCCACAGTTCACAGTATTGTTACCAAGCCTCCTGCATCAGACCACAGCAAAAGTCCTTCTGTCCAAGTCACTTACACCCATAGAACCAGGCCGAGTTTGGTTCGGAAGCGAAGGAAAGTTTCGTTCTTCATCAAAGAATGGAGAGGGGCGAGAGCCCAGACTCCTCAGGAAAGAACGCAAGTAAGAGCCAAACGCAAGGAGGTTTTATGTTTCTGTCAACGGAAAGGGGCGGAGCTCTCGTGCGTCTGAGTGTGTGCGCCTGTGCGTGTACGTGAGTGTCTGTGTCACTGCTCAAGCCTCAGATCACAGTGCTAGGCGCGCATCCTGTCTGCACCTGGTCTGCTGATCCCTGGTGTCACGCGCAAAGCTTCTGCAAGACCTACGCCAAGCTCAGGCATCAGGTGCAGCCGCTTCACACTAGGATCTCTCATCTGAATTGCTGGGTAGAAGACCGCTGCTCGCAGTACCCTTCGATCAGGCGAAACTAAGCACGAAGGAAAAAAAGATTAGATTTTATTTTATTATCAGATTCTATTTCCCAGGACCTGTTAATGAGTTTTAATCCTTCCTTCGCCCTGTGCCTTACTCTACCTTCTTGAGGGGCAATTAGGGGTGAAGGTCCATCTTCTATCTCTTGCTAGTTTGGGTCACCATCATAACTGTGGTTAGAAGAGCAGAGCTTCTCCCCATCTGCCTTTAGGCCCCGTAATTCTTCATCTTTTCGGACCATGTGCCTTTGAGAGTAGTGGCTAAGATCTTTTCATCCCCCTTTGGGAACTGTGAGGTATTCTGGCTTTCTGCAACCCTCTTGTTTGGGGGTAGCCAATTAGGGTGCATCCTGCAGAACTGGAATTTTTTGGGTATCAGCCCCAATACAAAAACATTTAATCTTCCTATTTAATACACCCTGGCCCCAATACCGGCTGGCAGATGGAGAAAGCTGATCCATCAATGAATCTCTAAATTATAACACCATCATTTTCTTACCGGGGCTTCCCAGGTGGCTCAGTGGTGAAGAATCCACCAGCCAGTGCAAGAGACCTATCCCTGGGACAGGAAGATGCCCTGGCATAGGAAATGGCAACCCACTCCAGTATTCTTGTTTGACAAACCCCATGAATGGAGGAGCCTGGCGGGCTACAGTCCAAGGGGTTGCAAAAAATCAGACAGGACTGAGTTACTGAGCATAGCACACCATTTTATTACCCAGATTCTCTTTTTATTTCCCGGGAATTGTTAATGGGCTTTGTTGGTGACAGTTTGAATTTGAACTTTTAACATATTACTTATTTTGGTTACTGTTTTTGGTGCACTCAAGTAGAGTGCCTCACTTCCCTTGCCCTGGTCCTGTGCTTGGTGTAGCCTGCAGACCATGCTTAGGGCAGTGACGTCCTGGTGGACTCCCTTTTTGTTTACTGTTCCTTGTCTGAGACTGATTCCCATGCACTTCACTTTCAAATCCCTCAGTTACACCACCCAGCCTGCCTCCACTCCACACCACCAGTGCTCATCTCACATAAAATATGATCAAAAGTCCAAATTTTCTGTAATATATAAAATTGTATATATAGTATTATATATAATAATTTGTTGCTGTTGCTAAGTCACATATAAGTTGTGTCCGACTGTATGTGACCCCATAGACGGCAGCCCACCAGGCTCCCCTGTCCCTAGGCAAGAACACTGGAGTGGGTTGCCATTTCCTTCTCCAATGCATGAAAGTGGAAAGTGAAAGTGAAGTCGCTCAGTCATGTCCAACTTAGCGACCCCATGGACTGCAGCCTTCCAGGCTCCTCCATCCATGGGATTTTCCAGGCAAGAGTACTGTAGTGGGGTGCCATTGCCTTCACTGAAATATAATAATATATATGTATTTATAATTAACAATGTATAATATTTATATAATATATAATTTTATATTATATTATTTATTAAATTTTATCTTTCACTAGATGAAATTCCTATTTCAGGGAAATAATTTTTCAAATGCTTTACTATAGTTGTAGATGTTACATTTCCTGATGGTGTATGTGCAACTGTGTGTATGTGTGTGTGTGCACTCTTTTTAAAGTGAAGTCCAAACATTTAAAAATTTTTCAAAAATAAGCCTCATGAACAAAGTTTGCCTCCACTGGTTGGGCATTTGTTCTCTATCTACTATTATCGGGATACTCTGGTGTTACCCTGCTTTTCTTATAGCACTTTCTTTGGAAGAGGTTAGGAAATATGTTCACATGTAAAAAGCATATCAAACATGATAAGACTTGAAAGAAGCTTCAGCTGCCTCCTCAATAGTGAGGGGGCAGAGACTGAGTTTTTTAAAGATAACCTAAGCTAGGGTGGCTTAAAATGACTTCAGATAACCCACCACTTCTTCATTGCTCTTACTCTTTAAATATGTGTCCTCTTTTTGAAAACACATTGACACAGTTCCCAAAGTCTCAACATACCAATCTGATGAGATGGTTGTTCTTCATCAACTTGATATTTCATACTGGGCAGAAGTGTTTAGCAATGTCTTCCAACTTCATCATAAGAGATTTCATCATGAAACTTGTGTTTACAGCTCATTTACAAAAATATGAAACAAGGTCACCTCCAATATGGTTTCCTGACTATCTGTTTCCAAAAAGCTCAGTAATCGGTCCCTCCCTTCCCTATCTTGCTTCTGCTGCATTGTAAACAAACCACAAAAATATTTTATCCAAGTAGATACACCCATTAACTCACATATTGAGCAAACAAGTTTACACGAAAATACACTTTAAAAGCTGTGGATTGGTGGGAAGCCAAAGGAACTACCAAGTTGGAGAGGGTCGTAGGTGGAAGAGAATAAAGGGAGCTATGTGATGGAGTGGGTTGTGGGTGGCCAAGGAGGGGAGATGACGAAAAAGGTAGCATAGGAAGATAGTTTTGCCTAAGCTTTGAACCAAGTTGGTTTTTGCCTCTTAGTAAATATTTATTGGAAATGGCAACCCACTCCAGTATTCTTTCCTGGGAAATCTCATGGATAGAGGCGCTTCCTGGGCTACAGTCCATGGGGTCCCAAAAGAGTTGGACACAACTTTGTGACTAACAACAATAACAACTATTTATTGAGATCTTCTATGGGCTTTGCCCTGTGCTAGATTTTAATGGCAAACACAGAAGTAATCTACATCATTGAACTACTTCTCCAGGGATTTACAGTCTACAAGCAAGATTTAACACACATGAGGCAACTGCATGAGAGCCCAGTGCACAGACACAAAGATACAGAAAATATTCGGTTTCTTCAATGTCTCAAGTACTTCCTAAATACCTTATTTATGCCTCATAACCATTCTGCAAAGTTACGTACTGAAGATCCCCTCTTTTTGATGGAGAATCTGACGTCTGGAAGGGTAAATAATCTTCCCAACATCACACAGCTATCAAGTGGCAGAGATAGGATTCGGTTTTAGATTTACCTAACTTTGTTTTCATACTGTTCGTACTGTTGATGGGGTTCTCAAGGCAAGAATACTGAAGTGGTTTGCCATTCCCTTCTCCAGTGGACCACATTCTGTCAGACCTCTCCACCATGACCCGCCCGTCTTGGGTTGCCCTGCAGGCATGGCTTAGTTTCATTGAGTTAGACAAGGCTGTGGTCCTAGTGTGATTAGATTGACTAGTTTTCTGTGAGTACGGTTTCAGTGTGTCTGCCTTCTGATGCCCTCTTGAAACACCTACCATCTTACTTAGGGTTCTCTTACCTTGGGCGTGAGGTATCACTTCAAGGCTGCTCCAGCAAAGTGCAGCCACTGCTCTTTACCTTGGATGAGGGGTATCTCTACACCACCGCCCTTCCTGACCTAGCTCCTCTAGGCNGAGTACGGTTTCAGTGTGTCTGCCTTCTGATGCCCTCTTGAAACACCTACCATCTTACTTAGGGTTCTCTTACCTTGGGCGTGAGGTATCACTTCAAGGCTGCTCCAGCAAAGTGCAGCCACTGCTCTTTACCTTGGATGAGGGGTATCTCTACACCACCGCCCTTCCTGACCTAGCTCCTCTAGGCACTCCTGCACCAGCGCAGCCACAGCTCCTTGGACATGGGATTGCTCCTCCTGGCTGCTGCCCCTGGCCTCGGACGCGGGGTAGCTCTTCTCGGCCGCGCTTAGTGCACCAGTCGCGGCAGCCACCTGCGCTTAGTGTAACACCTAGTCTTCACAGAACCTACTGAATGGTTCTATGAATACCTACAATACCTTTTAGAACTAACACCCAAAAAAGATGTCCTTTTCATTACAGGGGACTGGAATGCAANTGCAACACCTACCATCTTACTTGGGTTTCTCTTACGTTGGGCGTGGGGTATCTCTTCACGGCTGCTCCAGGAAAGCACAGCCGCTGCTCCTTACCTTGGATAAGGGGTATCTCCTTACCTCCGCCTTTCCTGACCTTCAACATGGGATAGCTCCTCTAGGCCCTCCTATGCCCGCGCAGCCACAGCTCCTCAGGTTGCTCCTCTGGGCCACCACCCCTGGCCTCGGGTGCGAGGTGGCTTCTCCCGGCCGCCCCTGGCCTCAGATGTGGGGTAGCCCCTCTTGGCCACCACCCCTAACCTCGGATGCGGGGTGTCTCCTCCCAGCCGCCCCTAACCTCGGACGTGGGGTAACTCTTCTCACCCGTGCTTAGTGCGCCGGGTTGCAGCCGCAGCAGCCCACACAAACATAAGACCTCAATGAATGTTAACTATTATCATTATGTGTTATGTGTACAGGCTTCCCTGGTGGCTCAGAAGGTAAAGAATCTACCTGCAATGCAGAAGACCTGGGTTTCATACCTGGGTTGGGAAAATCCCCTGGAGAAGGCAACGGCTACCCACTCCAGTATTCTTGCCTGAATTTCATGGACAGAAGAGCCTGGCAGGCTACAGTTCGTGGAGTTGCAGAAGTCGGACATGACTATGCGACTAACACTTTCACTTTCAACTATGTATATAAGCATAAAATATACATATTATCTATTTTAATCCTCACATACATGGCAACGAAGATCCCACATGCTGCAACTAAGACCCAGCACAGCCAAACTGAAAAAAAAGAAGAGAAACAGGATAGTAAGGAATTGAGAAACCAAGGTCACAGAGAAATTCAACAGGATAGGTTTTACACCAGTATTAAATACTAAAGTGAGGCCAGGTAAAACGAGGACTAAATGGATGGAATTAGCTTTGGTAGTTTAAGAAATCATAAGTGAACTTCAGTTCCAAAAGGATTATGGGAAGAAAGCCAAGTTTTAGAGGGTTAAAAAATTGATGTCATGTTAAATATACTAGAATAAGTGCATGTTTTAACTTTTTCTCTCTTTTGAAACCCACTAATAGTAAAAGCATTTTAGAAGGCATAAAAACAGGAATAAGAGCTGAGAAATGATATCAACATAATTGGAAGCTGGACAGGAAATGAATGACTGTTTACAGGCTAGTGAGATCAGAAGAAGCTGAAACTTGAATGGCTTCAGTAGAGAAGTTCAAGAAGCAAGCCAGCTCTCACTGAAGAACACTTGAAACACTCAGGAATTGAGACACTAGGAACCTCTAAAGGCAGCAGAGGTGTCAGTCAGTCAGTTCAGTTGTTCAGTCGTGTCTGACTCTTTGTGACCCCATGAATCACAGCACACCAGGCCTCCCTGTCCATCACCAACTCCCAGAATTTACCCAAACTAATGTCCAGATCTTTTCATGCAAAGATGGGCTTGATAAAGGACAGAAATGGTATGGACCTAACAGAAGCAGAAGATATTAAGAAGAGGTGGCAGGAATACACAGAAGAACTGTACAAAAAAGATCTTCACGACTCAGATAATCATGATGGTGTGATCACTCATCTAGAGCCAGACATCCTGGAATGTGAAGTCAAGTGGGCCTTAGGAAGCATCACTACGAACAAAGCTAGTGGAGGTGATGGAGTTCCAGTTGAGCTATTCCAAACCCTGAAAGATGATGCTGTGAAAGTGCTGCATTCAATATGCCAGCAAATTTGGAAAACTCAGCAGTGGCCACAGGACTGGAAAAGGTCAGTTTTCATTCCAATCCCAAAGAAAGGCAATGCCAAAGAATGCTCAAACTACCGCACAGTTGCACTCATCTCACATGCTAGCAAAGTAATGCTCAAAATTCTCCAAGCCAGGCTTCAGCAATACGTGAACCGTGAACTTCTAGATGTTCAAGCTGGTTTTAGAAAAGACAGAGGAGGAATCAGTTTCCGGAAAGACTGATTCCCTTATGCTGTTCTCTCTTGTTTTTCGTATTTCTGGCTGAATACCCATCTGGAGCTTGGGTGCCCGCCATGTCTGCTTACTTGCCCTGGCTTTCAAGCCCACGCAAAAAGATGCCCAAGGAGGGGCACTTTCCGATATTCAAGTGGCACTGGCGGCCCAACGTAGATGGTGCAAATTCCTTGTCTTGGAATTTTATTGGTATCCCACGTAAACCAAGTTATTCAGCCTCTTTTTCTCCTCTAATATCTTCTACTATTTTCTGGCTGAATTCCCATCTGNGTGGGTGCCCGCCATGTCTGCTTACTTGCCCTGGCTTTCAAGCCCACGCAAAAAGATGCCCAAGGAGGGGCACTTTCCGATATTCAAGTGGCACTGGCGGCCCAACGTAGATGGTGCAAATTCCTTGTCTTGGAATTTTATTGGTATCCCACGTAAACCAAGTTATTCAGCCTCTTTTTCTCCTCTAATATCTTCTACTATTTTCTGGCTGAATTCCCATCTGGCTCGGGGGTCCTCACCAAGCCTACTAATTCTGCCTGGGCTTCTAAGATCAGACCGGGAGGGTCTCAGTGCCTCCTCTCCCTCGGGAGAATGGAAAGACGCCTGTGGCCTACATAGGTGGTGATTGGTATTCCATGTAAGCCAAGTTATTCAGCCTCTTTTCTCTGCTAATGTTCTAATCCCTCTCTATCTGTAAACAAGTTTTTTCTAAGACGCCGACACCGTCTACCCTTCGAATTCCCTGGATCCCTTGTCGGGGCTGGACCCCAGCACCCCACTTAGACTTCAAAAGGTTCCTTCACACCCTTGCTGCACCTCAAGTTCCCTGAAATACCTGTCTCCACTCAAGAGGAACACCGAGGGTCCCGCCACAACTGAAGAGGAGACCCGTTGTCCCCTCCTCAGCCCGAAATGAAGGTTCCTTTCCCTGCTTCGTCAGGAAAGGGGAAAGNATTCCATGTAAGCCAAGTTATTCAGCCTCTTTTCTTTGCTAATTTTCTAATCCCTCTCTATCTGTAATTACATAAGTTTTTCCTAGGACACCTATCTGTCTCCACGCTTCAAATTCCCTGGATCCCTTGTAGGCGCTGGACCCCAGCAAGTGGTGCCGGAATTGACAGTGGTGGGACATTGAACTTGATTTGCAGAAATTCCACCTACACAGTGTTCAGGATTGTTGCCCACTGGAGTCTTCAGGCATCACCATATCCACTGGAGGGGCAGGAGCACAAAGTAGCCAGCAGAGAGAGGGATGACACGCACTTTGCCTCACCTGGCCTGGGCTGGGGGCCTGCAAGAGTGGGGATTTGGCCTGCAGATTTTAGACCTAACCACCCCCTGGTAGCTCAGACAGTAAAGCATCCGCCTACAATGCAGGAGATCCAGGTTCAATCCCTGGGTCAGGAAGATCCCCTGGAGAAGGAAATGGCAACCCACTCCAGTACTCTTGCCTGGAAAATCCCATGGACCGAGGAGCCTGGTAGGCTACAATCCATGGGATCGCAAAGAGTCGGTCATGACTGAGCGATTTCACTTCCTCACCTTCCAGGAGACCCTTCAACATGCCCACACATATTTATAGTACACGTCCTTCAGGGATCTTGGGGAGGACAACATGTTCGTGGTCCCAGGTAGGGAGCCCCCCTCTGTTGGTGCTCCTCTGCATTCATAAGGCTCTGCACTCTGTGTCAAATAAGCATGTATTTCTGAACTTCCTTCAGTTCTTACTGATTTAATACCTAAAGTCTATTGGTAGAATTATAAGTAAATTTGGAAGACTATTTTAGAGTACTGAATCTTTCTAAGTATACCCTATGGCCCTCCTAAAGAAGTCTTTGGCATTGCCATACCCACAGGAGGGGCAGTAGCACCAAATGGCCAGCAGAGAGAGAGCTAATGGTAGAGAATCAGGCAGTTTCCCCTAGGACAAGTGGCCTCCACCTCATGCTGATGATAAGTTCAGGAGCTGGGTTTCTTTGTGAAGATTTCATTATCCTGGTGCAGCAGTGTCTACACAGGCCAAGGCCTGAGCAGGTGTGCAGTGCTGTGGGCAGGCTGTGACCTGGTGTCAGGAAGTGCTACAGACTTGGCCTGACAGCTCCCTGACCCTCCCCACCCACACCTGCGGGCATCACTAGAGACTTCATGCCCTTCCTCCCAGCCCCTGCCTTCAGCACCCTGAGGTCTCTTACACGAGTCACAGCGACTCAGGGGTCCAGCCCTCCATCTGGGATAGAACCCCAGCTGCCACAGTCCTTGGAGAGATGCGCACTCTCTCCTGTGATGGCTCCTTCATCCTGGGTGGGCTCTGCGTGGGACAAGGTCTCTCTTCACATAGGACAGAGGCTTGTGTCCCCATCACCCTGCCAGGAGTCCTACCTCTGCCTTGGGCAGGAGGCCTTCCTTCCCAGGTGGGCTGTATCAGCTTCTCCATTCATGAGTCTGCTCCCTCTCCCTCTTCATTCCACAGTCTCCCAGAGCATCTCTTCTGCTCCAGGCCTGCAGTGGGGACAAGGATCCTCAGACAGGCATCTCTAATCTCAGGACACTCACATGGGGGTGTGATAGCACTTGGGCACAGGGGAGACAGAGAAGAGGTCAGCACAGAAAGTCAGAACAGAGACCAGGGAAGACATGAGGTGCAGCCCCGATTCACCAGGCTGCCGTCCCTGCAGCTGGTCAAGACTGCCGAGCTGGACCCCTCCCAGAACTACCTTGCTGCCTACCACCCCCACGGGATCATGGGCATTGGAACTGTTACCAACCTGTGCACTGAGGGCACAGGCTTCTCCTCGATCTTCCCTGGTATCCGCCCACATCTTATGACACTGAACATGTTTTTCCAGGTCCCCTTGATCAGGGTTTACATCATGTTAGGAGGTAAGTCTTCCGACTGTTGGATTACCCAGGTATATGAGGGCTGGAGACATGAGGGGGGTTTTTAGGAAGGGCTGCCAACAACCAGAACTTTCTCTAAGAGTATGTATATTAGAAAAGGAGGTTAGATATAAGGAAGCACTTCCCACAGTTCTATGCCCAGCAATGAGCTCAGTGAGGGGTTGTATGGAGAGAAAAGACTCTGTCCCAGTCCTCAGGGTGCTCCCAGCTGGGAGAGGGGAGCCCAGGGTACACCACCCCCACCCGCACAGTCCCTGCTCCCTTTATCCTGTATCTAACCACCATCCTCTCTCCCCAGGACTGGTCTCAGCATACAGGGAGAGTGCTGCTCACATTCTAAGCAGGGAAGGAGGCAGTAACCTGCTGTCCATCGTTGTTGGGGACATCCAGGAGTCCCTGGATGCCAGGCTGTGGAACCACAAGGGCTTCGTCAGGCTCGCCCTGATGCATGGGTATCAGGGAGAGGTCTCTTAGTTCAGCTTGAGATTGGCCAAGGTTGTATTTTGCTGGAAAGACTGAGAGATGAATGTAAATCCTATTTTTGCAAGAGATGCTCAGTCCATTTCCAGTGAAGATTCTATCTTGGTGAAAGATGTACTGTGCTGTGCTATGCTTAGTCACTCAGTAGTCTCCAATTCTTTGTGAACCTATGGACTGTAGCCCACCAGGCTCCTCTCTCCATGGAGATTCTCCAGGCAAAAATACTGGAGTTGGTTGCCTTTCCCTCCTCCAGGGGATCTGCCCAACCCAAGGGTCAAACTCACATCTCTCACATTGCAGGCATTCTTTGCCATCTGAGTCACCGAGCCCTAGATGTATTGTGTCATGCCCAAATACCCAGAGAAGATTCTAGAAGGGAGACTTGGTGATCAAAGGGACTAGATGTGAAGGGTCATAATGCCCACAGTTGGCATTAGTTCTGAGACCTAAGGCTTCTGTGAGAATGGAGCTTAGGAAGTAGCTTAAAGCTGTTCTTTTACCCTGAAGCACTCTTTAAGAATATAAGCTAGCTGGGGCAGAAGAGATTTTTAAAGAAAGTTTGCAGATGTTTTAAATCAGAGAGCACTCTCTGCAGCATTCTGGTCTCCCTGTCACGGTGTAATGGGGAGGTGATGGCCCCAAGAGGAGGCAGTAACTGCTTGAGTCATAAAGCAAGACTGTGGCAGGTCTGAGAGACACCCGAGGCTTCCTACTTTTGGTCCATGACTCTATCCTCTGCTCCAGCTCCCACTCACTATGTCCCTGCAGGAAGCTAGTGACCAGCTTGTGCCTTCTTGTCCCTCCACATGCCCTCTCTCTTGTCTTCCTCTAGGGCAGCTCTGGTGCCTATCTTCTCCTTTGGAGAGAATGACATGTTTGACCAGATTGAGAACTCCCCTGGCTCCTGGTTGCGCTGGTTCCAGTAACAAAATTCTGAAGTTCATGGGAGCTTCCATTCCACTCTTTTATGGCCGTGGTGTTTTCCAATACAATTTTGGTCTTAATCCATACTGCCAGCCCATCAACACTATGGGTAAGCCAAAATCCAGGCTGGGAAGGGTTGGGTTACAGGGCAAGGGACTTGGGCTTGGGCTGAAGAGGAATGGAAATGGGCCAGACACATCCTTGTCCTCCTGGAGTTCAGGTTCTATTACTAGGAAATGAACATATAGGCAAGTAGCCCAGATGCAAGGCAACTGAGATGAGAAGAGTAACAGGGGCGTAAAGATCAGTTGCCATTACTGATAATTGAGCACCTACTGTGCCAGGCACTGCATTGGCTACCCCTATGTAGCTTCTCAGTTGTCCCTACAACCTTGGAAGCAATAACTGTCATCCTCATTTTACTGATCACAAAATGAGACCTATAGAAGGTAAATCATTTCCAAAAGATGACCCTGCGTTTGAGTAACACAACTGAGATTTGAGTCAGGATCTATTTGACTTTTACTATGCCAGAGGAAGGAGTTTTTACTTCTGAGAAGACAATCTCCATAAGGCTTACTGGAGAGGGTGGATATAAGGGACATGTACTACAGTCTGTTAGAACTGAGTATAATAGCAATCACCAGGCTGCAAAGGAGACCCTGAAGAAATTTCCTATAAATAACGGGCAAGGGCTTTAGTGCATGGATTTAACACCATCTTTTCAGTTATTTGGTCATCTCATTTGCTCTCCTCTTGGATTCCAAATATCTTCCAATGGCAGAGCTTGTAATGAGAGGTCTATTTATCTCCATTCACCCAGTTACCTTTAGCTGAGTCCAGGCAGTGAAGAGTTTCCCTGGATTTGGGGGGTAATATTTTCAGGAATGTTATAGGGCTGCTGCCTCCAGATGACTCTGAAGAGAAGACATGACAGCTTCTTTCTGAGCCAGATGGAACCAGAGGAAGGAAGTTGATATGGCCTCCTATTTCCTCCTTAGAATGGGGGGCACTGCCCCCTAGCATAGCAAGAGAGAGGGAAAGTAGGGTGCTTGGGGTGTGGCCCACCTCCTCCCAGACATTTGGGCGTGTCCAATCATGGCATCTGAGACTCCCACGTCCACATGTCCTTGAGACTAAGAGCACATTCCCAGGGCTTACAACCCGACACTGATTCTGCCTAGCTGTGTGACATTAAACAAGTTACTTAAGCTCTGAGGCGAGTTTAACACCTCAGCTGTCAACAGGAATAAAGCAAGTTCTATCCCTGGAGGATTGCTAGGAGGATAAAAAGAGATCATGCATTAAAGTATCTAATACATTGCCTAGCAGGGGTCATGCAGCCTGTGGTGTTTTATCATCAGAGCTTGGAGTTGCCCTAATATCTAGATTAGGTCACCCAAAATACAATTGGAAGGGAGGCAGTACAGGCACCTTCCAGCAGGTGTGACCACTGGCACAGAGTCCTGGCCCATGGGATCCTGGGACTCCAGTGGTTCCTGCTCTGAGCCACCACTCACCTCTGTGTCTTGCAGTGGGGAAGCCCATCGAGGTGCAGAAGACATCGCGTCCCTCCCAGGAGGAGGTGGACAGGCTGCACCAGCGCTACATGAAGGAGCTGGAAAACCTCTTCGAAACCCACAAGCTCAAGTACAATGTTGCCAGAGACCAACACTTGGAGTTCTGCTGAGCAGAGACGCTGCCCCAAAGGACAGGGCTGGACTGGGGAGGATGGAGGGAAGGTGTTGTGATCCCAGAGGGCTTCCTGGAGGTGTCTGTTGAACACATCTCCAGAGCCTTCACTGACTCCTGCAGCTCCACCCTATGCCAGGCCCCAGGTCACAGTTGGCTCCATGGCAGAGGAAACCAGACTCTGGCTTCAGTGGTTTGCTCTCCTCCACTAACTCCTCTGTAATGGGCCCTCTCCTTGGTTCTGCCCACCTGAGAAGTGGGAGAGATGCTGGGAGAGAATGATGTCTGTGTCTCTGTCCTCTGTGGTCCTGTCACTCAATGAGCAGGACAAAGAGCAGCTCCAGTGAGCAGGTTTCTCTTCCTCTGCCTTGAGTGACAGCACAGAAGCAGCCCCCAGCTGCAGCCCTTTCTCCTACAAGCTCCCTCATCCTGCCTCCTGCCTGTCCCATCTCCTCCCTCCCTGAGCTGGAGAGGAGGGAGAGGTCACAATCCCCTAACTCATCCTGGTGCCTCTGAGTTTCTGAGTCCTCTGAGCCCCAGGCTGGCAGCCACAGGGAGATCCAGAAGTTGGGGAAAAAGAACTGGGCTATGTCACTGGCTAAACGACTGTGCACTAACATCTTCATCCTCCTTCTGGGTCTCAGTTTCCCTGAGTGACTAAGATGAACTTTGACCTCAATTCTGAGGTCACATTAGCTGCGAACTTCAATGGCAGTTCCTACTCATTCAGCCCTAACAGTGGCACAGAATCTGGGCTCCATAAACTTCAATTCAACAATTGAAAGATTCTGGGAATTCCCTAGGAGTCCCATGGTTAGGACTCTGCACTTTCACTGTCAGGGCCTGGGTTCAATCCCTGGTAGGGGAACTAACATCCCTCAAACCACTTAGTGTGGCAAAACAAAACAACACAGAAACAATTGAAGGATTCCATTTAATCTTTCTCTCAATCCTTCTACCTCCAACTAGGAAAGAAAAGAAAGAAAGAAAGTGAAGTCGCTCAGTAGTGTCCAACTCTTTGTGACCCCGTGGACTGCAGCCCACCAGGCTCCTCTGTCCATGGGATTCTCCAGCCAAGAATACCAGAGTGGGTTGCCATTTCCTTCTAGGTCTCCCACATTGGAGACAGATGCTTTAACCTCTGAGCCATAAGGGAAGCCCCAACAGGAGGGCTGGTCAAAAGCTCACCTTTGATTCCCAGCCTGGCCCCCAGCCCTGCTGTCCTGTGCCCCCTTCCCAGATGGTGGCTCAGATGGGCCAGAGAATGGCATGCTGCTTCTTCCTTCCTAAGCAGTCAACTCCAACTTACCACCTCTGGCCTATTCTGTGGGAGACAAGGGTTATATTATGTAAAGAAACAAGGAAGACCGGCCAGAGAAGGAAGACCACACCTGAGGAGCGACTTATGCATCTGCAAGAAGAGAAGGTGGGGCCAAGCCTCTGATGAGAATTCTGGGTTCCTAGGTCTGAGACACAGGTCATTAGTGAGGGACAGGATGTAGGGTGGGACGGGATGATAGCGTAGGACCAGAACTGTGAACCCCCACACTTGAAGTGGGAAAATAAGTCTTCTCCCTCCATAAGCTAATCACAGCAATAACTGTAAATGTGGGGCACTTCAAGAATGTAAATTTGGGTCCAAGCTTAGCCCAACCCTTTTCAGTGACTGTGGGCAAGTCACATCCTCCACAAACCTGAGTTTTGCTATCAGAGAAACAAGTATCACAAAATGAAGCTTGAGTCTTGGGTGTGGAACAGCTATAATGAGATAATTAGCCATTTCACATACTGTGAGAAATGGTTGCAGGGAGGAGAGTGTAACCAGGAGTCAGGTCATAAATGTGCCCAGCATCTCATGATGGCCTGTTCTGACACTACAAAGTGGGTGCTATAGGGTCCCAAGAGAAGCAGGATCAAGAGCAGGGGGTTTGAGAAAAGGAGTGATGGTTTCCACCAGGGGAAGAGGGAGGAAGTTGCAGGAGGGCTATGCCATAAAGGAAGGGCAGGATTTGCCAGGAGAGAAGTACCTGTCCGCTATAATTTTCTANGTGCTGCGATTCATGGGGTCGCAAAGAGTCGGACATGACTGAGCGACTGAACTGAACTGAACTGAAGAAACTAAAACTAGAGCTACCGTATGGCCCAGCAATCCCACTCCTGGGCATATATCAGAGAAAAACCTGGTTTTGAAAGGATATATCCAAGATTCATTGCAGCACTGTATACATGGATGCAACCAAAATGTCCATTGATAGATGAATGGATAAAGAAGATGTGGTACATATATACAATGGAATATTATTCAGCTGTTAAAAAGAATGAAATAATGACATTTGCAGCAACATGGATAAACTTGGAGATTATCATATTAAGTGAGACATGCAGAGAAAGACAAATATGACATGATAATGCTTATATATGGAATCTTTTTTAAATGACACAAATGAACTTATTTACAAAACAGAAACAGACTCACAAACTTAGAGAATGAGCTTATGGATTCTGGGGAGAGGAACAGGGGAAAGGAATAGTTAGGTAATTTGGGATGGACATGTACATACTGCTACATTTAAAATGGATAACCAACAAGGACCTACTGTATAGCACATAGAACTCTGTTCAATGTTATGTGGCAACCTGGCTGGGAGGAGAGTTTGGAGGAGAATGAATACGTGTGTATGTATGGGTGAGTGCCTTCGCTGTTCACCTGAAACCATCACAACATTTTTGTTAATCGGCTATACCCCACTACAAAATAAAAAGTTTAAAATAGTAACCAACAAGGACTTACAGGGAACTCTGCTCAAAACTCTGTAATATCCTAAATGGGCAAATAATATGAAAAAGAATAGATACATGTATAGGGATAACTGAACCACTCTGTGGTATACTTGTAACTAACACAACATTGTTAAGCAACTATACTCCAATATAAAATACGTTTAAAAAAAAAAAGGTTAGGGAAGGAAGTATCTGATTACAAACCAGACTCCAACCAGAACACAATCAGCACATCTCCTACCCGACCACTGCTCCGCTCCAATATTTAGAAGGAGTTCTTTCCCTCTTCTGGAGAGGAGAAGAAAGGTTGCTTGTCACCATCCCAGAGAGAAATGAAGCCTCCTGATGCTGTAGTAGAAAGAAACCTGTGAAGTAGTGAGAAGCAAGGTCCTATATCTTGTTCTCTGGAACATTCCTCCACTCAGCACACTGTGAGATCTTCCACTTTGGTACTGAAGCCTCCACTGCAGCAAAGCAGTGAGAAACACGTTTTTCCATCTAAGCAGTGAGCGACCAGATCCCTATCTCAGCTGCTAAGAGGAGTCTCTGTCTCAGCAGCAAGAAGGAATCTTACCTGTCACTGATATTCCAAACATATCTTTGGGAATGTTTGTGCTGTGAATTAGAGACCTTTTATCGTATGTAGCCTGTGGTAATAAAGAATTTATCACCTAAAATGCACGGTAACATATCTCCTAAATACATTCATACACATGACTGCATGTACATGTACACATGCGCATGCACACACACACACACACATACAGATTGTAAAGAATTACAGTAGTGATTTACTATGGACACCTGTGGATAATAAGATTACTGGTAACATTTTCTTTATACTTTTCTAACTCTTACAGATTCTCTACAATGAGAATTTCTTTCCATTTAAAAAATGTTACATTTTAAAACCCAACATAAAATTACTATATTATACACCTGTAGCATATGATATTGTATAGAAGCTGCACTTCAATTTAAAAAGAAAACCACAAAATAATATAATAGTAGGCATGACTAATGTTTATAGTCAGGTTGATACCACTTAAGGGTTTGTCAGAGATCAAAATTGCTAGGTGTTTTTCTAGACAAGACTGAGAAGTCTTGGAGCAGAGGAAGGAAGCCAGAGCCCAGGGACTGCATATATAAAGTAATCAAATGGTCTGTGGAAAATGTCAGTAGATATTCTATAAATGTCACATAAATGATATTAAATGACTATACAACTTAAAATAAACATATTCAGCATATATAACTTGCAAATTGACTTCTTTTTCTTTCTGTCCAACAGTCAGGCACTTTTTAACCATCTCTAAATTATCTTTATTTCCTAGCTATTTCCGAAGAAAATTCCAGGAAACCACCTCAGGAATGGTGTGGAGCCCTGATACTACAGGTTATGGAAAAAGGAGATTTAAGCCAGACATATGTACACCTCCAAGTTCAAGCACAGCTGCTTTCGCTAATGCTGCTCGGACTGCAATAATGAAAGAAAAGGATTTATTTAAATTTCTTGACGAGCTCAAGAGTAAGAGTCATTTGTCCTCTCCCCACCATTGTAAAAGATGCATGTGTATATTACTGGTCAGAAATAAATACTAGGTGCCAAGTGCTTTAAGAGTAGGGCCACAGCCTATTCTGAGTGACTGGTCTGTCACACAGATATCATTTGAAACAAATGTCCATTTTACCTGAATCCCTAGACACCTGGATGCAGCTGAAAGTCTATGGATGGGTGGGGTGGCGGGAGCAGGAGAATGAAGAAGGGGTGGCAGGGCCACTGAGGAGATGAATAGGCAAAGGGCAAATTAGGCACCACAGTTATGTCTTCTATGGGAATTTCTTCTTACATGTTTTTGTGATACCAGTTTTTATCTTTTCAGAATGCAATCCTCCTTCAGATAGCCCATATTCAAAAATACCCATCTTTCCACTGTTTCCTAATGTGGATGGAGTGGTAATGGGAAAGCCATTCAAAGACATACAGAAATTAGAAATGCTGAAGAGAAAGGAACCTCTGAATTTCTTTGAGAACTATTTTTTCCATAAAAAAGACTGGAAAACACAGGTGAGATTTGGATTATGTCATATCAGTTCAATATTTAGGTTTTTTAAGTTCTAACTTAACAGAACTAGTAATGTGCTTATTAATGACAAATATTTTCAGTCATGATATTTCAAACCAGACTCCATAGCCATGTTCCTAAATTTGAAGTCCAGGTGTAAATAGTCAAGGCTTCCCTCATAGCTCAGTGGTAAAGAATCCACCTGCCAATGCAGAAAACACATGTTTGATCCCTGGGTCAGGAAGATCCCCTATAAAAGGAAATGGCAACCCATTCCAGTATTCTTGCCTGGGAAATTCCATGGACAGTGAAGCCTGGCAGGCTATAGACTATGGGATCACAAGAGTTGGACATGACTTAGCAACTCAACAACAACAATAAATATTTCATTTAATTTAAACAAATCATTAAAATTGCTAAAAAATGTATAATACTATAATTCTAATCTAGTCTATTATAACATCTAATCTAATGTACTATAAATGTTGATTAGAAACCAAGGAATGAAACTTGAAAGTTTCAGGGACTTCCCTAGCAGTCCAGTGGTTAAGACAACATGCTTCTGCGGCAAAGGTCATGGGTTCAATCCCTGGTTGGGGAACTAAGATTCTGCATATTGTGTGGCACAGTTAAAAAATAAAAAATAATTTTAAAATTCTACATGGCAAAAAAGTCACATTTGCAACTCATAATACGAAGAGCTAACTTCTCTAATACATCAGAGAGCTTCAAAGTGATTAGAAAAAAACTAACCTACATAAAAATGAGCAAAAGATATGAGCAGACAGTTCTCAGAAACATAAAAAGGTACTCAGTCTCACTCTTCATAAAAGATCCAAATTAAAACTACCCTGAGACGTTATCTTTCCATATTAGATTGCCCAAAACCAAAAAGCTGGAAAATACATGGGACATAAGAGAGATGAAAGACAAAAGAGAGAAGAGCATACACATTTTATTAAATTTTATACCTGGGAAAATGAAAACCGAAAGAAGCAATTAAACATATATATACTGAAATTAAAAAAAAAAAAGAAGTACTGGTTTCGAGAGTATCAGACAATAAGAACTAAAATACTACACCATGCTAACATGGAAGATGAGGAAGGTGGTGCTCAGAATGAAAGTTAAGTTCTTTTTATTATTTGGGGAGAGGCTTATGATAGTGATTAAATCTATAATTTGTTGCATTAATTGTAAATGTTAAAAATATGAAGATAATCAGTAAAAACTGAAATGAATATTGCCAAACCATAGAGGAATAAAAACAATAAGAAAAAAGAGAGAACATGGAAAAATAGAAAGTATGAAACAAAACAGGCAGAAAAATCCAAATATATCAGTATCACAAGAAACGATTAAAGACACTAGTTTAAAAAAAAATAATAAGGGGAAGGGAGGGAGGAAGGAAAAAAGAATTATTTTCAAGTTTAAAAGAAAGAGTGCTGATTTATTTTTTAAAGTAGTTTTAAGATATATATCCTTTTACCTAAATTATGACACAGAAACTTGAAAATAAAGGGACAGAAGAAGATATATCAGGCAAATACAAATCAAAATAAGCTGTAATCCATATATTGGAGGGGAGAGAGAAAATTTAGGCAAAACATAAAGATGCTATTTAATGGTTTTTAATAATCAGGAGAATCTTAAAAATAAAACAGACACAAATTCACAGATACAGAAAACAAACTGTTTACCAGGAGGGAGAAGGATGAGGACAGGAACTAAATAGGCAAAGGAGATTAAGAGGTACAAACCACTAGATATAAAACAAGTTACAAGGATGTAGTGTACAGTACAGGGAGTATAGCTAATACTTTATGATAACTTTGTATGGGGTATAATCTATTAAATGTTGAATTACTGTTTGTTCATTTGAAACTAATGTAGAAAGTCAACTATACTTCAATTTAAAATTTTTTTTGATAATCAGGAAGATAAAACTATTCTGAATCTGTATGTATGTAACAAATTGACAGATAAGGTGATGTTTAATGGAATAATAAGGATCAGATTTAGACTTTTTAGGCATTATACATGGTAAAAATAAATATTAAGTGAATAACCAAATCTATAATCACAGTGGAAGATTTTTATCACACTTCTTTAGAAACTGATAATGCAAAGGAGCAGTGGGGAGGGGGGATCAAATCCTGTTACAAAAATTGAACTGTTTTTGTAACAGGAAGATAAACATGAAACTATAGCTTGATGGAGAATTGGAATCTATAAATATCTGTTTCAGGATGTAAGAGATGAGCACTTTTATAGCCAGGAAGAAGAACTCTTAGAACTCTGGTTCTTAATCTTGGTTGCACAACAGAACCCCCAGGGAGAGCTTTTACAGTCCTGCTGTCCTGGCCACAACTCTGTCTAATTAAATCAAATCTCTGGTAATGGGGCCCTGGCCTCAGGATGTTTTTAAGTTCCACTATGTTTAGATCTTTAATCCATTTTGAGTTTATTTTTGTGTATGGTGTTAGAAAGTGATCTAGTTTCANAGTTGGACGTGACTGAGTGACTTCACTTTCACTTTTCACTTTCATGCGTTGGAGAAGGAAATGGCAATCCACTCCAGTGTTCTTGCCTGGAGAATCCTAGGGACGGCAGAGCCTGGTGGCCTGCCATCTATGGGGTCACACAGAGTTGGACATGACTGAAGCGACTAAGCAGCAGCAGCAACAGCAGAGAGAAAAGCAAGCTGGTGGTTGCTGGGGGTTGGGGAACACCAAATGGCGAGTGAACGCTTAATTTACGTTCTTTGATGAAACTGATAGTTTCTAAGGAAAAGTTACAATTTATCAAAATAACTTAAAGATTTCCTAAGTCAGACCAAGCAATCTAGCAATATCAATTAAATAAAAGGCTGATAAATAGGAGTATATTAAAATTTAAAATGTTCAGTTATTCAGTTCAGTCACTCAGTTACGTCTGACTCTTTGCAACCCCATGGACTGCAAAACGCCAGGCTTCCCTGTCCACCCTCAACTCCTGGAGTTTACTCAAAGTCATCTCCATTGAGTCGGTGATGCCATTCAACCATCTTATCATCTGTTGTCCCCTTCTCCTCCTGCCCTCTATCTTTTCCAGCATCAGGGTGTTTTCAAATGAGTCAGCTCTTCACATCAAGTGGTCAAAGCATTGGAGTTTCAGCTTCAGCATCAGTCCTTCCAATAAACACTCAGGACTGATCTCTTTTAGAATGGACTGGTTGGATCTCCTTGCAGACCAAGGGACTCTCAAGAGTATTCTCCACCACCACAGTTCAAAAGCAGCAATTCTTCAGCACTCAGCTTTCTTTCTCCTGGCAATCTTGATTCCAGCTTGTGCTTCCTCCAGCCCAGTGTTTCTCTTTNTCCAATAAACACTCAGGACTGATCTCTTTTAGAATGGACTGGTTGGATCTCCTTGCAGACCAAGGGACTCTCAAGAGTATTCTCCACCACCACAGTTCAAAAGCAGCAATTCTTCAGCACTCAGCTTTCTTTCTCCTGGCAATCTTGATTCCAGCTTGTGCTTCCTCCAGCCCAGTGTTTCTCTTTATGTACTCTGCATATAAGTTAAATAAGCAGGGTGGCAATATACAGCCTTGACATACTCTTTTTCCTATTTGGAACCAGTCGGTTGTTCCATGTCCAGTCCTAACTACTGCTTCTTGACCTGCATATAGGTTTCTCAAGAGGCAGGTCAGGGGGTCTGGTATTTCCATCTCTCTCAGAATTTTCCATAGTTTGTTGTGATTCACACAGTCAAAGGCTTTGACATAGTCAATAAAGCAGAAATAGATGTTTTTTCTGGAACTTCTTTTCTTTTTCAATGATCCAGCAGATGATGGCAATTTGATCTCTGGTTCCTTTGCCTTTTCTAAAATCAGATTGTCAGTGACACCTTAAAACACAAGCTAAGTAAGAATTGAGAGAAGAATCCCAGGGCTCCATATGGTCCTCACCAGGAAAGTAAAAGTGAAAGTTGCTTAGTCATGTCCAACTCTTTATAGTCCATGGAATTCTCTAGGCCAGAATACTGGAGTGGGTAGCCTTTCCCTTCTCCAGGGGAACTTCCCAACCTAGATCTCCTGCATTGCAGGTGGATTCTTTACCAGCTGACCTATCAGGGAAGATCCTCCCCACCAGGAAGAGGAAAAAAAAATCATACCTCACAGGTGAAGAAGACGTGAGATGCCCAAACCTTGCCTTGTTCTTAGGTCTGCTGATGGAAGGCACTGCAGGACTCAGGCACACTCACTTCCGTTCCAAGTCCTGCTCCCTTGTAGACAGCAGGACAGGCTAGCTGGTGGTTCTTTCTTCTCCATCCTCTCTCCTTAAAACAATAACACAGTACAGTTTCAGTGAACATTTATTATATCCTACTATAAGGAGTGAGGGTGTGATTTTAGGTGCTCTTTTAGGAGAATAAAGAATTAATGTCAATATGATTTCTAATTTACTGTGTAAATAAAAATTTATATAAATGAAGAAAAAATTGGGACAAGAAATTCATAATGTACCCAACCAACAATGGTTAATATTGGTGGGGTGGGGCCGGGGGAGGGGGATGGGGGAGGTTTCTTCAAATTCAGAAAAAAAAAAAAATCAAAATTACATTGTAGATAAATGAGTAAAAATTAAGGAGATTTTCAGAGACGAAATGCAATGAATAAAGCCAGGTTCACCTTTTGTGATGAGGAAATGGAAATCAAGACCCCAACTAGATATCTCTCTGCTGCTGCTGCTGCTAAGTCCCTTCAGTCATGTCCAACTCTGTGTGACCCCATAGACAGCAGCCCACCAGGTTCCCCCATCCCTGGGATTCTCAAGGCAAAAACACTGGAGTGGGTTGCCATTTCCTTCTCCGATGCATGAAGGTGAAAAGTGAAAGTGAAGTCGCTCAGTCATGTCCAACTCTTAGTGACTCCATGGACTGCAGCCCACCAGGCTCCTCCATCCATGGGATTTTCCAGACAAGAGTACTGGAGTGGGTTGCCATTGCCTTCTCCAAGATATCTCTCTACGCACCAGCGAATAAGGTGTCTGAATTTACCAAGGAGAGAGGATCTGCATCCATGGGACACTGACATATTCTAGGTGAGATATAAACTGGTGCTGCTGTTTTGGAAAAACCTGCCACACTACTCTACAGCTTGTGCAATCACATAGCCCTTGACCAAGAAGTCCCTCTAGCTGTTGAGACTGTGAGAGGGAGAAAAGGCCCAGAAACCAATGAGAACACCAGTGTCAGTGATTATCAAAGAGGCTGGCTGTGTGGGTGGAAAGCAGCTTTACAGTGCAAGAGATATTTAAATCAACAAAAGAGTAGAACTTACGATAGAATATATTCAAATGGCCAATCAGTTCAGTTCAGTTCAGTCACTCAGTTGTGTCCAACTCTTTGCAACCCCATGAACTGCAGCACTCCAGGTCTCCCTGTCCAACACCAACTCCCGGAGTTCACTCAAACCCATGTCCATTGAGTTGGTGATGCCATCCAACCATCTCATCTTCTGTTGTCCCCTTCTCCTGCCCCAATAAACATCCTTAACTGTGCTCATTCACACTAGGCATTAGACTACTGTGAACAAATGAAGTTTTCCCCATATCCTCATTACAATGGGTTAAATGTTGAGGAGGATGTGGAGCAACTGGAATTTTTGTCAGGGGCTTGTGGGGGTAAATATTGTTAACCACTTTGGAAAGCTCTGTGGCTATATGGAGACTATAACACAGGCAGATGAGGGGAAGTCAAGTTCAGTTTTAGACAAGCTGTGGTGGAGGTGCCAAGCAGACTATCAGGGAGAATGTCAAGTACCCACCTACTTAGTCAAGTCTGGATCCCAAGGGAAGGTCAGGCAGGAGATGCAGTTTGGAAGTGTTCACTCTGTAGACAGACTTCAAGGCCATGAACCTGGATGAGGTCTCTACAGGAGAGGAGGGAGGGTCAGGGACAGAGAGAGCAGAAAGACCCTCAAACACTTAGCCTGGTGAAGGACAAGAGTCACCGTAGAGACCCAGAGGCAGTCAGAGGGGCAGGAGAGAAACCAAGAGAGAGTGGTGTCCACAGACTAAGTGGCTTCAAGGAGGAGGGAGGGACCAATTGTGTCTGAGGCTGCTGAGAGGTCAAGATGAGAGCTGAGAACTGACCACTGGATTCAGCAGTGTGGAGGCCACTGGTGAACTTCTCAAGAGCAGTTCCATGAAGCAGTGATATATGAAGTCTGGAGGAGGGAGGAGAGAATGGGAGGGAAGGGTGTGGAGCTGACAGCTGTCATTGTCCTCTAAGAGACAATGACAGCTCTTCCAAGAGTTGTGCTGTGCAGGTGAGCTGAGGAATAGGGCAAGAGGTGGAGGAGATGGTGGGGCCAAGGGATTTTTAGATGGGAACTGTAATTACAAATTTGTGGAAGGGAACAGTGGGTCTGGCAAATGAAAGGAGACAATTATCACAGCCAGGTAGCTGTGAAGGTGGAAAGAAGACAAGATTGTACTATATTTGTTGCTTCACATCCCAAGTGACAGCAAGATTCAAGCAAACAGAGAAAGAAGATCTGGCAGATAAAACACTGCTTTAAAAGGCAAATGTCCTTTCCTTCCTCTGTTTCTGCACGGGGCCAGGAGAGTAAGTTCAAAGATTTCTCCTAAGAAAGAGATCCTTGCCAAGCGGGGGCAGGAAGATGTTGGGGTTGAGTTGGATTAGGCACCCACCCACTTCAGAACTCATAAATGCTTAGGCAATCTCTGGCAGCAGCAAACACCAGCAGGTGTCTCAGTCCACAGCAGAACTCAGAGAAGCCTCCAGAACCCACAGAGGAGCCAGCATGGTAGAGTTTGCACCTTTGTTTGTGCCACTGGAGCGCAGACTGCAGACCTTCGCAGTCCTGCAATGGATCTTCTGCATCATATTCTTGCGTAAGACAGGCTGGGCTGGGAACAGGAGGCCATGGACACCTGCCACTTCTGGAGCACAGGGTGCATTGATTGGAGAAAGACATAGGTCCTAAAAGGGCTGCTGAGATCAGCACCTGGGGAACACCTGGTATGAGGGACAATTTGCTCAGCTGGCCGTTGGGGTGCTTTGCCAGCAGGATTGTGTCTGACTGGCTGCACCCACCCGCTGCCCAGTCTGGAATACTGGGAGGTCAAGTAGCTAGAGGGAGAGCAGCTGAGGAAAAGGATCTGGGTCCACTGGTGCCAGGAGCAGGAGCTTGTACCTTGTCCCTTATCCTGGGGACAAAGGGAGCCCCAGGAAGGCTTTAGGTATGGGAATGACAAGGTCCAATCTGTGTGGTATAGGTACCTATGGCTGAAGCCAATGGATCTACTGTGTTTAGGGCATAGGGTATAAGTTAATGACAGGGAGCAGTAACAATCTATATCAGGGGTCTCCAAATTATGCCCCATGGGCCAAATCCAGCCCACTCATTATTATTATATTGGTACAGCCCATGAAAGTGAAAGAGTCACTCAGTCATATCCAACTCTTTGTGACCCCATAAACTGTACAGTCCATGAAATTTGGAATTCTCTAGGCTAGAATCCTGGAGTAGGTAGCTGTTCCCTTCTCCAGGGGATCTTCCCAACCCAGGGTTCGAATCTATGTCTCCCTCATCGCAGGCTGATTCTTTACCATGTGAGCCACCAGGAAAGTCACCTGGGCTTCCCGGGTGGCGCTAGTGGTAAAGAACCTACCTGCCAATGCAAAAGAACTAAGAGGCACTGGTTCAATCCCTGGGTAGGGAAGATCCCCTGGAGGAGGAAATGGTAAGCCACTCCAGTGTTTTTGCCTGGAAAACCCCATGGACAGAGAGGACTGGTGGGCTATAGTCCATGGAGGTCACAAATAGTCGGATACGACTAAAGTGACTTAGCACAGCACAGCACAGCCCATGAGCCAAGAATGATTTTTACATTTTAAATCCTCAGCTCTGTATATAATATCCTCTGAGTTGCCTCTTGTGGCTGCAAAGTCTAAAATATTTACAGTCTGGTGTTTAGGGTAAAGATTACCTCCCCTGGTGAAGGGAGACTGGCAATAGGTAGAGAGATGGTTAGGAGATGGATCCACAGGGCAGGATTTAAAGGCTGGTAGGAGAGTGATGGCCTCCAGTGGGGGAGTAAGCACCATACATATAGTGAACAGTTGGTTCACACTGGACATGGAGCAGGCCCTGTGGTGGAAGGGCCAAGAGATGACTGGAGTGCTTAACTAGGACCAGTCACAATGGACTCAGGGTCCAGAAACAATGGGTTTCTTGTTTACTCTGTTTCCTTCTCTTAATTCGCATCTCATATAGAAAGGTAAGATCATTTCAAACAGCTTGTCTTGTTCTCAGCTGCATTTCCAGCTCCTAAAAGAGTTGAAGTCAATGAATCTTTGTTGAATGAGCGAATGCTGGGAGTACAATGTAGCCCAAATAGTAGAATTGAATGCCAAATCTCATCCTACTAACTTTTTGTGTGATCTAACCAATCTACATACTCTCTCTGGGCCTCTGTAAAGTGGGCTTTTACATTTTTCCCCTTGTTGTAATAAGGTGAAAAAAGTCGTTTCCTTTCCTCAGAAATTGAAAAGACTCCCTGGTTAGGATTTTTCCTGCTGACAGTAAAGAGTGAGCCCAGGTGAGGGGGATGGTGGGGTGTAGGGAGATCTTTAGATCAAATGGAAATATGCTGCATATGGGTTTTTTCCTAACATTTATTTTCTCAGTATAAAACTAATAACGTTACTGTGACACACTGAAACAAAATGTGTATCAGTTGTGTCTGATTCTACGTGACCCCATGGACTGCAGCCCACCAGGTTCCTCTGTCCATGTGATTTTCCAGGCAAGAGTACTGGAGTGGGGTGCCATTGCCTTCTCCGTCTAATAGTAAAAGACTTCCTCAAATACTACCCTCCAGGGAGTCAGTATTAACAATGCGGTTTTACCCTCTAGAGCTGGTTTTCTGAAAATGGGAGTGGCCCACACAGACTTCTGATTTTGCCCAAGGGCAATGACCTAGCTGGGGTTTTATTGCTTTCTTCACATTGTAGTGACAAGTAAATAAATAAATGAAATTAAATAAAACCTAAGTCAAAATCCTGGACGTCTTGTCCCCGCTGACATCCTATAGCCTTCCTCCAGATTTGCAGGAGTCAGCTTGAGAAGGCCAGGATTTTCTGCCCAGTTCACAGTTGTCCCACCAGCACCTGACTCATTGTAGGAGCTCTGCGTAAAGTGAGCATCTGTGAGCTTCAACCTACTTTGTCTGGCTTATGAATTTTACTACTATTTGAGTCAAACGTCCCCTCTTCCTGGAAACCTACCAGGAACGCCAGCCCAATCTACCCTACTTTCAGACGGAACAGAAGTGGAAACTGACCTTCTTTAAGAGTTTGAATGTATGGGATTGAGTGGAGTCAATGAGTTGAAGAGGGAACATTATTCCCTGGGAAAGAGGCCATTGGCATTCGACTAATGACAGCCCCACAGAACTCCCCAACTCTGAGCTGAAGCTGGGACTAACCTGTGGTAGGGACTGACAAAGATCAGAGGGGAATTCCTCACTGGGCCCAGCCCTAGTCATGCTGTACCCCTGTCTCACTGCCCAGGCAGATGTGTTAGCCTCTACCTCCCTCCTTTGGCAGGAGAGGGAAGGGCAGGCATAGGAAACGTGAGCAAAAGCTAAGAGACAGAAAGAGCTCAGGGAGTTGTAGGAGCACTGAGCAGCTTAGTGTGGCTGGATTTTGGGGATGCATATGGGTGAGCGAAGCTGGAGCAGGAAAGGACTCAAGTCAGTCATGGGGATCTTGAAAGCCAGGATGAGCTCCTTGGACTGTGCCTCAAAGTTATGAAAAAGCCACAGGAGAGCTTCATTGGAGGAGCGGTCTGGTGGGATATATCTATGAAAGATGGGCTGAGGGTGTACTGAAAGAGGGCTGGGCAGAGACAATGTCTCCCTTTTCTCTGTGGTCCCAAAGGCTCATTTAATTGCTTCTCCATCGGGCCTTTATTGAGCCCTTGGTAAATACAAATTACTTAAAAGGACAGAGAGGGAGGCAGAGGGGATAAGATTTGAGTGAATAAGCAGCCTGGTACAGTGGGGGAAAGTTTGTAGTTAGGTCTGTCTTCAAATTCAGGTTCCCAGTGTGACACTGGAAGGGCTACATCCCTTTCTCCTTGAAGGCAAGAAAGGGTGACTCCTTCCTCCTGGGATGAGGGCTGGACAGGACAGTGCTGCTAGTGCTGGGCATATGGGGAGAGCTTTTTCCTTCATTCCTGTGACCACTGACAGCTCCTGCTTCCCTCCCCAGCCTTTACCTGCCTTACGGTCTTCATAGGCCTCCTGTTCACAAGATTCTGGTTCTTCAGTATCCTGTATGCAGTCTGGTTGTACTTGGACCAAAATAAGCCATGGCAGGGGGGAAGGCACAGTGAGGTCCTAAGGCACTGGGTCATGTGGAAGTACATGAAGGACTATTTCCCCATCTCGGTGAGTAATGGGGTGGCTGGGGAGTGGTTAAGCCTGTAGTGCCCCACGTGTCCATGGGGAAGTGTGGCCCTGTGTGCAGTGAGCAGAATACCAGGCTAGGAGGGAGCTGGGCTTCCACCACTATGTAGCCTGGGGAGGAGTCAGATTCTGTCTGGCGGTGGTTTACCACCTGCAGAGATGTGGGGCCACTATGAGGACTGATGAATGAACAGGACTTGAAGAAGCTCTGTGGACTATATATTGTAGCACACATACATGTCTTATGGGTGTAAACTGCTCAGCAGACATGCTTGGGTTTGCAGGTATAAAGTCACACCCTTAGAGAACATTTAGCCCCACACTTCTTCAAATAGAAAGACTGATACCCGGTGAGAAAGAAAGGTCACACAAGTCCTTTTACTGGTTTCAAAGTTTGTGTATTAACTTTTTGGGGTAAAGAAGCTAGGCAGAAAGCCCTGAACTGGGTCTCTGGATCTATGCTGCCCCAAATTTCGGTATGCTTTATGTCCTTGGACAGAGCCTTGCTCAATTAGTTCCTCAGTTTCCCCATGTATCCAGTAAACATACTGCTCCCTTCTACTCTGAGTGCCTTTGACTGACTCTCTGACCTAAGGTCATTGTGGACTCAAAGGTCAGTCCTGAGTGAGGAAGACATTGCTCTAAGTGAACTGAGCCTTCTACTTCTTTCCTGTATCACAAAAGACTAAATCTTTGGGTGTAAGCCCTGGGAAGGGATGATTTCCTGTCCAGATAGAGTGGGAAAGGCAGGAGAGACACAGAAAGGTGCCAGGAAGAGGCAGGTGGCCCTCCTCTGGAAACAGAAGAGAAGAAATGGATAGAGTGTGACCTGTGGAGCTGGGCAGGATAGGTTCTAATACCAGATCTGCCACATACCAGATCTTGGGTGAGCTAGTCTCATTGAACCTGATTTCTTCACATGTAAAGCAGAAATTATGCCACATTCATTATTGGGTTGTGAGGATTTCATGAAATATCAGATCATCCTAGGGCCTCCAAGAACAGCATGTGGCTCTCTTTGCAACCAAAACTGTTGTCAGCTGAATGTCTGCCAGGAAAACGGTATTGAGGGGCTCTGTGACTGTCTATCCACATCCCTTATGCTCTTCACCCAAACAGGTAACCCCAGGGGAGGGTTTCTCAAAGTCACTATTAAGACAGATGGGACACTGGACTTGATTTGCAGAAATTTCATGTGCACAGCATTCAGGAGTCTTGCCCATTGCAGGCCTGCAGAGGGCAGGCAGTACCATTGAGTGGGCGCAGAGGGCAGGATGACGTGCCCAGTAACTTGCCTGTCTTGGGCTGGGAGCCTGCAGAGATAGCTCAGTGGCCTCACATTCTGGACCCCAGCACCTCCCAGGAGATCCTCCAACTCTTCTACACACTTTCACTCTGCAGGCCCTGCAGGAATCATGGGCTAGCCCATAAGTGGGAGTCCATGCTCTACTGGAGCTCTCCCACATTGACAAGCCTCTGCACTCCATGCCAAATGTGGATTCCTGAACTTTAAACAGTTCCTGCTGTGATTTTTATAAACTAGAGTTTAGTGGTGGAATTTCAAGCAAAATTAGGAAATGATTTCTGTGTCTTGGAGCTTTCTAAACACAAGTGATAGGCTTCCTCAAGAATTAACAGTAAAGAATCAGGCAGTGTTTCCCCCAGGACAAGGTGCCTCCACCTCATCCTGAAGATCAGTCCAGGAGCTGGGTTTCTATGTGAAGATTTCATTATCCTGGAGCAGCAGTGTCTACACAGGCCAAGGCCTGAGCAGGGGTGCAATGCTGTGAGCAGGCTGTGACCTGGTGTCAGGAAGTGCTGCAGACTTGGCAGAACGCCTCCTTGACCCCTCCCCACCCACACCTGCAGGCATCACTAGGGACTTCATGCCCTTTTTCCCACCCCCACTTCCTAGCACAAAAGAGTCTCTTAGACTGAGTCACAGGAACTCAGGGGTCAGCCCTGTTCCAGGACAGAATTCCAGCTGCCAGTCTTTGGAGAGATGCTCACTCCTTCCTGCAATGGCTCCTTCATTCTGGGTGGACTCTGCCGGGGATAAGGTTTCCTTTCACGTAGGACAGGGGCTTGTGTCCCTGTCACCCTCCCAGGAGTCCAGGGGGCCTTCCTTCCCTGGTGGGTCCATTCATGGGTCCATTCTCTTCCTTTCATTCCACAGTCTCCAAAAGCATCTCCTCTGCTCCAGGTCTGCAGTGGGGACAAGGATCCTCAGATAGGCCATCTCTAATCTCAGCACACTCACGTGGGGTGTGATAGCACTTGGGCACAGGGGAGACATAGAAGAGGTCAGCCCACAAAGTCAGCAGGTGGACCAGGGAGGGCATGAGGTACCGCCCCAATTCACCAGGTTTCTGTCCCCGCAGCTAGTCAAGACCACTGAGTTGGACCCCTCCCGGAACTACCTTGCTGGCTTCCACCCTCATGGAGTCCTGTCAGTCGGAGCTTTTACCAACCTGTGCACAGGGGGCACGGGCTTCTTCTCAGTTTTCCCTGGCATCCAGCCATATCTGACAACAGTAAACATATATTTCTGGATCCCATTCTTCAGAGATTACATCATGCAAGGGGGTAAGCCTTCCCAGAACTGGAGAGCCCAGGAAAATGAGGGCTGCAGGCATGGAGGAGGGATTTCAGAGAGGGCTTCTAAGAATTCTGTATTTCTTCCAAGAACATGTGTAGTAGAGAAGGAGGCTAGGAAGCACTTCCCATAGCTCTGTTTCCAGCAATGAGCTTGGTGAGGGGTTGGGAAGAAGGGAATGACTCAATCCCAGTCCTCAGGGAACTCCCTGCTGTAGGGGGAGGGTGAGTAGGGACCTACCACATCCCCTCTATGGCCCTTGTCCCCTTCACCCCATAGCTAACCACACGACTCTCTCCCCAGGGCTGGTCTCAACAGACAAAGAGAGTGTTGCTCACATTCTGAGCAGGAAAGGAAGCGGCAACCTAGTGGGCATCACTGTTGGGGGCGTCCAGGAGGCACTGAAGACCAGGCCTGGAGCCAACAGGCTGGTGCTGCGGAACCGCAAGGGCTTCATCAGGCTCGCCCTGATGCACGGGTACTGGGGAGAGGGTTCTGGGTTCAGCTGGAGATTGGCAAAGATTGAGTTTTGGTGGGAAGACAGCAGAGATCAAGGCAGGTCCTATTTTAGCAAAAGATGTTCAGCCCATTCATAGAGAGGATAACTTAGCAAGATATTTACTGTCTCATGTCCAAATACCCAGAGAAGATTCTAGAAGGGAGACTAGTTGATCAAAAGGACTAGGTGTGATGGGTCATACTGCCCAAAGTTGGCATTATATCTGAGACCTAGGGGATCTGAGAGAGTGGAGTTTGGGGCACAGCTTAGAGCAGTTACCCAACCTTGAAGCACCTCTGAAGAACACAAGCTAGCTGGGGCAGAAGAGATTTTCCCAGAAACTTTGCAGATGTTTGCTGTTTGGGAGGACTCTACTACATTCTGATCTCCTTGTCATGGTGCAACTGGGAGGTGGTGATCCTAAGAGGAGCTGGGACCTACCCACTATCTCAAAGCAAAGCTGTAGCACAACTGGGAGTCACCCAAGACCACCTGCTTCCAGCCCAGGGCTTTGTTCTCTGCTGCAATTTTTGTCACAAGCTTCCTGCTAGGTGACCAGTTTGAATCTTCTTGCCCCTCCACATGCCCTCTCTCCTGTCTCCTTCCAGAGCAGATCTAGTGCCGATCTTCTCCTTTGGGGACAATGACTTATTTGTCCACCCTAAGAATGCTCTTGGCTATTGCTGGAAATGGTTCAGTGATCGACTGTACAAGAAGATAGGTCTTGCCCTCCCGCTTTTCTATGGCCGTGGAGTCTTCCAATACAGTTTTGGTATTATGCCCTACCGCCGACCCATCACCACCGTGGGTGAGCCTAGACCTGGGCTGGGATAGGGAGGTGGGGGGAAGGCTACAAGGCAAGAGGCCTGGGCTCTGCACTGCAAGAGGACATGGACTTGGGTTGGACACATCCTTGACCAAGTTGGAGCTCGTGTTCTAGAGGGTGAAATAGAGACACAGGCAAATAACCCTGATAAAAGGCAGTCTGGGAGAACTGTAACTGAGGTACAAAGAACCATAGCCACTACAGATTACCAAGCACCCACTGTGTGGCAAGCACTGCAATGGCTCCTTACAGCTCACTTTTCCGGGTGACCTTGGAGGTACTCTCATCCCTATTTTATTGATGGCAAGCTGAGACTCAGAGAAGGTAAATCACTACAAACAGATCCTCATGCCCTTGAGTAACAACACTGAGGCCTGAATCAAGATCTACTTGACTTTTATGATGCCAGAGAAGGAGGGTTTAATTCTGACCAGACAATCCCATAAGACTTCTGGAGGAGGTGAATACAAGGGAAGGGCATTCCAGGTCTGTTAGAATTGTGTATAAAGTAGCAAGCAGCAGGCTATAAAGGAGAGCCTGAGGGATTTCCCTGTAAATAATGGGCATGGGCTTCAGTGCATGGACTTAGCACCATCTTTTCTGCTATATGGTCATCGCATTTGCTTTTGTCTTGAATTCCAACTAGGTTCCAATGGCAAAGCTTATAGAGAGAGGTCTGTTCAGTTCCACTCATCCAATCATTTCTTAGTTGAGTACAGACTTGGCCAACCCTCTACACCATGACTTTTCCTGGGTTGTCTGGCAATATTTTCATGAATATAATTCACAACTGATGCCTCTAGAACCATTCCCAAGAGAAGAAGACAGTACAGCTGCTTTCTGAGCCAGGCAGAACAAGAGGAAAGAGGTTGATAGGTCTTCCCATGTCCTCCCTAGAAGGGGGGGCACTGCAGACCAGCATGGAGGGAAAGGAGGAAGAGGCACTTGGGCTGTGGGCCACCTCCTCCCAGACATACAGACACTTCCACTCATGGCATCTAAGACTCCCAGATCCATGTGTCCATGAGGCTAAGAGCATCTCCTCAGGGATTACAATCTGTCACTGATTCTTCCTGGCTATGTGATCTTGCAATAAGTTACCTAATCTCCCTGAGCCTCACTACCTTACCTGTTAAAATGGACTAATAGCAGGTTCAATCCCCATAGGATTGTTCAGAAGATTTTAGGAGATAATACAAGTAAAGCACCTAGGACATTGTCTGGCAGGTGGCAATGCCAGCTGGAGGTGTTTTTATTATTTCAGAATCTTGGAGATGTCCTAATATCTAGATTAGATCACCCAAAATACAGTTGAAAGGGAAATAATACAGGCACTTTCCAGTAGGTGTGACCACTGGCATGGAGTCCTGCCCCATGGGATCCAGAGACCCCAGTGGTTCATACTCGACCACCACTCACCTCTGTGTCTTGCAGTGGGGAAGCCAATCGAGGTGCAGAAGATACCACATCCCTCCCAGGAGGAGGTGGACAGGCTGCACCAGCGCTACATGAAGGAGCTGGAAAACCTCTTNGGAAGGACTGAGGCTAAAGCTGAATCTCCAATACTTTGGCCACCTCATGCGAAGAGTTGACTCACTGGAAAAGACTCTGATGCTGGGAGGGATTGGGGGCAGGAGGAGAAGGGGACAACAGAAGATGAGATGGCTGGATGGCATCACCGACTCAATGGACGTGAGTTTGGATGAACTCTGGGAGTTGGTGATGGACAGGGAGGCCTGGCTTGCTGGGGTTCATGGGGTCGCAAAGAATCGGACACGACTGAGCAACTGAACTGAACTGAACATTTCTAAAACACCATACACAGCATCAACAGAATAAACACTCTTTTCAAGTACACATTAAAGAAATATATATATTTGCCAAGACAGACATATTACCACATTCCGCCCATGAAATAAACCTCAACAATTTTAAAAGAATTAAAATCACAAAATATATTTTCTAAACAAAATGGAATCAAACTAGAGATTCCTAACAAGAAGATATCTGAAAAAAAAACCCAAATATTTGAAAACAACACACTTCTAAAAAAAAACTGAGTCAAAGAAATTGCAAAAGAAATTTTTAAATATTTTGAACTCAGTTAAATTAAAAACACAACATATCAAACTTCATGGGATGCAGGTAGAACAGTTTGTAGGTACAAATTTATATCATTAAAATGTTTGCATTAGAAAATACAAACGTCCCCAGTGGCACTAGTGGTACAGAATCCACTTTCCAAGGCAGATGTAAGAGACAGGGAGGGATTTGAGCTCTGGGTCAGGAAGACCCCTTAGAGAAGGAAATGGTACCCTACTCCAATATTCTTGCCTGGAGATTCCCATGGACAGAGGGGCCTGGTGGGATGCAGTTCATGGAGTCACAAAGGGTCAGACATAACTGAGCATCTGAGCCTTAGAAAATAAGAAAGGCTATCTGTAATAGAAACCAACACAACATTGCAAAGCAACTACACTCCAATAAAAATTAATTTTTTAAAAAGTGGAAGAAAAATGAGATGACAAAGGAATATGTATACTGTGATCCAGATTTTAAAAAATAAGGTGTGTGTGAGTAGTATACATACACAAAGGGAAAAAACAGTTATACATACATAAAGGAAAAAAAATCACTTTCACATGGAAGTGAAATAATGTGTGATTTTTTTTCCTTTCTGCCTATCCATAGTTTTCTAAACTTTGTCTTTTCTTCTAATTTCTACCATAATTCTGTAATTAAAAAAAAATTTTTTAATAAACTTGTTGATGCTTGAAGGAAAAAAATAAGATGGTCTTACCCAGTGCTCTAAGCTTTAGAAATAGAAGAACAGATTATAACCGATGCAAATCAGTGAATGGAAATAACAAACGTAACAGAAATAAAGAAAATTATAAACAGAGAAAATCACTGAAACTAAAAGTTGCTATTAGAAAAACAATAAAATTAATAAACCTCTAGTCAAACTGGTCAAGAGACTTGGGCAAACGGGAAAGTTTGGGCCACAGAGTGTNAACAGATTATAACCGATGCAAATCAGTGAATGGAAATAACAAACGTAACAGAAATAAAGAAAATTATAAACAGAGAAAATCACTGAAACTAAAAGTTGCTATTAGAAAAACAATAAAATTAATAAACCTCTAGTCAAACTGGTCAAGAGACTTGGGCAAACGGGAAAGTTTGGGCCACAGAGTGTTCAAACTGCTATAAAAAAAACAAGCCTCCAGATCCAAGGAGGTTGGCCTGAGAGAGGCCACGCTGGGCTAGTTGCTTGGCTTCGAATTCCTCTAAGTTTATTTCAGGTCTGAGTCTCTTTCCCAATAAGAGGTAGACAAGATGTAACAACTTTGACTGAATTCTGGAGACGGACCAATGGCATTGTTGGAAAATTTTCAGATTTAGGTTTTCCTTCCTGCCCAAGGTACTGCCGCCGCACCATCCCAATACAGAACTGAAAGGGTGGTTAAACAACAAAACAAAACCCTCATGTTCAGGTTCTCTCTCTCCCTCTCTCCTCCCCTCTCTCCCTCCCTCCCTTCCATCCAGACCCAGGTGAATCAGAACAAGCAAGGCCCTGAGCAGCAGACCAACTCCGACTCCAGTCCCAGCTCTTCTTCTAACCAGACATCACTGCTCCAAGCCTCAGTTTCTTCATACATATTTTAAGGTTGTTGTGAACTCATACCTCCAGGGCTATGAAGGTAAATGGCAGGACGCATGTACAGTGTTGGGAACAAGGTCAGTTAAATTCACATCAGTCTCTGGTCTCTTCCCTAAAGGAATGTGTTTCTTCTTCTCGATTTGACCTTGAACTGCAAAAGCTGCAGAATGGCAGGAGCTGGGTCTCCTCAGTTGTATTCCCAGTACTTATATAAGTTTTGGCAAAGAACATGAATGTGGTAAATGTACTGAATGAGTAGATAAATGAATGAGTATGTTACCTATACTGGGTAACATGAGACGTAAAACTGAATCCCACAATATATTTATCAAGTGCACACGATTGTAGGGGCAGGGAGTGAACAATGAAATGAATAAGATCCAGTCCTTGCCCTTGGGGAAATCAATACATTCTTTGTGATGTCTTCCCTGTACCAGGTATCATGCTGGGTACTGGAACTTTTGGATTAGCATCATCTCTGCCTGAGACAAGAGGATGAATCTAGACAGATAAACTACTCTATAAACTGTTTCTCCCAAATGTATGCTTCTCCAAACTATGTATTTCTCAAGTTATGAACTTCTAGAAGGCAGGGACCTGGTCCTATATACCTCCAAAATCCCAACTCAGGTCCCAGCGCTAGAGTTTAAGTGAAAGTTTTTAAAAGTGGGTTTGTGGGACTTTTCTGCTGGTCCAGTTGTTAAGAATTCATCTTGCAATGCAGGAGACATGGGTTCAAACCCTAGTCAGGGAGCTAAGATCCCACATGCCGTAGGGCAACTAAATCCACGCACTACAACAACTAGAGAAATCCCAAGCATCACAACTACTGAGCCTGGACATCACAACTAGAGAGTGTGTACGACCTAACGAAAGATCCTGCATGCGGCAACTAAGACCAGATGCAGCCAAATAATCATAAACAAATTCTTTTAAAAATAAATAAGAAGCAGGTTGGTAAAGATGGCATAGATCAGAAGATGGGCCAGGTGCGGGAAAAGAGAGGCTGGGGGAAAGACACTTCAGCTCCAGAGCACAGTGTGAGCAAAGACCCAGAGGCGAAAAAGTACATTCAAGGACATAGCAAGTGACCTGATGCGACCAGAGAGCTGGATCCTTATCAGAGAGGGGCAGGGACAGGGGCGGGAGGAGAGAAGAAGGAGGCTGGAGAGAGTGTCAAGGGCGGGAACACATGAGGCCTTGCATACCAAGTTAGGGAGCTTGGGCCACATCCTAAGAGCTACGAGAGACAAAGGAGAGAATGGTTGGACAGTGTTTCCTAAAGATCATTTCAGGGGTTGATGTGGAGCTCAAGGCTGGAGGTGTAGGACCAGTGAAGAGTTCAGTGTGGCCTAGGGCAGCCGGGAATGGAGAGAAAGGCGTCCTGTTTGTTGAGGACAGAGGTATCTGTGTGCAGGACTCTAAACATGCCCGTGAACGTGTGCATAATTCCACACAGGGTCAGCGTAACCAGAAACCCCAACCCTAATCAGTTTCATGACCCACCAAACCCAAAAACCTGGGGAAAGCCATGAATACCAAAGAAAGAAGCTGAGATGCATTCAGCCAGTGCCTGACTATATTTCTTCCTCTTCAACATCATCCCGTCAGATTCAACCCTTTTCTGCTGGCTTTAAGGGTCTTCTAATCTTGTTTTGGTTATTTAGTCACCAAGTCGTGTCCAACTCTTTTGCAACCCTATGGATTGTAGCCTGCCAAGCTCCTCTGTCTGTGGGTTATCTTAGGCAAGAATACTGGAGTGGGGTGCCCTTTCATTCTCTAGGGAATCTTCCTGACCTACAGATCGAACCCACATCTCCTGCATTGGCAGGTGGATTCTTTACTACTGAGCCAGCAGTTCAGTTCAGTTGCTCAGTCGTGTCTGACTCTTTGCCAACCCATGAATCGCAGCATGCCAGGCCTCCCTGTCCATCACCAACTCCCGGAGTTCACTCAGACCCACATCCATTGAGTCAGTGATGCCATCCAACCATCTCATCCTCGGTCGTCCCCTTCTCCTCNTCATGTGAAGAGTTGACTCATTGGAAAAGACTCTGATGCTGGGAGGGATTGGGGGCAGGAGGAGAAGGGGACGACCGAGGATGAGATGGATGGATGGCATCACTGACTTGATGGGGGTGAGTCTGAGTGAACTCTGGGAGTTGGTGATGGTCAGGAAGGCCTGGCGTGCTTCGATTCATGGGGTTGCAAAGAGTCAGACATGACTGAGTGACTGAACTGAACTGACTCTGTAGGGTTGTTGTGAAGCTTCAGTAAATCCACATATGTAATTGTATCTAGAATCAGAACTGGCAGACAGTAAAAACTCACTGAAGTTTAGCACATGTTACTATCTGTTATTTTCAGGAAATCAACCTTGAATATTCATTGCAAGGACTGATGCTGAAGCTGAAGCTCCAATACTTTGGCCACCTGATGTGAAGAGCTGCTTCACTGGGAAAGACCCTGAGGCTGGGAAAGATTGAAGGCAAAAGGAGAAGGGGGCAGCAGAGGATGAGATGGTTGGATGGCATCACCAACTTAAGACATGAGTCTGAGCAAATTCCGGGAGACAGTGAAGGACAAGGAAGCCTGTGTGCTGCAGACATGGGGTCGCAAAGAGTCAGACAAGACTTAGCAACCAAATAACTATGTGCTGTAATTCATAAAATGTGCCGCTTCTTCTTTTGGAAAAATAAGGACTGCTCCACCCTACCTCCAGTCTCCTAATGCTTTTTCAGCTGAACATCACCTCCCATCACCTCCCAGAGAAGACAGATTCCTCCTGCAGTTCCTCTGAGGTGCACTGTCATCTCCTCAGTACAAAGCAGTTCAACAGGGATTCTGAGAGCAGGCTTCAAAGCAGCAGTGTTAACATCTACTCAGGAACTTGTTAGCAATGCAAACTCTACTGAATCAGAGCTCTAGGGGAGGTACCCAGCAAGCCATGTTTGACCAAATCCTCCAGGTGATCCCAATACACAACCAAGTTTGAGAATTCCTACAGCAGAGTGTAGCACAGTGGTGTATTTAGGTAGATCCAGCCCAGTGCAACTGCGCCCTCCTCCAGGAAGTGTTCCTGATTCACCCAAACCCCCTTTCGTTGATCCTCCAACTTCCTCCCTAGGTTGTAGCTGTTTGTGACAGAGTGACTTCCTGGATTACAAATTCTCTGAGAGCAGGGTTGAATTTCAACCATCTCTATGCCTGCACTGAGCTTTGCTTAGAAAGATAAGTCCTGCACTAGCTAGGTCAGCACACCACATTTCCAGGTTCCTCTGAGTAAGGCTGCTGTTACTGGGCCTCTGCTACCTGGGACTCTCGGTCACACTGTGCTTTTCCTCTGGAGTTTTTCATCTCCACGCTGGGATGCCTGCCTCTTTCTCATTCCTCGAGTCCTCCTCCAGTTCCACCGGTTTCTCGGGGCATTTTACACTTCACCCCTCCAGTATGTTTGCTCAAAGCCCTTTGGACAGATTGCTCCATCTCCAGGCAAATCTGTCCTCCCAATCCATGTTTTCAAACATAACACTTCTATTTGATAACATTTGTCAAGTACTAGATGCTTGGCCCTGTGCTGGGCACTGTGTCCATTCTTTTAGTCCTTACAACAACCCCAGGAAGGAGATACCTTACTTATTCCCATCTGGAGGGATCACTGAAGCCTGAACACAATATGTAACAATCACACGTCATCTGTGTCACCTTGTGGGCTTCAGAACAAGGCTGCATTTGAAAAAAGGATTTCACTGCTATGGAAAGCTGGGAAAACTACTGAGAAGCAATTGCTTTTTTAAAAAATATAATTGACATATAATATACTTGCTTCAAGTACACAACACGATTCGATAATAAATATGTGTATATTGTGAAATAATCACCACGGTAAGTCTAGTTAGCATCCATCACCACACAGAGTAATTGCCTTTTAATGTGTCTATTTCTTCCCCCAGAACGCAGGTTCCCAGAGAGCAAGGACTGCACCCTCCAGATCAGCACAGGGCTAAGAGGGTCTCCAGAAAGGTGGACCAGACAAAGGGATGGATGGAAAAGCATTCATGATGATTTGGGAGAGTGGCATTGTAACATGTATGATATCATAAGTGAAACGAATCGCCGGTCTAGGTCAGATGCAGGATGCAGGATGCTTGGGACTGATGCACGGGGATGATCCAGAGAGATGGTGTGGGGTGGGAGGGGGGAGGGGGGTTGGGATTGGGAGCTCATATACACTCGTGGCTGATTCATGTCAATGTATAGCAAAATGAATACAGTATTGCAAAGCAAAACAAACCAAAAATTTTTTTAAAAAGGAAAAGCATTCATGAGGTACTTTCAGTGTGGGAAGATTTACCTCCTGTCCCTTCCTTGCAGGGGAAAAACGGTCCTAGGAGAGTTGAGTAAGAAACTTACAGACAGAATGACGCAAGGGGCACTTTCGGTACGTATTGCAACAGGCGTGCTAAAATGAGGCAGGAGCTATTCTGAAGGCTGGTTCCCAAGGGTCTCAGGCTTACTCCTCTCTAGTTGGCTAGACTTGTCCCACAAGACAGGGCCAAAGGCCACTACTGAGCCCCCTCCCCCAGGTCTGCCATTAGAGTGGAGGTCAGTGCTCCCAGGATCTGGTCTGAAACCTAAAGTTATCTTCAAGCATCTCTTTGTGCTTCAGCCCCACACATGTCACCAAGCCCTCGAGAGTCTAAGGGCTCACCACCTCCCCAGACTTCCCTCCTAACACACCCGCCACTGCTTTAGCTCTGCCTACATCCCTGTCACCTCTCCTTCCTTCCCCTCCCTCTCTCCTTTCCTCCCTTCTTCCTTCTTTCTTCCTTCCAGCCTTAGTCAAGTCCCTCCTGTGGGCCAGGCCCAGTGCTGGGCACTGAGACACAGAGAGCCCACTGACTCCATCTTTTCCCTCAAGTAGCATCTCCTGGGCAGGACAGGTGTGTAGACACTAAGGGCTGCAGATACTCTGAGAGAAAGAAGCTAGGGATGTGATGGGGACACAGGTGTGGGGAGGGCCCTCCCAGGGCCATCGACCTCCAGACCAACCCTGCGCCTCTCTCCACCCTAAACTCTGCCGAGAGTCTCTGCACAGACTGCATCACTGGGCTCATTCACCCTCTGCCCATGGGGAAGCCCTGGCAGCAGACGGGAGGGCGGAAGGGGCAGAGAGTGGCCCTGCTACATCACTACAGGCTGTCTGTGCCACAGCTTCCATCAGGCAGCCCTCGTCACACACCTCCCACCCCACCCGGCCTCCTCCCTTTGCCCTTCAGGCCACATGCTCCCACAACATCACTAGCCTTGGGGTGCCTCACCTCACCTAGACTTTTTTCCCTATATCTTGGCTACATCTTTGAAGACAGTCTTTGTATTAAAATTCCCTCAAATTGCCCAATTACAGATATGCTGTTTCCCATGGGGACCCCGACCGATACAAGGCAGAGATAGTCAGGAAGGGTACCATGGAGGTGGCACAGAAGGCGTCCTTACCTGAACACTGATCCTTCTAGAGCCCAAACTGACCATTTGTCATCCCTGCTAAAACGCTTTATGGCTCCCCATTTCTCTGAGGACAAAGTGAAGACTCCTTAGCCTGGTACCAGAGACTGTACACCATCTGGCCCCTGAAGACCTAGAAGCATGTGGTGAAATTCACACAGACAGGGCATGCTGGGGTTCAGAAGGGGAGGGAAAGAGTCCCAGGAGGGAAGGCGCTCCATGCCCCAAAGCAATCTTGCCTGGAAAATTCCTGGATGGGGAAGGAGGAGGAGGGTGGCATGTGGCACAGACCATGCCAGGCCCCCTCCCCGTGCCATCACCTCTGTCCTTCAACCTTCCAAGTGAGCCCAGCACTGGAAATGAGTTTGACACAGATAAGCACTAGCCTTGGGCTATGAGAACTGGCTCAAATCCCAGCCCCAGCTCTGACATCTGGCACACTCTTGGAGTCTCTGAGCCTGAGTTTTCCCAACTGCAAAATGGGATCAACCGCACAGGGCTATGAGAGCTTTAAGGAGGAAAAGTTTGGGAATTTCCTTTCATCAAACAGTTCCAGGGTTAGGGGTAGTTCCTCACCACCTACCCCCCGAGCCTTGTGAATCCAAGAAAGCACGTGGGCTTGCGGCTCAGGAAGTCTTGGATGTGAATCCCAGCTTTGCTATTTATTCACTGTCTCATCTTGGACAAGTCACATTACCTCCCTGCACCTCATTCACAAAGCAGGGTGATAATCACCCCCGGCAGGGATGGTCCCACATGAACTGGGTGAGCTCCCACAGGCCACGGCCTGCCGGGAGCAGAGCGCTTGTAAGCATTTGTTTCTGCCTTTCGCCCTGTGCCTCTCTTAGGACAGGTGTCCTCTCTCCCTTGCAGACCAGCCACTCACCTCCTCTGTGCAATGGAGGGGCTGAGGCTGCCATGACTGCTATGGGTTTCAGAGGAGCCCATATCTATCCCCTCACAAACCATAAAACTGCACCCATAATTCCTAATGGCAGCACAGCCTTGGTGACTAAAGAGGCGGGTGGGACATACCTTTGGGGAAGCCCACCGTGGTCACATGGTTCAATAGCATGACTGACTCAGTGGACGTGAATTTGCACAAATGCTGGGGGAGACAGTTGAGGACAGAGGAGCCTGGCATGCTGCGGTGCAAAGAGTCGGACATGACTTCGCGACTGAAGAACAGCAACAACCCTAGGCAAACTGGGATCTGTGGCTTGATTTGACCTCTCCATCTGGGGTTTGGTCAAAGCACCATGGGAAAAGCACCGGGATGGGAAATGACTAGGGAAAGGTGACCCAAGTCCTGGAGCCACCCTGCCCACACATCGGCAGGAGAAGCAGGGCAGGCCATGAGGACAGGACTGGAGGGATGCTAGGATGTGTGGAGAGGGGCCAGGGGAAGTCAGTGCCTGGTATGAGGCCCCCATACTCACCTGGCGCAGCAAAGAATAGTCCCAGGACACATAAAGCTGCCAAGAAACATCCTCTCTGGCTACTCTAATGCTGGGTCTGGTTTTCTATCCAAGTCAAAGCGGACTAAGCCACTTACGCAGGTGCCTCGGGCATGGCAGCTGAGGGCCACTGGGACAGAGTTGTCACTCTGTGAGATGACCCAGAAGGAAGTGACTGCCCTTCTCAGCCCTCAGACTTGCCTTAGCATCCTTTGGTGAACCTTCTCATGTGTGCAAAGGACCCAAACTGGCCCTCGTTTTATTGCCTTATCCCAAGTCCCCACACCGCCCACCCACCTGATCATTCTAACCTTCCAGTCTAATCCAGGTGTTCCACTCATAGCCCTCCTTTGGTCTGGTCCCAAGGATGAAGACCAGGTGGGATTAAAAGACCCCTCAAATCTGGTCTTATCTCTCCAGCCTTATCTCCTACTCCTCCCTGCCTGCATCCCCTTTCCAGCATCCTTCCTCCAGCCAATCAGGGTGCTCATGGTTCCCACCTCCAGGCCTCTGTTTCAGGCTGTAGCCCTGCCCAAAGGCTTTCTCCTTCCTCTCTGCTAGGCAGAATTGTCCTCCGCAACTCAGGCCCAGCAGCAAAGGTCGTCATCTCTCAACCATCTTAGTTACCATTCCCTCCTTTGACACAACCCCCACCCCGCTCACGGCACTTTGTCCATGACTCCGTGGTACTTACTCACTGGTCAGTTGCTGCTGACTGAGCCACAGACCTGAGCTAGGCCTGTACTGGGTACAGAGTGATGATACTCCTGACGATCCTGGGAAAGCTCCTGGCTCAAGGAGATGCTGACAGCGCAGGAGAAAGGACTGAACTCGGCACAGCCTCCCATATGCCCCTGCACCACAGCCTGGCCGTCTTCCTGCAACCATTGGTTTTGGGACATATCTCTGGCCTAGGGCTCCTCGAAGGCAAGGACTGTGTCTGATTACCTTCTGTGTCCCAGTGACAGCCAGGCCCAGGAAAGTGTATAGAAAAAATGTGCTGAAGTAGATGAACTTGGGGTCTGAAGGGGCTTTCATCTTGATCCAAAGTCTCCTCATTTCAGTAGCTTACTTTCATAACATAGGGTGACACTATTTTACATGCTGTGATTTCATTTGATCCTCAGATACTCAAGGGCAGTTAGCGAGCTAAGAACTGCCACCTCCATTTCAGGATGCAGAAACTAAAACCAGGGCTGGCAAGGTGACTTGCCCAAGGAATTGCTGCAGGTCAGTGGGACAAGAAAGGCCAGCATGCAGACCTCCTTCCTCCCAGCCCACACTCTGCCCCTTAGACCATACTATGAGGGAGCTGGGTGGGCCATGTGTTCCAGCCCAATGCCTCCTCCACAGGAGACTTTTCTGGAGCAGGCACAAGCCACACACTGACTTGGCCACACCTCCAGGCCAGTAGGAGTCTTGCCTCCAAGGGGACCCAAAACACCGCTGGGGAGAGGATTGAAGGGTTCACAGCATCTTTAGCATCCACATTGCTGCACTTCTCTTTCCCCAGAAATCCATCACATCTGATCCAACCTCCCAGCCTTCGCTAACGCCTATGTCTCCCACAAACCTGAAAGCTGCTAGCTTTCCCTCTGTTTCCTAAAAGGCACCAAGCTCTTTTCAGCATCAGAGCCTCGCCACCTGCTTGCTCTCTCTACCTGGAATGCTTTTCCTTCTAGTCTTAGACAACTCAAGCCTTAGGGTTCCATGACTTTTTTCCCAAGGTTATTCCTGTAACCTTGAATAGGCTGAATGAATGGCAGGGTTTCTAGGTGCCATCAGTGGCATCTGTTAACATGCTGTGCTGGCACTGCGACTTCTGACAAGGTCTTCCGGTAAAGACCTCAGCAGCAGAGATTCCCTCTCGTCTTATGCCATGAGCCCACACCTAGCTTCCTCAAGCTGACCCCAAGGAATCCGTCTTTTCACTGACAGGCTTGTTGCCCTGACACCTGCTCTTACCATCCACGTGCAGTAAGTCATTCCACCGCATTCCAGTCGATCTCCCCTTCTCCTGCCCTTCTCTCCAGACCAGGCCTTCCCTCCACACTTCCACCACCATCCGAGCTCAGGAATGGTTCTCTCTCACCTGGGTCCCTCCTGCAGCTTCCTCACTGCCCTCCTGGCCTCCAGTCTCTCCCTACACTTTGGCTGCAGGACTCTTAAAAACATTCTCATTTCCCCACTCAAAGCTATCTCCACCCTGATGTCTCAAGGGTAGCAGTCAAGAACCTTCCTAAGATCTAGCCCCAGCATCATTTCTCATAGCTGTCTGAGCTCCAGCCATTCCAGGTATCTTAACCCTTCCCCACGCATGCTGCCTTTTCTGAGTTTACGCCTTACCCTCACACCCTCTACAAAACTACTCCTCAAAGGGCAACAAAAATAATTTTGGAAAACTTTCTATGTGCCTGGTAGTATATTAGGCTATTTTTTTTTAATTAGGCTATTTTTTAACTTTAAAAATTTTACCTCATTTAGGTCTCAAAGCACCTCACAAAATAAGTGTTATTCTTCCTATTGTACAGATATGGAAACTGAGGTTCAAGAAAGGGAAGGCCAGAAACTGGCTTCGGGTCTATCTGATTCCATCTCTGTTGTGCAATAATCTCTCTGGGAAGTGCACCCAGCCTCCAGTTCCCAGCCCCCAATCCAAGAAAAGGACCTCTCTCTTCTGGATCTATAGCCAGAGATTTCTCTCTTGGCCTAGCATTGCCGCCAGCTTCCGTGTGCGATCACCTCTCACCAAGCAGAGCACCTCCCAGGGAAGGGCCAGGATTGACTGGTTTGGGTCCCCAGCACGCAGCAGTATACAGTATACACGCTCTGTGAGGTTTAGACGGAAAGGTAGAGCCAACTTGAGGGGTTTAGGAGTCCGGCTCTACCTAACTAGTTCCGTCCCAACCACCCAATCAGAGGCGGGACCTCGGTGTCTGTAGCCAAAGCGAAGCCTTGCGGAATGGAAAACACAAACCCCCGCCTGCCCCGGCCAGGCCCGCACGTGCCGGGCCTCCCGGCCCACGTTCCTGCTGCCGGGCTGCACCAACCGCCGTGGGGGAGCGGCTAGGGGCGGGCACAGGGAGCAGCAAGAATAACCAGGCAGCCCCTCGCGAGGAGAACCCCGCGCCGCGGGCGGCGCAGCCGTGACGAGCAGGGGGCCCCCTACAGCCCTCCCGCGCCCGGCCGAGCGCGGCGCTCAGCCACTCCCACGGAGCTGAGGCTGCCGTGGTTGGAACGGCCGGCCCCGCCCCTGCCGCGTCGGCCCCGCCCCCTTATGAGGTTACAAAGTGCCGCGCTCGGAGCCGCGGGCGCAGTGGCCGTGGCCGTGGCCAAGGCTCCGCTTTTCGCCGGTGCTTCGGCCCGTCTGGCGGCCCGCCCCTCAGCACCCCGGCCGTAGCGGTCCCCGCGCTACCCTGCTCGGCGCGAAGCCCTGGCCCCGGCGGCCGGGGCATGGGCCAGGGGAGCGGGGTCTGGCGGCTTCCTGCGGGGCCCCGACCTGTACAGGCTTCGTCATGAAGACCCTCATAGCCGCCTACTCCGGGGTCCTGCGAGGTGAGCATCGGGCCCGGCTGCCCTAAGCGAGGGCTCTGACTGAGAACCCTTGCTGCCCTCTGAGGCCTCTGGGAGCGGGACTAAGGGTCTGGGAGATGAACTGTCACAGCCCAGAGTCTGCAGAGCTTTGCCAGCTTCCTCCTTGGGCCATGCAGCTGCGAGAGGGCTTTCAGGAAAGGAGGTGATGAAGGGCTCCAAGGTAGGCAGGAGTGTGTTGGTATAGTGGGAGTTTGTTGCTGGGGGGCGGGCCGCTCTGAAGGCTGAGTTCCCAACCCCTTTCTTTTCTTTCGGGAAGGCTTGCGGCCCCCTCCCCGACCACCACCCCTACTCTTACCCCCTGCTCATCTGGGTCTGAGATGAGGTTAGAATAATGGTCTGATCCAGGCCACTTGGCATGGTAGTCATGTAGGCGCACTCTCCACCTTAGCACTCATCAATTTGGGGGACTTCTGTTACATCACTTCTTTTCTTCCAGCCTGTGAGATAGGATGTTACCTGAGAACTCCTCTCCAGCCCCCAGCACTGCTCCTGGCCCCTGGCAGTTCCCTCCATCCCTCCTCACCTGGTGGATCAAGCTGAGAGGCACTGGATGGGTCAGGCCACTAGACCGGGAACATGCCTGGCTGGGACAGCTGTGCCCACACTGTCCTCTGCCCCCTACCCAGCCCAGGCTTGGGAGCCCACTCAGCAGCGACTGTGAGCCTGGAATGCTTAGAAGACAGGACAAGGGGACCCTGGGTGCCCTTCAGTGTGGTCTGTGCTGCTGTTCCACCATGTGGAATTGAGGTCCTCTCTGAATCAGGGGCAGAGTTGAGATCAAACTCCACAGCTTTTCCTGCTCAAGGAAGAGCATCCCTTCCGTGTCCCACACTTCTCACCTATACTTGGAGAAACTGAGGTGGGAGGAGGCATGACCTGCCCAAGGTTTCCCTAATAGGGCCTTGGCCAGGGGATAAAATACAAATCCAGGAGACTCTGGGACATCCTCACAACTACCCTGGTCTGTCTTGCTTGAGTCCTCCCTCCCTCCACCTAAAGTCTTAATTCAGCTTGCTGAACCTCTCCTACTTAGGATTTTTCTTTAGTAACTAACAATAGCTTACTCCAACCCCTTCATTATAAAAATAAAACATACAAATCATTGGATTTCAAAAAATTGGGAAAACAGGAAGAAAATGAAAAGCTCCTGGTTAATTGACTATCCAAAGATAGCTTTCTAATAGCATTTTAGTATATTTCATTATAATTTTATTTATACACATCATTTAGGTAAGATTGAGGGCATGATGTGGATATCGTTCTAAATCCTGTTTTCTCCCTCTTGATGTTAAATCTTGAGTATTTCCTTCTGTTACTCCAAATCACTTACAATATTCTCCAGACTGCTGGGTAACCACCCGGAGCTGTACCACAGTTTAACTGTGTCCTAGGCATTAGCCCTTTTCCCTCTGTGGCTGTTGGTGTGATTATCTGCCCCTCTTGGTCTGAATGCCACTCACTGCCCTTGGAGAGAGGTACCTAGCTGCTGTTGCCATCTTGGGTACATGCAGCCTTAGCTGTCCCGTGCACCCGGCCTGATAGCCTCTGACAGTCTCTGCTCTCACTTAAAAGTGCTTGTCCATTCACTGTGCCATTTAATGCCCATAACAGGGAAGGAAGGACCCTACCCATGCTCATGCTTTTTAAAGTGCTTTTGTCTGCGGGCAGTGAGATAGGGATGCTCTTTCTGGGGGTGGGCCTTCCTGGAGATGCCCTTCCCTCATCTCTGCTATCCACAGAGGTGAATTGTATATTCCAGGAGCAAGTGACCCTGACTTTATTTTTGACCTAGAATTTTTTATTCAGGAGGACTTCCAGTGAGTGATTTTGACCAAGTCACTTACTGTCCTTTCAGGAGCATGTCTCCATGTTTTAATCAGGTCTTGAAAACATTTTTTTTTTAAAAACTGGCTGCAAACAATTCCATCATGGACTGTAGCAAGAGCTGGCATGAAATGCAAACCAATCACTTTAGCTGTCTGGGATTCTCTTTGGTGAAAGACTAGGTGGGGAAGGGAGGGAGCTGAAGCAAATCTTGTGTTATCTGGCATCTCCATTAGACCTGCTTTCTACATCCTTGGTCTTTGAAGACACTCCCCAGTGGCCTGGTTTTTACCAATAAAGTCTCATTGTTGGGAGGTGATGAACAGTTTGTCAGTGGTGATATTTAAGGGGAGACCATGGCTTCTGTGAAGGGAAGACCTGCGATGGGTGAGATTGAAATAGATACCTTGGTGTCTGGTTTCCTGGGCAAAAAAAAAAAGAAAGCCAGCTGTAGGGGTGGGTGTGCGCTGCATGTGTGCTGGAAGTTGGTGCGGGAGACAGGAGTCTCTGTTGGTATTTTCTAATACCTGAAGGATTTACCTGTGCCAGGGATGGCAGATGCAGAGTTTTTCATATTTGCATCTTTGCCTTTGCCCGTGGATTTAAGGCCCTTCCGATCAGAGCCCTCTGATGCCTGCCTGAATACCCAGGGTTCACCACCGGACCCAGCATGAAATGGTGGCAGCTTCAGTAAAATTCTGAACTGATTTGTTCTGCACGGCTTCCCAAAAGCAAGGCAAGGAACAGGGCTGGAATTTCGGGAGGCAGGGAGTGCAGATTTGATATAATGGAGGAATGCTTTCTGACAGCCACTGCAGCAGGTTTGGTGTGGGTGGGGTGGAGCTCCCCATCACTGGGAGTGCGCAAGCAGGAGCTTAGCAGGAGGTGAAACTAAGAGGCTGGATTGTTGGAGGGTTGACACCTAACTCAGTTCTAAATCGTAGGATGAGAACATTGTTTTCATATTCCCCTTCCCCCAATTCTATATAGCTTTCCCCGCCTACACCACTTCCCCAAATGCACAAATGCCACTTTGGGGTTATCTGTGCTGCTGCGGGCTCTTCTGAGCTGGGAAAGGAGGGCCAAGAGTAGTATTTTATTAGCACACTTGGTGACTCAGTGGCCAGTGTGGAAATCCTGCCCCACCCCCATCCTCCCACCCCTGAGTTCTGCAGCAGGTACTTGAGTCATAAAATCACAGCTCTTTGGCAGTGCTGGGTCAGAGGCAGCTCTCACATTACAGATGGAACACTGAGGGCCCCGGAAAGAAGAGACTAGACCAGGGTTACCAAAGCCAGGGTTAAAACCCAGATCCACCTCCCAGTCACTGGCTACTTTAAACTAAGAGAGAAGTGTGGTGAAGCCATGAAGGGCCGAGTGCAGGGTTCTGGCCACTGCAGGTGCTCATTTCCTGACTGAGTGAAAGTTTTTCTGGCACCATGATGGGGCTGGCAGCTCACCCCTTCTCGTGCATTTTCAAGAAGATGTCCCAACTTGCCTTGATGAGTACATGCACCATGAACCCTGGAACTCTGAGGCCAGGGGAACAGCCAGTTGCCTTCATTGTATTCCAGACCTTCCAAACTCCTCCTTGTGGCTGTGGAACCCGCTGTGAGCAGCCCTCACTCCTCTGCGTCCATGCCCTGCTCTAGAACGGCTGGGGTCTTCCTCTTCCCCCAGGATTCCCGTCAGTTCAGTCCTACCTCAGGGCCGTTGCATTGGCTATCTTTCAACCCTTCAGTCTCCCCTCGGAGGCCTTTTCTGACCATACCATCTGGAGAACGGTCCCGTCCTGTTATATTTTGTATAGCCCTTCTCATTAGCTAAGTTCTCAGGTGTACTTTTCTGTTTAGGTGATGGTCTGCCCCGGAAGAATGTCAGCCCCTTGGGAACAGGACCTCTGTCTGTCTCCCTCGGTGTTTGTCCCAGCATTGAGCACAGTGCCTGGAGTATAGTAGGTGCTCGGTAAATATTTGTTGAATGAATGAATCATTAATGGGACTTCAGCCCTCCCAAGTACTGCTCCTTCCTCTTGGCAAGAAGCCCTGCTTTTTGCTTCAGTGCGAATCCTCAGTGCTTCCTCAGGCCACCTCTGTGCCCGCCTGTGCTAGGTGCTGGGCCTGCAGCTATTCCCTGCTCTGGAGGCTCCACGGTCTCGAGGAGCTGGCTCCAGGGCTGATCGCCAGGGGCAGGGGGTGCTCACCACAGCCCCCCTTGTTGCTTCCAGGGCTTAGGAGCCAAAGAGTGAGGATTTCAGCCCTGGCTCCCCTCAAGGACCTGGCTGGGTGTCTCTCTTCTCCTCTGAGGATCTCAGTCCCCCTCAGTGGAGGATAGGATCAGAAACTCTAAGGGTGCAAGGGTTTAGGTTAACATGAATGGAAAGCGCTTTGTAAACTAACTTGTGGCTCGCCTGTTAGCCCTTGTCACTCATTTTATGTGACACATGCCAACAGTCATCAACACTGTGACGAGTGGCAGACTGCCTGGGGCATCCGGAAGGCTTCTTACAGCGGGGACTCGGGAGTAGACCCTTCAGTTTATTGGTGGATCACCTGTGTGTGTCAGACTTTGCCACACACATGTCAATCCCTGGTCCCTACCTTTGAGGAAATGAGACTAGGGTGATGACAGTGCACAGTGATCCATGCAGTGACGGAGGAGGAAGCATGGTGAACTGAGGGGGCCTGGAAGTGAGGGTTTGGCAGCTAAATCATCCTGGCATCAGGGAAGGCTTCCTGGAAGAGGTGACAGTCAATCCAGATATTGAAAAATGAACCAGTGTTACTGGTTCAGAGACTATCAAGAACCTTCAGGTAGAGGGATTAGCATAAATAGAGGCATGAGATTTGGGTGGGAGGGAAAGTCTGATGGCAGGACTTCTGGGCTAACCTGAGCTGAGGTCCCAATGTGCTGAGAGATAAGGGAGACAGAAGATGCTATATCCAGACAGGGGCTGGCTTGCCTATGCACTTTGCAGGGGCTGTTGGTGGAGATTTGAGAGCTGGGAAAGGAGCCTGGTGCAGGCAGTTTCTTGGCCTGTACTGCTTCTGGAACCTCCTGGGTGTGGAGCTGCTGCTGGCAGTTTTGAGGGCTTGGGGCTAGGAGTCTCAGTCTCCTCATCTGTAAAATGAGCAAATGCATGATGACAATATCTGCCCAGGTTATGGTACAGACTCAAGGAAGCTGAAGCCACACACCCTTTGGGCAAATTGACAGAAGCAAGGAATGTGAATTCATTTTACTATTAGAGCAGATCTAGAGGCCAGAAGGCTCACTCTGCATCTGCTTCCTATGCGACCTTGGGCATGACGCTCCCTCTTAGGGCCTCAGCCTCGTCTGTACAGTAAGGAGGGCTGCTTAAGGCAGCCCACCTGGGTTCATTCCACCTCTGCTGCAGAAATGTGATTCTGATCATGCCCCGGACTGCTATGGGATCCAGGGGCCAACCTCTTCCTCATTTATGTCCTCAACTTGTCCTTGTGAAGATGGGTCCCTGTCCTTCTTGGGGCCCAGGTACATCCCCGAGAAAACCTAGCTCCCCACACTTGCTCATGTACCGTGATAAGGGCCTATTTTGAGGACTCCTTGGTGGTGACATACCCGAAAGCTAGTAGTGTTGCCATGGCAACCCCTCCCACTTCAGTAGCTATTCTTTTAATGTGTCAGAAGATGGGGGTAGCGAAAGCAGAGCTTTGGGGTCCTCAGCAGTCACCTCCAGGGTCCCAGTCACGGTTTCAGAGTCTCAGGATCATGGCGTTCTAAGAGCCCCACTTCCTTGACCTTACCTCCCAGGACCCTACCCTACTGCATGAAAACCAATACTTGAAAATTCAGGCCTCTGGAGCAGCTCAAGGAGGGGCTTGTAGTTTCTTTAGGGGGATTTTCTGTGGATAATAATTCATTAGTCAATCTAAATTGTCAAGACCTCAGATATCAACTAATCTAACCCAAACCTCTAATGAATGCCATTGGGAAACAGACTAAGGAGGCCCAAAGCCCCAGTATATCTGTAGATACTTAGGATGCCTGGCTTTCCTCCAGGATGCTCTGTGGGGGGCCCTGAGGACCAACTGAGGAATCCACAGAGTCCTGCAGGGTCCTGATGGGCAAGCCAGGAGCTTCCCAGCGAGCACACCAACCACAGCACTGTGTATCGGCTTCCTACTTGGGTCAGATGTCCCTGTGGGCCCTGCTTTAAGGACACTTAATTTTCTTTAAGATTACCTGATTAAACACCTAACCCTTAAAGGGGAGATTATTAGTCTTTCCAGAGAAGAAATCACCACCATATTGGGATCAGGTGAACAGCTGGTGAGTTGCTTCGGAGCCCTTACACCGTCTGAAGTTGGTGGAGGGCACGGGAGGAGTGGGCAGCAATCTTCCCTGCTGCCAGGGTGGAGCCTGGTCAGTCATCTATGTTCTTGGGACTCCTCGGCCTGGCATTTCCAGTCCTCCATGGCTCCCCCCGCACATTCTCAACTAGCCTCACCCATTCACGTGGCCTGGTTGAACTACTTGCAGTTAGTTCCTTAACCTTGTGCCCTTTCTCCCTTCCAGTCCTTTGCCAGTGCTATCTGCTGGACTCCAGAACCTGGGTCCCTGGCCCTGTGCCTCCCTTCTGTCAGCCTGGCAAACTTACTCATCCTCTACCTCTTAGCTGACACAGCCTGAGAGCATCCTCTGGGCCAGCTGGGCACCTCTCGTGGACTCCTCAGCCATGACATACCCTCTGTGCCTGATTGTTCACAGCCCTATCTCCCCTAGCCGTAGCTGAGGTGGGCAGCCCCAGGGCAGAGCTCCGCCTCCCACAGAAGCCCAAGAAGCAGAGAAGAGGCAGGGGCTGGCAGTTCCTATCCTAGGGCAACACCTAGCCTGGCCTGCAAAAGCTAATTGGAAAGTACTTGCTGAATGAATGTTAGCGTTCGGCCTCCACTCTTCTCTGCCTCCCTCTGGAATCTTGCACTTTTGCCCCTAGCCTTGAAGATGTGGCATTTATTTGGCACTTGGCCTGCCTTCCTGGACCTCAAGGGGTCTCCCGGGAGTCAGAATGTCCATCTCTCTGCCTCGATGCAGCCTCATGCCCGCCCCTTTGCAGAGGCTTAGGGAAACCTCCTCACTGTCCACTTGGAGGCTGCTGGACCAGGGCAGAGCTTCAGTCTGGCTGGGCCCACGTGTGGCATCCTTGAAGTTGGGGGATGTGAGCAGGATGACGTCTCCACTCAGGAGCCCCTGGCAGCTGTCCACATCTCTGCAACCCCACTGGCAGCTTTATAGCTCTTTAACAGACGTGCCACATGCTGTTTGTCTCTTTTCCATAGGTTGTTTGGATTCCTCTCAACAACTGCTACATCCAAGCGAAGGAGGACGCTGAGTCTTAGATGGGGAAATGACCTTCAGGGTCTCACCGTAAATGAGAGAGCCAGGGTTTGAATACTAAGTGTACTGACGCCAGCGCCTCTGCTCCAAGACAGGACGGGTTATTACACCCTTATGTCAGGCAAGGAAACCCAGGCTTACTTGGTAATTATCCCCCATTCACACAGGTCTTGACTTTTATGACGCTTCTGTCCATTGTTTAATTCTCACAAGAATCTAGCAAGGTGGGTATTAGCCCCACTGGACAGATGAGGAAACTGAGGCTGGCATAGGAAGTGACTCACCAGGGCTACACTCCTGCAAGTGGGAGGCCAGGTTCTCTGGACGCGCATCTTCCTTAGCTTCTCTAGGCTGGAGAGCCACTTCCCAGGATGCCAGTAGCAAAGGAGAGTAGGGACGCAGTGTGGGCCGCCGGAAGCCCGACCTACCTGGGAACGTCACGTGTGCCCCTGCCTCCACGTGGAGGGAAGTCAGTCTTGCTCAGGGCTTCCTCTCCTCAGGGCTGAGGACCCTCTTGTCTCTCCTTCTAGCTGATTGCCCCACATTTTGTTCCCTCACAGCTCTCCTCACTGCCTGACGTTACACACTACATTTGTGTGTAGGTGCTTTGTCTCTCCCTCAGCAGACCCTAAGCCCCTAACAGGTGAGACTCGACCTGCTGTGTTCACTGCTCTTTCCCCAGGGGCTGACAGCAGTATCGGGCACCTCAAAGGTGCTCCAGGCTCATCCCTCCCCACCCTCCTCCTCCAGGAGGCCACTTTTGGCCGCTTGAGCCCTGTCCCATCGTCTGTCTTGGGTTCATGTGAACCCCCGTTCCTGGATCATTGAACTTTCTGGCCTCTGGCCTGCCTCCCTGTAACTCCCTCTGAGTCTCTGTTCTGGCCAGCGCCCCCACCCCAGCGCCCACTTTCCTCCTCTTTGCCTCCCGGATCTTGTCTTCTGGGCCCTGCTGACGCCTCACCGCCTCCTTGGAGCCCCCCTGCTGCTGCCCCCACTCTGCTCCCTCTCCTCTTAACACATAACCTCATGGTCACACACGTCTTGAAACATCGAGGTTGCTCATCAGTCCCCTTCCGCTCTGGTCAGTGGTAGATGCCGTGATGAGAGCTAATCACCCAACAGGTGTCAGTCATGCAACAGGTGCCAAATGGACGTTATATGCATTTTTTTTAAAATCTTCCCAACCATCCTGAGAGAGAGTCTTATCCTCACTTTATGTCTTTCTCCTTGTTTGGCTGCGCCGGGTGTTCACTGTGGCATGTGAGCTTTCTCTAATTGTGGCAAGCAGGCTTAGTTGCCCTGTGGCAGGCGGAATCTTAGTCCCTCGACCTGTGCCCTTGCATTGGAAGGCAGATTCTTAGCCCCTGGACCGCCAGGGAAGTCCCCTTATCCTCACTTTAGAGTGAGAAACTAAAGCTGAGAGAAGCTAAGTGACTTGCCCTAGGTCACAGAGCTATGCAGGGGCAGGGCTGGCCCAACACCCTTTCTCAGATTATGGGGACTGGGGCTCAGACCCTGCCCTCTCAGACCAGTAGGAGAGGAAACCCTGGTTTCATCAGTCCTGGGTGCGGCCTGGTCAATTTGCTATCAGATGTTGGGCAAAGAAGCGTCCCACACCCGACCTGGCCTGGGGACCCGAGGTGTTCGGCTCTACTGCTATGGGCAGCTTCAGCTTAGCTCTTATAGCAGCTCCTCAACCTGTGGGAGCATGTGGGTGGGGGTTCACATTCCTTGCATAGCCAGTCTACAGGAGAATGGCCCCGTGAGACTTGGGACATGGTTGAGGCAAAGAGGCAGCCCTCCCTTCCCCAGGGTGTATTCCTGAGATCAGGATGTGGACTGGCTGGTGTAGTGAGGACCAGCCCTCAGGAGCTTGGCATCATGGAAATGGCGAGGGTCTCAAAGCTCGAATGCCTGCCTTGAGTCGTGACTGACTCCTCTAGACCATGACCTCAAAACAAGTGGTTTAACATCTTTTGGCCTCACTTTGCCTCAGTTTCCATCTCTGTGAAATGAGGCTGCCCCTCCCTGCCTGTCTACCTTCCCAGAGAAAGTTGTGGGACAGGGAAGCCCCATATAGACATGAAGGCATGGGGCTCTTCTCTGGGGGTAAAAGAGCTTCTCTGGGCTTCTCTCTCACAGCTCTACTCCCTCTGCCCTTCCAAATCCAGGAACAAAGGAGCTGTGTAAAATAAATGGTGAAATCAGTGGTGCCCTGGAGCAGCTGTTTGGATTGGTTACTGATAACTTCTGTTCATAGAACAAGTCAAGTTACTCTATTGCCATCTCATCTTCCTTCGTGAGAAAAAGACATCTGTAGGAAGTGGGTTCTGTTCTTATCATGGCAAGGTTAGGGGGGACTCATGTTCAGAGGAGGAGAGAAAGGCTCACTCCCCCACCCATTACTCCATCTCTGGGGTCCTCAGTGGTAAGCCAGGAGGCCTTCCTGTCTGGCAGCTCAGTTGCAAGTTGAGCATCTTGGCCTTCAGCTGCCTCTGGGACTTACTGGTTTGTTCATTCGTGCAGTAAACCTCTATGAGCTCCTTCTCTTGCCAGTCTGACTGGGCTCTGGGCACATGGAGGAATCAAGTTCCCTCCTTGGAACTTAAGAGATGCTGCCTGAGGAGGATGGCCAAGGAAGCAGATAACTGGCTTTGATGGACTGGTGCTTAGAGAGCATGCAGAGTTCAGTGTGCTGGCAGAGGCTGGGGAGGGGTAGCAAGGGAGCAGGTTGGAGCTGAGATTTGGCCAAATGTTGAGGCTCTCTGCCAGCCCCACCTAGGACTGTGGGACAGTTGGGCTGGGTATGAAGGTAGTGGCAGTGTTGGCATCTGATTGCAGCACTGGCATCCACACCAGCCACCACTCAGGCGGAAGGGATGCTGACAGCTGAATGGTGAGGGCTGGGCCTGGCAGTGCCCAGCTGAAGCCTTGCTTCCCATCTGCAAAGCAACTGTACCAGGGCTGTTGCAAGGTGGTAAGCATCTAGGTGGTGTCTTCAGGAGGATGGGCACCAGGGTCCAAGCAGTCAAAGAGATCATAGAAGTCATCCTCTCCACCACCATTTTATATATGGGGAAACCAAAGCCCAGAGAGGTGAAGCGACTTGGCCAAAAAAACACAGGAATCAGTGATAAACAACTGGGACTGGAACCCCCANGATGCTGACAGCTGAATGGTGAGGGCTGGGCCTGGCAGTGCCCAGCTGAAGCCTTGCTTCCCATCTGCAAAGCAACTGTACCAGGGCTGTTGCAAGGTGGTAAGCATCTAGGTGGTGTCTTCAGGAGGATGGGCACCAGGGTCCAAGCAGTCAAAGAGATCATAGAAGTCATCCTCTCCACCACCATTTTATATATGGGGAAACCAAAGCCCAGAGAGGTGAAGCGACTTGGCCAAAAAAACACAGGAATCAGTGATAAACAACTGGGACTGGAACCCCCAGGCCTGCCGCCACTTAACTTACTACACAAGAGGCGTGCCCCTCACCTGCCTCTCTGGAGGAAAATAACCCATGCATTTTCTCCTGCCCACCTCCCAGCCTTCCCCCAGTTCCTTTTGGGGAGAAGAGAGAAGGAACTTGGGAAGACCAGCACAGGAACAGAATGCTGGCCTAGAAGTTAGTCTTGAATTGTATCCAACTTTGCCACCCTCTGGTCAAGTGACCTTGGCTACATCACTTCCTCAAGCCTTTCCCACCATCAAAACGGCAATGATGATGCCAAACTCACAGGGCTGGTGAGAAACCAGAGTTCCTAAGGAAGTGCATTGGAGGTTCCGAAGCTGCCTGTCACCCAGCCCTGCAGAAAGCCGAGGTGGAGAATGGGGGCCTGAGGAATAGCCAGAGCGGAGATCTGCTCTTCCTTTTGCTCGGCAAACCTTGCTGAGTGTTGACTCTCGGCCAGACTCTGAGAGGCCACTGGGTGGATCAGACCCAGGCCCTTGGGCAGCTCCTCATGTGATGAGAGTGGGCTTGTGATCAGCAGCTGGTACAGGTGAGGGGCTGGGGGAGCCTAAAAGAAAGATTCCCTCCTCTTATTTCTCGCTTTTGCTGGCCTCTCCCACCTTCAACTGCTGACAGGTTCTCTCCAAGATCAGTGGGGACTGGTGAGATGGCCCCAGACAGTTCCACCCTTGCACGGGCCTTAGAGTCAATAATCCCAAAGAAGGAAAGCCCACCTCTCTGAAGGCTTGCCTATTTGGGTTTTGAAGGACAAGCTGCTTTATCTCACTGTCAGGGGGTCATCAGGTAGACAAGGCAAGCAGCAGCTTTCTAGGCAAGAGAGCAATGACTGGATACTCCTTAAATCCATAGGGGCTTCCACTGGGCCTATGGTTCAGCATCATGGACAGGCCAGCTCCTGGGATTGGGCTCTGTGGTCAGCCAGTCGGGATGGTCTGGCCTCAGGCAGCTGAGTGGTCTCAGGCCTGAGGGACACAGAGTGGCCTCCCCGCTCCCCAAGCAGCCCCACACTGTGCCGCCCAAGGAACACCGGCCCCTCCTCATTGGACTTTGCATTTCCTACTTGGTTGCAGAGCGGGCTGCGGGCAGTAGTTGGGATGGGGCAGGGAGGATAGACTGAGGAGGCTGGAACAAGCCTGGCTCTGGGGCTATGGGAACCCTTCAGGCCTCTTTTCTGTGTGGATAATCTGCTGAACAAGACGTTCTGCATTTCCTGCACCCTGACTTTATATCTAATTGCAAGAGACCTGCAATAGCAGATGAATTTGGATTAGGAAACAAGAATTTTTCAGTTGTTTCAGTGGGGAATATGTCACCAACATGGACTTACTGTGTGCGCCCTACCCCCAAAGCAGGAGAGCTCCATGTCGTAAGTGTGGCCAGTTGGTTGGCCCTAACCCAACAGCAGAGGCTAGATAGCGAGTCCTTTCCTCAAGCACTCTTCAGGGTCCTGTGCACAGTAGGAAGTGGTCAAATGAGAATATGTCTGATGCCCTTCCTTCCATCACCCTTTTTCTCCAGCCCAGTAGAAAGTGGAGGCCCTCAGCTGCTCCTTGCACAGTCCCCACCCCAAACTTACCCTACCTGAGACTTTGGACTGAGCGGATCTCAGTTCAGTAAATCCAGGCTGGGGCCCTGCATTTCTAAACAGCTCCCAGGGTGGACTCTGAGTAGGGAGGTGCTGGAGAACATTCTATCTTCTCTGCAGCCAACACGCCTTGCCTGCTCCAGACCAAGGGCAGGGACTCAGCTGCCATGACCCCTGCTTGCCTTCACTCCACACAGCTAGGAGGGAGAGCCAGCAGCTAGGGGGTCCCTTGGACAGGGGGTCAGGCCTGTGCTTGGCCTCATTTCCCTCCCTCCTGTACTCACCTCACTTCTGAGCACTGACCACCCTTGGACTTGCTGTGTCCCATGGGTAGAGCCCTTTGTATTTGGCATCTGCTGTGCCCTGTCCAGGTCCCAGCCCTGGCTGGGTCGCCCTGGACAACTCAGTGCTCCTCTCCTCAGCCTCCCCAGAGGTCTAGATGGACCAGAGGACCCCAGAGGGCTCTCAGGCTCCAGGATGGGGTGTTGAGGAAAGGGTGGAGGTGGAAAGAGCTGTGATGCTGGATATAGATGTTGAGAGCAGAGGAACGTCATGTGCCAGACCTCTGGAGTTCCTGTGTGGACCAGCCTCTTCATCTGCTTTGGTGAGTTCCCTCACCACCACCTCCACCCCGGCTATGGCTGCTCCTGAGTCCCCAGTATGTGCCGTGTCTTGGATGGGGCAGTACACCGTTGAGGTCGTGCCTGCATAGTGAGTGGAACCAGGGTTTGCACTGGGATCTGACTCTTCTGCCATACCCCTGGCTTCCCCCTCTCTCTGCTCCATGAGACAGGGGAGGGCAGCAGGACTGAGGAGTCTGCCTTGAGTCCTGGTGGTTATCTCTGTGCCTCCTAAAAGTCAGAGTGATTGTTAGCTTTCAACAGATGAGTGCCATGTCCCTTTCTAAACCCCACTGTGACTTTGTTGCTCTGCAGATTTTAAAGAAATACAAAGGCTTGCATGTAAACCCCTAAACCCTTCTCCCTCCCACGTCTGCTGTAGGCCAGGCTGAAAGGTCATGAGAGCCTTCAGGACAAGACTGTGGCTCAGTGAGGGGCCTTGCAGAGTGGGTTGTGTGAAAGAATTTGACCAGCACAGTCAGTGAAGATGTGTTGAGTGAAGGGCATGCAGTTGGGGCTCAGCACATGTGGGGTCTGAAGGGGCACAGTCCTCTGGCCCAGCTTCTAGAAGGAGGGGCTGTGTCAGGGACCTCGCCCATGCTCCTCCCGAGGGCTGCCTCTCCTGTAGTCACTAGGCTTTCTGGTCCCTCTGTCCATCAGCCACTGGAATCTAGGGCATCATCCTAGGGGCACAGCCACAGAACCAATTAACTGAGCACATCTTGTCTGAACTTATAGCCATGGCACTTGCTTGGTAGCAAACATAATTGCAGCTCTCAGTGTCCCAGGCTGCCCAAAACTCAGTGGCCGCTGGATCCTCTAGAGAAGCAGAGGTTCCTGCCCGGTTCCTCTCTGACCCCTGGGCTTTGGGCACTGAGGTGAAGCTCAAAGTGTGAATTCCCCTGAAGGTGGTATTGATGGTGTTGGGCTAGGGCAAGAGGGCTCCCTGGGAGAGGGTATTAGTCCTGGAGATAAAGGGGTGGGGGTGGATCAAGGATTGGGGGTGCTCAAAGTACACTTGGAGGGAAAAAAAACATTACAAACTGGATGTTGGCCCTCTGTCCCTGGCCTCACAGACCCAGATAGCAAAGGTTAAATATTTGTACTAGATCCAGATAAAGGAAAAGATAGAGGTTTGACTGGGGTAGAGGTGAGGAATGGGAATTGGAAACCATGGCAAGCTTCCCCGTAGCCTCTTTGGATACCCTATTCGGTCTCCAAAATGACCCTTTGTTGGGGGGGACATCATCCCCACTAGGTATATATAGAAACTGGGGCAGAGGCAAGTGCAGCATGTGAGCAGCCCAGAATTGCAAAACTGTGGTGTGACAGGGCCGGGATGTGAGCCCAGGTTGGTCTGATTCTTTGGCCTGTGCCCCTCTCATGTCTAGGAAGGTGTCTGTGGGGAGGTGGGCTGGTGTGGGGTACTCTGCAGCAGCAGGGAAGGGGCGGACAGGCTGACATCTATCTTCTGTCTGTCACAGGCACTGGCTCCAGCATCCTCTCCGCCCTCCAGGACCTGTTTTCTGTCACTTGGCTCAATAGGTCCAGGGTAGAGAAGCAGCTCCAAGTCATCTCGGTGCTACAGTGGGTGCTGTCTTTCCTCGTGCTGGGTAAGCTGGGGCTCAGAGGGTGAGGGCAGTGGGGATGTTAGAGAGCTGAGGGTCCTTTTTGGTCTCCTATAAAGTGCTGTACCCCAGGCAGGCTTGGGGACTCAGTAAGATTCAGTGGGAGGTGGTGGTATGGTTCCCATTTCACAGATAGAAAGCCCAAGTCTCAGAGAAGGTGAGTAACTTGTCCAAAGTCACACAGATTTGAGTCCAAGTCTACAGAACCCCCCCTCCGAAGCATGTGCTGGTCCCAAATGCCACCCTGCCTCCCAACAGACATTTTCCTACAGGCACGTTGCATTGTCTTAGGCTGGTCTGGCCCTGGGATTAGTCCCCACTCAACTACACATAAGCTCTGTGACTTTACACAGGTTCCTTGAACCCCTTAAAAATCAGTTTACTCACTTTAGATATGAGGAAAAGGCTGCCACACAGGCCACACAGGGCCTGGGCCGGTGGGAGTTGTCCCCAGCCTACGGGAGCTCCTATTGGGACATACCCTCCAAGCCCCCCAACCCCAGCCTCACCCACCCTCTGTTGAACACCGCCCCCAACTGCTTCCACAGCCCACTCAAAGCTTCTCCCTTCCTCTATTGACACTGCCCACGTTAGTGCTTGAGTTGCTTCTTCTGCAGGTCCGGGTTGGTGCCCCGTCCCCTGGGTTGCCATCCAGACCAGGGTCAGGGCACCGTGGATTGTCCAGGAGGAGGAAGGGCCCCTGCCTGAGCCAGGCTCTGCTCCCCCAGCAGTCTCTCCTCTTCCCCAGGGCCAGGTGTCTCTTCCCCAACATGTCAGGGCAGACACACCTGCTGCTGAGCTTCACAGAGTGCATTCCAGTGCCTGAATGAGTCCCTCTGGGTGGCCCGCTTTTCAGGGTAGTTCAGGCCTATGGGGATTATCAGGAGTTACCATGTCAGTGCTGAGCCATCCTCCCAGGAGGCTTGGGGGCCTCTGAGACCACATATCCAGGGCAGCAGCTGTCCCTCCCTCCCTCGGCAGGGCAGAGTGATGGAATGGGGGTGCTAATTATTGAGCCCCTTCAGTAGGTGTGAGCTCAATCCCTGGGTCAGTAAGATCCCTTGGAGAAGGAAATAGCAACCCACTCCAGTATTCTTGCCTGGAAAATCCCATGGGCAGAGGAGACTGGTGGGCTACAGTCTAAGGGGTTGCAAAGAGTCAGACATGACTGAGCGTGCGCACATTCACACATACATGTGTGCATGCACACACACACACACAGTGGACTAGGCTTTCCACTTCATAGGTGAGCAAATGGAGACTCACAGAGGTTCAGTGACACTCAGAGATGGTGAAGCTCATTAAGGGGCAGGCTTAAAAATTAAACAGGAGCCTGGAGTGCTCACCAGGGAGCCCGAAATCAGCGTGCCTGGTCTGAAATGGCCAGTCTTCACCTTAAGGCCCAAGAGTGGGCTCTGGGGGGCTATGAGCCCCTAAGACTAGATAGAAAATTATGTGTGAGAGTATATTCACATTTTTCTGGATGAAGGACAGTTGCTATGCTCAGAGTTTTACAGAGGCATATGGACCACTGTCTCCTGGAGTTTGCTCAAATTCCTGTCCACTGAGCCGCTGATGCTATCTCACCCTCTGCTGCCCTCTTCTCTTTTTGCCTTCAGTCTTTCCCAGCATCAGGTCTTTTCTAGTGAGTCAGCTCTTTGAATCAGGTGGCCTAAAAGTATTGGAGCTTCAGCATCAGTCCTTACAAATGACTATTCAGAGCTGATTTCCTTTAGGATTGACTGGTTTGATCTCCTTGCAGTCCAAGAGACCCTCAAGAGAGTTTTCTCCAGCACCACAATTCAGAAGCATCAGTTCTTCGGCATTCGGCCTTTTTTATGGTCCAAGTCTCCCGTCCGTATGTGACTACTGGAAAAACCATAGGTTAGATAGCATCACAGATTCAACGGACATGAATCTGAGCAAACTCCAAGAGATAGTGGAGGACAGAGGAACCGGGTGTTCTACAGTCCATACGGTCACAGAGTCAGACTGGACTTAGCTACTGAACAACAACAACAATGGGCCTTAACAAGATAAGGATCAGTGGTCTAGGGAACAGAGCAAATTAAACTGGCCCCCTCAGGGCTCAAATTCCAACTTGGCCTGCCTGGCCAATTTTTAGAATCCTGGAGTAGAGAGCACCCCTCTGTTTTCAGATAAGAATCAGGCACCCAGTGAAGGCAGAGCCTTGTCCAGAATGACATAAGAAGGAAGTGACAGGACCAGTGCAAGACCACATGGACTCCAGCCTCCAGGCCCCTGCCCAGGCTGCTGTGCCAGCTCCCTTCCCCCTCATCTGCACCCAGAAGCCACCACTGTCCTATTGTCTTAGTGGGTCAGAGCTTGGCTGATGAGATGCTGAGCAGCTTGTAGAACCCCAGACTCCTGTAGCATGAGGCAGGGGCTGCCCCGAGCTGTAGGTTAATAATTGATCAAGTCTAACCACAGCCCAGAAACCGGCCCAGCATCTTCCTGAAATCCTTNCTGCTGTGCCAGCTCCCTTCCCCCTCATCTGCACCCAGAAGCCACCACTGTCCTATTGTCTTAGTGGGTCAGAGCTTGACTGATGAGATGCTGAGCAGCTTGTAGAACCCCAGACTCCTGTAGCATGAGGCAGGGGCTGCCCCGAGCTGTAGGTTAATAATTGATCAAGTCTAACCACAGCCCAGAAACCGGCCCAGCATCTTCCTGAAATCCTTGTGTAGGTGGGAGCCAAGCCTGCATGGACGGGCAGGTCTGCTGAGCTGCTGCTAATTATTGCCCTGAGCAGCCCCAGCCACTCCCTCCCACTGCCACCCTCATCTGCTGGCAGAGGCTTGCCTGGCATTGCAAAGGATGCTATGGCCCTGTCAGCCTCCCTCTGGAACAATGGAGTGACTNCAGGAACTACATCTTTGGGTACCATCCCCATGGCATCATGGGCCTGGGTGCCTTCTGCAACTTCAGCACAGAGGCCACAGAAGTGAGCAAGAAGTTCCCCGGCATAAGGCCCTACCTGGCCACGCTGGCCGGCAACTTCCGGATGCCAGTGCTGCGGGAGTACCTGATGTCTGGAGGTGAGAATCCACCGCTGAGTGCCCCTGTCTGAGCCTCTCCATTGGCCAGGAAGCCAACGCACTGTGCTCTAGTGCCTGGTCCTGTGAGATGTGGCCAGCCACGGCCTGGTGTCTCCGGGCTGGGCGAGAGAACTGTTCATATGACCTTCTGGACTCAACTAGCATAACGTCATCCCTAGGAAACCTTCTCTGACCCCTTTTTCTGGGCATCCCCAGGCCCTGTGCTGCCCTTTGCACAATCTAATCATTGTCCATGACTCTCATGTTCTATCCACCTTGATCCCCACCAGCCTGACTTACTGGAGTTCCTTGGCACCTGGCACCACTCAGCAGAGTTAGGACCTCAGGGAATGTTTGCCAAATGAATGCATTCCCCAAACAACCCTGTGTCATCCCCATTTTACAGATAAGTAAGCTGAGGCTCAGAAAATAGAATGACTTATGTGGGGCTGTTCTTCTAAGTGGCTAGGCTAGGTCTGGGAACCAAATCCAGGGCTCTGTCTATATTTGACCATGTGCAGAAGGTAGGAAGTCCATCCCTAACTGTGTGTCCCCCCTCCACTCCCCAGGCATCTGCCCAGTGAACCGGGACACCATAGACTACTTGCTTTCAAAGAACGGGAGCGGCAATGCCATCATCATTGTGGTGGGGGGCGCGGCTGAGTCCCTGAGCTCCATGCCCGGCAAGAATGCAGTCACCCTGCGCAATCGTAAGGGCTTTGTGAAACTGGCCCTGCGCCATGGGTGAGTGCGTCTCAGAACACGTGTGTGCACACGCCTGCCCACACCCCACCACAGCTCTGCTCAGCCCAGGGCAGCAGCTCCTTGCCTCCTGGAGGCAGGACCCAGACTCCAGGAAGGCAGAGAAGGGAGTTAACCATCCATGGGAAAGGGGATGTTGGAGACCAGAGGTTCAGGCCAAGGGTGGCTGGGTAGACAAAAATGCAGCCTGAGTCTCCTGGGCCCTGGCAGGTGGGGTGAGAGGCCCGCCAGTCCCAGAGGCAGGACTGTGCACCCTATGCCAAAGCCTGTCACACAGCTAGGAGAGCAGAAGGCCAGGAAGGAGAATGGTGTGTGGCTGGAAATATCAAGGAAGGCTTCTTGGAGCAGTAACCCTGAGGACAGGCAGAGAGGAGCAGGGCAGCTTGGGTTTCTGTGACCTTTTCTAGAAAACCAGGGGCACATTCTGTAGCCACCTGTTCAGCACACTTCATTAGAGCACAATTACTTCTACCGCCCCACTGGATTCTCCTGCAAAGTCCTGCAGGGATGCCATCCCCATTTTCCATTTGAGAAAACCGAGTGAGGCTAAGAGGCCTGGTCAGGGCCACGTTATAAAACCCTGACATGATCCCCACCCGCCAACAGGGGCAGCGGGCCTGTCCTCATTTGGCCCTGAGGGGACATGTGGTTTGGGGACCCCCAGGTGACTCTTGTACAGCCCTGAGGGAGGGCAGTTTGGCTGGTGTCTGGGGCCTCTGGGGCTGCCAGGAGGGACTGAAGCCAGTGATTGGGCCAAGACAGACCCTGGCTTCTCTATTCCAGAGCCGACCTGGTCCCCATCTACTCCTTTGGGGAGAATGAGGTGTACAAGCAGGTGATCTTTGAGGAGGGCTCCTGGGGCCGATGGGTGCAGAAGAAGTTCCAGAAGTACATTGGCTTTGCCCCGTGCATCTTCCATGGTCGAGGCCTCTTCTCCTCTGACACCTGGGGGCTGGTGCCCTACTCCAAGCCCATCACCACTGTCGGTAAGCTCCCCTAAACTCGGGTGCCACAGCTAGTTTAGTGGCAGAGTTAGGATTCAAATCCAGGCCCCTGGCTCTGATGTCCGTGCTCTGAACCACGAGGACGTGGACCTGTTTGGGTGCTGATAGCAGTGATGGGTGTGGGTGGGAGATGGGGGTTAGTTCCATTACCATGAACTAAGCTGTCTGGATGAGAAACCAGGACTCAGCAGTTCTGTGTTTGCAGATCATGAGTCTATCAGGGAAGACCCCCTTACAGTAAAAACCAACGGGGGGCATGAGAAGGATGTGCTCTGGAGGGTCCTAGTGGATCTCAGGGAGGAGTGACTCTTACATTCTTGGCCAAATAGGAATTATCCTGAAAAAAAGAAGAGGAAGAGGCTTTTTGTCAGAAACAATAGCCTAAAGGAAGTTCTCACAGCAGGACTGCATAGATTTTTGAGGAACAGAAAGAAATCAATATGATTGGAACAGAAGTCTATGAGAAGTGGAGCAAAAAACGCTGCACTTCACCCCCAGCCGTGTTGTGTTGCTTTTATATGAGACAATTTAGAGGATTCCAGGGAATTATCTATTGTAGGAGTATGTCTGTGTCTGTTAGTGGTTCACAATCCAGAACTCACACAAGAGCATGGAGGCCACAAGCCATGGACTTCAGGGGCCAAAGCTCACATAAATACTTAAGAGTTGTTATCAGGGCCAGAAGTTTTGCTTTGTACTTTTTCCAAAGAGATCCACTTCCTGCATTTTAAATCCCATGACCCAGACTCACCCTTGACTCTTGTTATATACCATACCAGGTCTGATGTCTGTGAGACAGCAGGAACATTTCCACGCGCAGGGTGGGTGGCTGGAGAAGGATAGGCCCTGGTGCCCAGGGCGAAGGAGTTTGCTCTTTACCTTGCTGCTGCTACTGCTAAGTCGCTTCAGTCGTGTCCGATTCTGTGCGACCCCATAGACGGCAGCCCACCAAGCTCCCCTGTCCCTGGGATTCTCCAGGCAAGAACACTGGAATGGGTTGCCATTTCCTTCTCCAATGCATGAAAGTGAAAAGTGAAAGTGAAGTCGCTCAGTCCTGTCCGACTCGTAGCGACGCCATGGACTGCAGCCTACCAGACTCCTCCGTCCATGTGATTCTCCAGGCAAGAGTACTGGAGTGGGGTGCCATTGCCTTCTCCATTAAGAATGGAGAATTGCTTGAGGGTTTGGGGGAAGGGAGATTCAGATTTGCATTTTAACATGATCCTTGGGACTCCTGAATAGAAAAGGAGTTATAAAAGGCCTGTTTGCTCAGTCTTGTCCGTCTCTGTGACCCCATGGACTGTAGCCAACCAGGCTCGTCTGTCCATGGAATTTTCCAGGCAAGAATACTGGAGTGGGTTGCCATTTCCTTCTCCAGGGAATCTTCCCGACCCAGGGATCAAACCCATATCTCTTGTGTCTCCTGCATTGGCAGGCAGATTCTTTACCAGCTGAGCCACCAGGGAAGCCCTAGAAAAAGGAGTTAGAAGGGACAAAAATGGAATACACAAGACCAGCCCAGAGTCTTCTGTAGTAGCCGTTGGCTTGGACGGAGGGAATAGCAGCAGAGATGGGAGAGAAGTGCCTGAACTTGGAAGAAGTTTCAGAAATAGCATTGGTAGGACTTCAGGATGACAGGGTACGGAGAGGAAGCAGGAGGATGACAAAAAAATAAAATTATGCATGGATCTGTGAAAGTGGTCCCCTTCTCCTTCTCCTGCCCTTAGCACAATTCTCATAGCATATTGCATTATTGCACAGAATCCTCAGCAAAACCCTATAAGGAAGAGTCCCCCTGTGATCAGTGAGGAAACTAAAGCTCAGAGAGGCAGTGTCATGCCCAGAGCAGGCAAAAGCAAAGCCATTCCTGGATCCCACACCTCTCACGGGAGCTCCCAACTAAGTACTGCGAGCAGTGAGTGCAGCTCACTTGATCCCGCCTGCTGCTTAGTGGCTGGATGGCCTTGGGCAGGTCCCTTCCATCGCCCTGGGCCCCAGTCTTCTTACCTGTGAAAGGGACAAGCTGAAATGGAGCACTTCCAGCAGTTCCTGGCACATGGCCGGCTCGTAGCACAAGGTCATCGCCAAGAGCATCGTGGTGAATGCCCAGGGAGGGTGGGCCAAATGGTACTGACTAACCAGAGGCCTCTGCCCCCTCCCTGCAGTGGGTGAGCCCATCACCATCCCCAAGCTGGAGCATCCGACCCAGCAGGACATCGATCTGTACCACGCCATGTACATGGAAGCCCTGGTGAAGCTCTTCGACCAGCATAAGACCAAGTTCGGCCTCCCGGAGACCGAGGTCCTGGAGGTGAACTGAGCCTGTCTGCAGGGGCCAGCTTCTGGGAGGAACCAGCTGCAAATCGTTTTCTACCAAGTTCTCAAGTGCTTTTTGTTCTGTAAATTTGGAAGCGTCATGGGTGTCTGTGGGTTATTTAAAAGAAATTATAATAATTTTGTTAAACCATTACACTGTTAGGTCTTTTTTAAGAAGGAGAAAGGGAATATTTCAAGCTCTCTCACTTCCAGTTTGTCCTGTTCCAGGTGGGGGCTGCCACATCCAGGCCTTTAAGGTTTCACAACCCCTCTTCTCTCCTTCCCCAAATTACAGAGAAAATTCAGTCCTGCCTAACTGGCGAAGAAGGACAGTCATTAGTGACTCGGGCCAGTTAGATTGTTTGCCCTTTGGCCCTGAGGGATGAGGGGCAGAAGCCTCCTCTAATACAAACATCTCTATGCCCAGCTACCCAACGCTTGACTGCAGGACTAAACCCTCTTGCCAAGGGAAGACTCAGAGGAAACAGGTGTTCCCATGTTGAAGAGCACAGGGATAAGCACCTGGAATAAGCTTGATTCTCCTTTCTGCCACCCCCCCCATGGCCCCAGTCTCTGAAATCTGAGCCCGGACTGGCCTCCAAAGAGAGGATCAGGGTGGCAGTGTTCCTGTGCTGGAGAATGGAGCTGTCCAGATGAACCATCTCTCAGGGATCAAGCCCCATCTCGTTCTGGTTGGAGTGACTGGTTTTCCTCAGGGGGCTGATGACATGGACCCTGCACAGACCCTACCTTGGCCTAAATCACAAACTTCCCGGTGGCCTTGCTTTGCTTAACCCACATCCTCAGTAGTGGATGCGAGGAAGGGGTCCCCTTTCCTGTTTACAGAGGGACCTGAGCAGTAGACTGGTACCAGAACAAAAGTTCCCCGAACCCAAACCTCATATATTTGTGCCTTTTCTGAGTAAGGGGCCCAGGGAGGAAAACTAGTCCTCTGTGTACTCTGTTTTCTCTTGATGAGATCATTATACCATGTCAGACTTTTGTATATTCCTAAATGAATAAATGAAAACAAGTGTCCTCTATGAGTTATCATTGGGGCCACAACAGCATCTTGCTGCTGATTCTTGGGGAGACCACTGCCCCAGTGGGGCTGCCTGCTGAGCCCTCTCCCTCTTTCTCCTTCAGCCCACATGGCCCCTTGTGGTATATTAGTTATCAATTGCTGTGTAATAAATTACTCCAAAACTTGGTGGCTGCAAACAACATTGTCTACAGTTTCTAAGAGTCAGTAGTGAAGGTACAGCCTAGCTGGGTCTGCTTCAGGGTTTCATACAAGGCTGCAGTCAAGGTATCAGCTGGGCTGCAGTTATCCCAAGGCTCGACCTGGGGAGAATCCACTTCCAAGGTCATTCTTTTGACGGCTGGTGGGATTCACTTCTCACTGGCTTTGACTGGAGGCCACTCCCAGTTCCTTTCCACATGGGGCTTTTGGTAAAGTAGCTCACAGCATGGCAGCTGGCTGCATCAGAGAGAGTAAGCAAGAAGAACCAGAGTGCAAACAGAAACATCAGTTCAGTTCAGTTCAGTCACTCAGTTGTGTCTTACACTTTGCAACCCCATGGACTGCAGCACACCAGGCTTCCCTGTCCATCACCAACTCCCGGAGCTTACTCAAACTCATGTCCATCGTGTCGGTGATGCCATCCAACCATCTCATCCTCTGTCGTTCCCTTCTCCTCCTACCTTCAATCTTTCCCAGCATAGGGTCTTCTCCAATGAGTTGGTTCTTCAGATCAGGTGGCCAAAGTATTGGAGTTTCAGCTTCAGCATCATAGAAACCATAGTCTTCTATACTCTAATCTCAGCAGTGACGACCTATCACCCTTGCCATATTCTTCATTAGATGGAAGTCACTACGTCCCGCTTGTACTCGTGAGGATTACACAACACACAGTGAACACCAGGGGGCAGGGCTCACTGGAGCCCCCTTCACAGCTGCCTACCTCCCCGGGGAAAGGCTACTCTCCTGCAGTAAGGTCCTGGAATAGCTGAGCCAGAAAGGTCCATATGGATCACTCAACCATGCTCCCTGCTTCTGGCCTTAGTTATACCACAACTAAGGCCTGGCCTGCTGGCATCTAGTGATTTCATGCACACCTGTATCTCACAAGGTGCTGCCTCTCTATTCTAATTCCATCCAGTTCAATGAGTACCAAGTACTTTGGAATCTTTCCCGCTTGAGCTAAGGGAACTTCTCATTTTCCACTGCCTAACGCCTGTCCTGGGGCTTCCCGGATGGCACTAATAACCTGCCTGTCAATGCAGGAGACGTGGGTTCGATCCCTGGGTCTGGAAGATCCCCGGGAGGAGGGACTGGCAGCCCACTCCAGTATTCTTACCTGGAGAATCCCAGGCACAGTGGAGCCTGGCAGTTTAGGGTCCCTAGGGTCGCACCGAGTCTGACAGGACTGAAGAGACTCAGCATGCACTCATGCAATGCCTGTCCCAACCATTTACCTCAGGGACCATTTCTCTTTGCCAGAAGCTATGAGCTTGGGAGCAGAAACAAACGCTGGAAACAGCTGAGGATACTCAGAGTGGTCAGAGCTGTGACAGAGAGGCCTCTAGTCCAACCCTGGTGGTCCTTGGTGAGCTGGGGCCCCAGCCTGAGCTGGAACTTAATGGGTGACTGGAAATTTGCCAGGAAGGGCAAAGTAGCAAAGTGCAGACCAGAGAGCTGCTGATCTGAACCACCCAGAGTTCAGATCACCTACTGTCACCCCAGAGGTGACAGTAGGGTCTGCAAGGGGCTTCTCATGAAAGGGCAGGGAGCTGGCTTCTCCTGAGTATTTCCATGGGGAGGCAGGCAGGGCCGAGAGGACGTGCCCTGCAGGGGCCAGCAGAGACTGGATTCTGTGGCTCCAGGCAGGTCTTAGGCCTCAGGACACTGAGCCTGGGTTAGAGAACAGACATTGCCTTTAGGATCGGGAANAGCTGGCTTCTCCTGAGTATTTCCATGGGGAGGCAGGCAGGGCCGAGAGGACGTGCCCTGGAGGGGCCAGCAGAGACTGGATTCTGTGGCTCCAGGCAGGTCTTAGGCCTCAGGACACTGAGCCTGGGTTAGAGAACAGACATTGCCTTTAGGATCGGGAAAAGGCCTATTTTCTGATGCATCTCCCATACCAGCCCCAGCCTGAGGCTTGCCATGACCCTTAGCATTTGGCTTCAGACTAAGCTGCTGCTGCTAAGTCGCTTCAGGCGTGTCCGACTCTGTGCGACCCCAGAGACGGCAGCCCACCAGGCTCCCCCGTCCCTGGGATTCTTCAGGCAAGAACACTGGCGTGGGTTGCCACTTCCTTCTCCAATGCATGAAAGTGAAAAGTGAAAGTGAAGTCACTCAGTCGTGTCCGACTCTTCGCGACCCCATGGACTGCAGCCCACCAGCTCCTCCGTCCATGGGATTTTCTAGGCTCCATCAGACTAAGCTAGGCTACCCCTATAAACACAGCCCAGTATTCTCAGCATTAATTTTGTGACGATTAAATACCTACTCTGCATCAAGAAACTCCACCATCTCTACTTAAGAATACGAGCAATAAGGAGGTTGCAAATGTTGGAGGGGCCATCTTCACCTGGGGCAACGTATGGTCAGCCCTCCATATCCATGGATCCAGCATGTGCAGATATGTAGGGCCAACTGTACTACTGTATTTTTTTTATGAGGGATTTGAGTATCCTCAAATGTTTTTCATTTGGGGGAGGGATTGGAATAGGGGTGGCAGATCCTATAATCCCCTACAAATAGCAAGAGTGTCTGTCTAGCAGTCACCTGTGCAGAGCAGAGGCTAGCCTCACTGTAAGCTGTGTGTGGGCTACTCTAGGTAAATGTTATGAACATTGCCTTGGGCTGGGAGTTGTTACCTTAAGAGAGCGAGCTGGAATCTTCTTTTCCAGAAGACCCACTGCCTATGGATGGCGGGAGTGGGGCTGTCGTCTCAGTTGTTATTCAGTTGCTCAGTCGTGTCTGGCTCTTTGCGACTCCATGGACTGCAGCACTCCAGGCTTCCCTGCCCCTCACCAGCTCCTGGAGTTTGCTCAAACTCATGTCCATTGAGTCGGTGATGCCCTCTGCCTGAAGGTCAATTCCAAAATTCTGCTTGTTGTTCCCATATATGGCCACTAGGGGGAACTGAGACTAGGTCTGAGGCAAACGCTGCCCAGCTTCCTTCCTTCCTTTTTGAATTTTGACACTTAGCCCCCAGGTTGGAGCTAGAAGCCAGAGATAAGTAAAGTCACAGACTCTCAAAAGTTCAGAGATAGCAATTTAGCATTCATCATGAGCAATTCCTCCTAATCGGAGAAACTAGGACCACAGATGCCAACAGACTTGCCCCTTGTCACTCAGCGAATCCACATTTGCGAAATGCCTCCCGGCAGGAAATAAACAGCTTCCACACTGAATGTCCCCTGTTCTTAGGTGCTTGTTATATAAAAGGGGAGGCAGAGACATACGTGAAGCACTTATCTTTTAAAAAGCCTTTGCCTCCTTTTATTTTCCCTATCTGGGTTCTGGATGTCTGTACTGCCCACTATCAGCGGAAAAAGCCTCTGGACCTAGTGAGCTCTCCTCCACCTTCCCTGCCGCATTCCAATACTGCCTTTTGATGCTGGAGGTGACATTTTTGTCTCAAACTATTTCCTCCTTTCTCCTCCCTAATAACATACACGACTTAACCTTTCTGAACCTCAGTTTCCTCATCTGTAAAAGGGAATAATCTATGTTCCTGAATAAGTGAGATAATATGTATCTAAATATATGATGATACATAAATAAAAAGTATTCATGCTGCTCCCTCAACAGGAAATAATAGCTGTGGTCATCTTTATCATCACACCCTTACTGGGTCTCCCAAACCTGTTAAACTGAACTCTCTGTTTCCAGGCCTCTCTCTACCTCACTGTTCCTGCAGCAAAGTGGCCAGCCTTCCTCATTTTTTTTTAATAAAAACTTTTTTGAGATATAATTCACATATCATAAAGCCCATCCTTTTCACAAAGTTGTGCATCAAACACCGCTCTAATTTCAGAACAGTTTGATCATCACCAAAAGAAACCCCATATTAATTAGCAGTCACTCCTTGCTGCCCCTCCTGTCAGCCCCTGGCCAATGACTAATCACTAACATACTGTCTGTTTATATGAAATTGCCTACTTAGAACATTTTATGTCAATGGAATTAGTCAGTAGGTGGCCTTTCGTGTCTGACTTCCTTGATTTAGCAGAATGTTTTTGAGGTACATCTGTGATGCAGTGTGTTTCATGAATCAGACGTACCACTTGTCCTTTGGAGCATGAAACTTAATTTAATGTACCTAGGGTTTTTTTCTGTTTATTTTTGGTTTTGTTTTCTCTAGTGTGTGCTTTTGTATCAAAGAAGTCACAGCCTAATCTAAGATTACAAAGATTTACTCCTATGTTTTCTTCTAAACATTTTAGAGTCCTTAGCTGTTATATTTAGATCTCTGATCTATTTTGAGTTGATTTTTGTGTATGGTTGAGGTAGGGTCCCACTTCATTTTTTCACATGTGGATATTCAGTTATCCTGGGACTGCTTGTTAGAAAGACCATTCTTTCCTCTTAAACTGTCTTGGCACTTTTGTCCAAAATCAATTGACCGTAAGTGTAAGGGTTTATTTCTGGATTCTCAGTTCTATTCCACTGATCTATATTTCTTCATTTACTCTAGTAGCACACTGTCTTGATTAGCTTTGTAATAAATTTTGGAATCAGGAAATGTGAGTCCTACCTTTGATCTTTTTTAGATTGTCTTGATTATTCTTCATTTCTATATGAATTGGGGAAGTTAAAGTGTTAGTGGCTCAGTCCTGTATGACTCTGTAACCCAGTGGACTGTCTAGCCCACCAGGCTCCTCTGCCCATGGGATTTCCCAGGCAAGAATACTGGAGTGGGTTGCCTTTCCCTTAATCTTCCTGACCCAGGGATCCTTCATCTCGTGCATTGCAGTCAGATTCTTTACCTTCTGAGCCACCTGGGCAGCCCACGTGAATTTTTGGATCAGCTTGTTAATGTCTGCAAAAAGTGCAGCCAGGATTTTGATAGCGATTGCCTTTGAAGGGACGGCTCAAGTTGGTGAATGTTGCCATTTTAACAATATTAAATGTTCTGGATGTTTCCCCATTCATTTAGGTTTTCTCTAGCTTCTTTTAATGGTATTCGCAGTTTTCTTAACATCTGTTTTGTGTAGCTTGTATTAGTATAATATAGCCCCAGGTCTCTTTTGGTTATTATTTGCATGGAATATCTTTTATCCTTTCCCTCTCAACCGGTCTGTGTCTTTAAATACGAATTGTGTTTTTGTAGACATAATAATGTTGAACTTTTAAAAATACATACTTCTACTTTCTGCCATCTGGAATGTTAATTACATTTAATGTAATTACTAAGGTAGGATTTACATCTGTTATTTTGCTGTTTTCACTCTCCTTACATTCCTGCCTTCTTTTGTGTTAAAAATACATTTTCTAATACATTATTTTAATTCTCTTGTCTCTTTTACTGTATATTTTTGAGTTATTTTCTTAATGGTTACTCTGGAGATTACAATTAACATCTTAATTTAAAACAATCTAGTTTAAATTAACACCAACTTAATTTCTCCATCTATTGGGCAGGCTGGCCTGAAAGAAAAGAGGGGCGGGTCTTACATAGGAATGGTGTGGTGGGCTAAATACTTGCCCACAAAAGAATATGGACATGCCCTATTCCCTGGAACTTCTGAATATGACTTTACTTGGAAAAAAGTCTTTGCAGATATACTTAAGTTAAGGATCTCAAGATGAGATAATCTTGGATTATCTAGAAGGGTTCTCAATCCTATGAGAAGTGTCTTTAAAAGTAAAAGAGGAGACACAGGGAAAGGAGAGAGGCCATGTGATGGAAGCAGAGACTGGAGTTAAGTAGCTACAAGCCGAGGAACACCTGGAGTCACCACAAGCTGGAGGAGGTGAGAGAGTGTTGTCCTGAGGGAGTATAGCCCTTCCAACACCTCGGTTTTGAATTTCCAGGCTCCAGGCCTGTGAGGGAATAAATTTCTGCTGTTTTAAGCCAGCCAGTTTATGGCTTAAACTAACACAGTGACCTTCAATGTATTAGAGGTGGCGCCAGTGGATGGCAGAGTCTGGTCTTCTCATCAGTAAAACATTCCACTTTTCTTTACATGGAGTGGGCTGCATCTGACACTTTTTTCTAATACTTCTGAGAAGGTGGAATAAATACTCACTTAATAGATTATAATGGAGTCACTAAGAGGAGAAAAATAGGATCTTCCCCCACCCCCGTATGGGCTTCCCTGGTAGCTCAGCTGGTAAAGAAACTGCCTGCAATACAGGAGACCCCAGTTTGATTGCTGGGTCAGGAAGATCCCCTGGAGAAGGGATAGACTACCAGTATTCTTGGGCTTCCCTCGTGGCTCAGCTGGTAAAGACCTAGGTATGATACCTGGGTTGGGACAATCCCCTGGAAAAGAGAATGGGTATCCACTCCAGTATTCTGGCCTGAGAATTCCATGGACAATATAGTTCATGGGGTTGCAAAGGGTTGGACACGACTGAGTGAGTTTCACTTTTCAGTTTTCCACACCTTGTTTGGGCAGAGATGTTCAAGCTCGTTTTAGAAAAGGCAGAGGAACCAGAGATCAAATTGCCAACATCCGCTGGATCATCAAAAAAGCAAGAGAGTCCCAGAAAAACATCTATTTCTGCTTTGTTGACTATGCCAAAGCCTTTGACTGTGTGGATCACAATAAACTGTGGAAAATTCTGAAGGACATGGGAATACCACACCACCTAACCTACCTCTTGAGAAATGTGTATGCAGGTCAGGAAGCAACAGTTAGAACTGGACATGGAACAGCAGACTGGTTCCAAATAGGAAAAGGTGTACCACAAGGCTGTATATTGTCACCCTGCTTATTTAACTTGTATGCAAAGTACATCATGAGAAATGCTGGGCTGGAGGAAGCACAAGCTGGAATCAAGATTGCTGGAAGAAATATTAATAACCTCAGATATGCAGATTTCAACACCCTCATGGCAGAAAGTGAAGAAGAGCTAAAGAGCCTCTTAATGAAAGTAAAAGAGCAGAGTGAAAAAGTTGGCTTAAAGCTCAACATTCAGAAAATGCAAAGATCATGGCATCCAGTCCCATCACTTCATGGGAAATAGACAGGGAAACAGTGGAAACAGTGTCAGACTTTATTTTGGGGGGCTCCAAAATCACTGCAGATGGTGATTGCAGCCATGAAATTAAAAGATGCTTACTTCTTGGAAGGAAAGTTATGACCGACCTAGATAGCATATTAAAAAGCACTGATATTACTTTGTCAACAGAGGTCTGTCTAGTCAAGGCTATAGTTTTTCCAGTAGTCATGTATGAATGTGACAGTTGGACTCAAGAAAGGTGAGCACTGAAGAATTGATGCTTTTGAACTGTGATGTTGGAGAAGACTCTACAGAGTCCCTTGGACTGCACGAGATCCAACCAGTCCATCCTAAAGGAGATCAGCCCTGGGATTTCTTTGGAAGGACTGATGTTGAAGCTGAAACTCCAATACTTTGGCCACCTGATGCAAAGAGCTGACTCACCGGAAAAGACCCAGATGCTGGGAAAGATTGAGGGCAGGAGGAGAAAGGGACGACTGAGGATGAGATGGTTGGATGGCATCACCGACTCAACTGACATGGGTTTGGGTACACTTCGGGAGTTGGTGATGGACAAGGAGGCCTGGCGTGCTGCAGTTCATGGGGTTGCAAAGAGTTGGACACAACTGAGCTACTGAACTGAACTGACATCCTTGTTTCAACCAATTTTTATAACAAACTTCTGCCCAGTACAAGTTCCAAATTTCTTTTACATAATCGTCTTCTCTTCCTTGTAAAATCTTTCTCAAGCTATTTTTCACCATTTAACTGCTTAAAGAGTTTTGTGTATTTTCATCTCATATTTTTATCATGCATACATACAATTATATCTCCTACTTTTTAAACATAATATTACATTGGACTTCAGTTCAGTTCAGTTCAGTTGCTCACTCATGTCCAACTCTTTGCAACCCCATGAACTGCAGCATGCCAGGGCTCCCTGTCCATCACCAACTCCCAGAGTCCACCCAAACCCATGCCCATTGAGTTGGTGATGCCATCCAACCATCTCATCCTCTGTCATCCCCTTCTCCTCCTGCCCTCAATCTTTCCCAGCATCCGGGTCTTTTCCAGTGAGTCAGCTCTTTGCATCAGGTGGCCAAAGTATTGGAGTTTCAGCTTCAACATCAGTCCTTCCAATGAACACCCAGGACTGATCTCCTTTAGAATGAACTGGCTGGATCTCCTTGCAGTCCAAGGGACTTCGTAGAGTCTTCTCCAACACCACAGTTCAAAACCATCAATTCTGCGGTGCTCAGCTTTCTTTAGAGTCCAACTCTCACATCCATACATGACTACTGGAAAAACCATAGCCTTTGACTAGACAGACCTCNCCAATGAACACCCAGGACTGATCTCCTTTAGAATGAACTGGCTGGATCTCCTTGCAGTCCAAGGGACTTCGTAGAGTCTTCTCCAACACCACAGTTCAAAACCATCAATTCTGCGGTGCTCAGCTTTCTTTAGAGTCCAACTCTCACATCCATACATGACTACTGGAAAAACCATAGCCTTTGACTAGACGGACCTCTGTTGACAAAGTAATGTCTCTGCTTTTCAATATGCTGTCTAGGTCGGTCATAACTTTCCTTCCAAGGAGTAAGCGTCTTTTAATTTCATAGCTGCAATCACCATCTGCAGTGATTTTGGAGCCAAGAAAAATAAAGTCAGCCACTATTTCCACTGTTTCCCCATCTATTTGCCATGAAGTGATGGGACTGGATGCCATGATCTTAGTTTTCTGAACATTGAGCTTTAAGCCAACTTTTTCACTCCCCTCTTTCACTTCCATCAAAACCAACACAACGTATTTTTTCCTTGGATTAAACACACACACACACACATATATATATATTTAATATTTATTTATTTATTTGGTTGTTCTGAGTCTTGGGCTTCCCAGGTGACAGTAGTCGTAAAGAACCTGCCAGTGCAGAAGACATAAGAGATGCCTGTTTGATCCTTGGGTTGAGAAGATCCCCTACAAGAGGGCATGGCAACCCACTCCAGTATTTTTCCCTGGAGAATCCCATGGACAGAGGAGCAGGCAAAATCGATCACAACTGAAGTGACTTAGCACGCATACTTTGTCTAAATTGCACCATACAGCATATTTAGTTGCGACATGAGAACTCTTATTTGGCAGCATGAGGGAGATACTGTAATACTCTTTTACTGAGGTAGAAAAATGTAGAATTAATAACACTGGAGTTAGACTGCTTTCAAATCCCAGTTCAGAACTCAAAACATGTGACTTTAGGCAGGTGACAGAACTCTTGCCTTACTTTCCTCTGTAATCTCTAGCACTGTGGTAAGGGTACACACACACTGCTTACAGCGATGCCTGGCATATATCATACTCTTGATAAGTTATTAAATTTTTTAAAATATAAACTTTAATGAGCAAAATGTTGTGAAAATTAATTTATACTTTCATTTTGTTTATAGAAAGTATTTAATATGCAAGGAACATCACACATTTTCTTTATCACTTTATGGAAAACAATCTCACAAAAAAGTTGCAAGTATAATACAAAAAAAATTTTCAAAATATTAAAAAGTATTTTCTCCCCAAACCACTTAAGAGTAAGTTGCAGACATGATGCCACATCATACCAAACAAGAACATTATCCTACAGACAAATACCACAGTAAAATCATGAAGGCCATTAAATTAATCCAGAAACACAATCCTCATATGTTAGTCAAGGACATCACCATTAGTCTTAATATGCCCATTTTAGCAAAAGAATCAAGTTCAGACTCACATGTTATTTAAATCTCATTCTACAGGAAAATTGCAATCCTGTGTTTCTCCTCTACTCAACACTGTATCACTACTTCACTTCCGACACCGTAGTGTATGGGGATTTCCACACAATTATCTGATAACAGCTGGTTGTCCTACAATTTAACTCAATTCTGACCTTATCTACCTGGAGATAGCATCAGCTCCCACAGGGTAAGGGCTCAGCCCAGCACCCCTCTCAACCCTCCACCCCCACCCACACACAAGCACACACTCCCACCCCTGCCTCCCCACCCCACCTCCACATACTTTAGATGCCAATAGCAAGCATAGGTTGTTACCTATGTTTCTGACCAAGTCTATGCCCCAACCAGTAACGCTGAAGAAGCTGAATGGTTCTATGAAGACCTACAAGACCTTTTAGNGTCCACACTTTAGGAGTGGGAATTGGTGCTCCCCCTCCTTGAGGGCAGAGTATCTACATAAATTATTTGGAAGTCTTCTGCATGGGAGAATCCTACCAGTAACCACTCTATTTTACAGATGAGGAAACTAAAGTCTGGGTAGCTCTCTCAGATTCACACAGGATGTCACCACAGGGACTTCAGGTTAGGTCTTTGATTCCCACTTACCATAGATACCTATTCTTTGCAGGGTTCTGGTTAAAAACAGAGGCTTGAAGTTATCTCAAGGTTTGAGATAATCATGCTTTTTATTTTATTTCCCACAGCATCTGTACACAGCACTGTGCTGATTACATAATAGAAGCTCAGTATACTTTTTATTTTAACATTTTATTTGTATATGAATCATTCCTTTGAAGAATTTAACAACCTAAAGAAAGGAAGGAAATGGGATTGAAACACATACAAGAAAAAATGCTAGAAGCACAAAATTTTGCTAAAAGCAAAAATGCTAGAAGCTTAATTTAGCTGTATGTGATATATTTATTTTCCCTTGATGTTTCTGTTTGTTAGATATCTTTTGTCTATCTGATTCAATCATCTTTTTATTATGTGTTCAAAAGATCTTTTTCCTTGACAAGGCCACTGAAGGCAGAGAGAAAGCTGTATCTTACTGGGAACATATGCCCTGTTGTGTATTTTTATTCCTTCCACAAATATTTGTTGAGCTCCTTCCTTGTGACTCAGAAACAAATATATAGTTGTGTTATATAGCTGTACAAGAAGATAATGGCAATTTTTGAGCTGCTTTGCTTCTTGTAAACAAAACTGTGAGGAAGCTTCAGAAACAAAATACCAGCATCCCCAAATCATTATTTTTATGTGATAAAATGCCATTAGAATTTTAAGGTTTTAATTTTTTTTTTTTTTTTGGTAAAAATGTTTAATTTTCCTTTGAAAGGAAAAGCTGTGTTCTTATTCAGTGTTAACTTTAAAATGTATCTAGTGGGTCACAATTCTTAGGTTTGTGGCAGAAAATTCAGAAGTGAAACTGACTGGAAATAGAGCAAGAGCAGAATTGAAACTAGTAAGCAGGGCCTGAATGAGTAATAAAATTAAGAAAAAAAATTAGGTTTTCATAGTTTGCAAATGTATATTTTTGATAATATGTGTATTTTCATCAGACATATCACTACTGGAGGAAAAAGAAATTCTTGTCATTTTTAATGTGCTCTAAGGAGTGCAGGTACAAACTAGGGGTGATTTAGATAAACTAAAGACAGATCGGTATTAAGAGAAGGGTTGAGACAGTTTAGGCTTTATATGTTTAGGTTTAATGGCATCAGTAATGTCTCAGTGAAAGTTTTTTTAAATGTCTTGTATTTTAGGAGTTGGGTTCTTAGATTATATACGTAGAGGAGCACATGGAGAAGGGAAACTTGACACTGGGATTTTTTTCAAAAACATATCTGTATTATACATTTTTCGTTTAATATTACCTGACCTTGTTTTCTGGCTTCCCTGGTGGCTCAGCAGTAAAGAATCTGCCTGCAATGCAAGAGATCTGGGTTTGATCCCTGGTTGGAGAAGATCCTCTGGAGGAGGAAATGGCAACTCACGCCAGTGTCCTTGCCTGGGAAGTCCCATGGACAGGGGAGCCTGGAGGGCTATACAGTCCATTGGACACAATTTAGCGTCTGAACAACAACTACCTTGTTTTGCATCTTATTTTAAGATCAAAGCATGAATTTTGAATCATAGAATTTTATAGATGCAAAATCTGAAGCCCTCAGAGGTGATATATTCTCCTTGCCAGAGATTTGGTCCCTCCATTTATTTCCATCCTTAAGGAGTCAGTAAAGAGTATTTAACAAATATGATTTGGGTGCCCTGCTTTTCCTGTTAGTGGCAGAGAGACCTGACCAGATCCTGTGACTCCCATGAACAGTTTCATTCTGCTTGGCTTGTTGTTTTGAGACTTTGTTTCTTAAGCTTATCTCTGGGCTCTGACACATTATCCCTACAACTTTGGGAATTTTAGGCTAGAGGTAAAGTGTGGGAAAGACTGTATCTTAGACTTACTCCGCATTGCAGGCAGAGGCCTCAGGCTGCATCCTCTAGTCCCCTTTTATAATGTGTATTAGTGGAACTTTGGGATGCCCGTCTGCAATTTGAGTGATCCATCTTCCTGTTTTGTCCCTTGGTACTTACCATGCTTATCCTTTCTTGAATATCTCACTTAAGAAGTCTTGATTCTTTACCTCTTCAGGTTTCTAAAACAGCAATCATCTGGTAATCATGGGTTTTCTGTTGTCAGAAATTTTATTTATGCTGACAGCTGTAGACATCATTTACTAGTTATCAAAAACTGGAGTCACGTGCATTTATTGGTTGAGAAGCTGAGAAAGCTGAGCATTAGAACCCAGTACCAGAGAAGGCAATGGCATCCCACTCCAGTACTCTTGCCTGGAAAATCCCCTGGACGGAGGAGACTGGAAGGCTGCAGTCAATGGGGTCGCTGAGGGTCTGATGCGACTGAGCAACTTCACTTTCACTTTTCACTTTCATGCATTGGAGAAGAAAATGGCAGCCCACTCCAGTGTTCTTGCCTTGAGAATTCCAGGAACGGGGGAGCCTGGTGGGTTACAGTCTATGGGGTCGCACAGAGTTGGACACGACTGAAGCGACTTAGCAGCAGCAGCAGCAGAACCCAGTACTGATGAATCTGTTTGTTGATCCATTGGCTCTTTTCCCCACCATGGTTGTTACTATATCTACCATATGCCCTCAGGTATTTTTAAAAATAATAGGGAAAACAAGAAGCTGAAGGTGGTGGCTACCTTTGACTTTTTTCAGTAGCTTCCAGGGTAAGAAAAAAGAGAAGATACAAATGAGTGAGAATGGAAATCAGACTTTTATAGTTTGTTTTTTTTCTGGAAAAAAACATTGCCTTTGGTCCTCTTTTAACATGACTGTATTTTTTTAACTGAGGGCTTTACTTGAGAGTCCCTTGGACTGCAAGGAGATCCAACCAGTCCATCCTAAAGGAGATCAGCCCTGGGATTTCTTTGGAAGGAATAATGCTAAAGCTGAAACTCCAGTACTTTGGCCACCTCTTGCGAAGAGTTGACTCATTGGAGAAGACTCTGATGCTGGGAGGGATTGGGGGCAGGAGGAGAAGGGGACGACAGAGGATGAGATGGCTGGATGGCATCACTGACTCGATGGGCGTGAGTCTGAGTGAACTCCAGGAGTTGGTGATGGACAGGGAGGCCTGGCGTGCTGCGATTCATGGGGTCGCAAAGAGTTGGACACGACTGGGCAACTGAACTGAACTTACTGGACTACAAATAATTCATGTGTCCATGTTAGCCTATGTCAAAAGTAAATAGTTGCAAGTGCAGAAGTGGAAGAAATTAACTGAGTAATCTGTTTATTCAACAGATATTTATAAAGTAGCTCCTTTGATTTATGTTAAATATGGGATTAGCAATTTATATGTTTTGTTTCCTTCAATCTAATTATGTCTTTCAGAGGATCTGAAATTTTACCTGTCACAATTCCAGTCTCTTTTTGTATAAGAGCTAATACAGGAAAACTAAACTTAAAATATTTTGCCCACCTTAATGAATAATGTCATTGAGAAAACTGGCAGGGCTTTCCTCCACTAAAATGTTGCTATCAGGGTAAATATGAGAAAGAACAACATGAGGAAGACTTTCTGATTTTTCCTTTTGAAAATAGATCACAAAGCAACCTTGGCAGGTAAGCTGTGGGGTGCTCATTTAAGGTCTAGGGTATTTGACAGGACTGTACTCATTATGGATTAGAAGTGGTCCCATCATGTATATGATGTAGGTATTTCAGGTTTGTTTTCATGAATGGCGTTTATCCTACATGAAAGGTATTTAAGTAATAAAAATTGTCCTGTATGGAAAGCTATGAGAAATTCTTTGTCCATAGACCCCCTGGTTCACACATTCTCAGTCTATAGAACACACTCTCAGGGTCATGACAGAGGGAGGACTTCAGGGATCACTTTCATTTCTCAGTCAACATTAAATTCTCACACTGAGGATGCAGCAATCCTAAAATCAAAAGTGAATCTACAGCTAGATTTCATATCAGAAAAAAAAAAAAAGATACTGTGTGGGAGGGGGAATCCTAAAAGAATCCTATAACACAGTCAGGCAGTTTGTGACTGGGGGAAATACCTCCTCATTAAAATGTGGTATCAAATGGAGAGTGAAGTGACCCAGCAACATGGAATATAGGGTTTTGTAAAATTAAAGTCTGTCCAAAAAAGTCATAGTTGAAAATATTCAAACAATAAAGTCTGTGGCTAAAGGAAAAAAAAAAATTGTCCCGTTAATAACAGTTGTTCTGGTGCTCTGGAGTGACTGGTTTACATATAATATTCACGTATTTCTACTGGAAGAAATTAATCTAATTATTAGATGGGGACACTAGAATTGCAGGATTTGTTAATTGTACATTAACTGCATTTTTCCACAAATTTGGATGTTTTGAAACTACCTGAAAATTACTAAAAATTACTGTTCACTATTCTTACCTTGTATTTTCAAGAAAAGTTTACCTTATCAATACTCTCTTTAATAAACTAGTAAAATATACAGTGCATTTTAGATACTATATCAAAAATAAAAATAAGTTGATACTTAGAAGTAAACATAAAATCTATTACAAAATGGGAAAATTTAATTAGATATTAAATCTCTGCTGTTAACCAAATACTGCATTAGACTCTGGTGTACTTCTTTCTTCAGCTTCTCTTATTGTTGGAGGACCAGAATAGCTCTGAATATGGTTTTACAAATTCTCAAAAGCACATAATTATTTCCTCAATATGGTATGATAGGAATACTTGTAAGGCTAGTTCTGAGTATAACTAAGGTGTCTTTGGGAAAAGCATATGTTCTGGTCTTTGGTTCTTGACTTCACAGTGAGGTTGGGTTATCTGTATCTACATATCTTGAACCTCTGTGTGCCTCCATTTCCTCACTTGTCAGTTGCTTTCCTTTTTGTCCCTATCATTTTCATTCCACAGATTTTTTTTTTTTTTCCAGTTTTTACCATGTGTACCACAGTAGTGAAGAATATTGTTTTCTAGAGCCAGATGCTTGGATTCCAATACTGACTCAAATCCTTCCTAGTTGGCAGTCTGGAAGTTACTTACTCTCCCTATGCCTCTGGGAGGCTCAGATCTTTTTTAAAAGGGCAGAATAATACCTATCCTGTAGGGTTGTTGAAAGAATTATGTGGGTCTTAAGTTTGCCTGCAGAGGTGCTTGGTATGTAGTAACTGCTCAGTGCTCAAGAAATGTTAGCTGTTACTGTCACTCCTGCTGCTATTGGCTGTTTGTCAGGCTCTGAGGATACAGGATAAATGAGGAACTGTCTTTGTCCTGGAGGGATTTGTAATCTAATGGTTAAGGCAACTTCATCAGCAGACCATTTTAGTGTAATGTAAGCGATGGTTTGAATTAAATGCTGAGGTGGAAGATAGTAGGAAAAGCATTCAAGCAGAGACACCAGCTTGAGCAGGAAGGTAAGTAGGTGTAGAAGGGAATGGCAGATAAATTGCGTGAGGCTGGAGTTTAAGGCTCTTGGAGGAGAATGGTGGAAAGAAGCTGGAGAGGTGTAGTTTGGGATCAGATTATAAAGGGCCAAGTATGCCCTGCTTTGACATTTGGACATTGTCCTCAAGGTAGACGGGAGGACTTTTTTTTTTTTAATAGACTTTAGTTTTTAGAGCAACTTCAGGTTCACAGCAAAATTGAGCAGAAGTTAGAGATTTTCCAAATACTTTCTGCCCCTGCATGTACATTTTTGTTTTTAGCTGCTAAGTTATGTCTGACTCTTTTGTGACTTCATAGACTGTAGTCTGCCAGGGTCCTCTGTCTTTGAGATTTCCCAGGCAAGAATACCGGAATGGGTTGCCATTTCCTTCTCCATTCTTCCTGACCGAGGAATGGAACCGCGGTCTCCAGCATTGCAGGCAGTTTCTTTACCACTGAGCCACCTGGGAATGCGTAGCCTCCCCCCGTTAGCAACTTCTTCCACCAGTTATACATTTCTTACAGTTGATGAACTACATTGACACATCATCAGTGTAGTTCATCGTTTATGCTAGGGTTTACCTCCACCCTTATGGCAGAAAGTGAAGAAGAACTAAAGGGCCTCTTGATAAAAGTGAGAGAGGANAAAAAAAAAAAAGATACTGTGTGGGAGGGGGAATCCTAAAAGAATCCTATAACACAGTCAGGCAGTTTGTGACTGGGGGAAATACCTCCTCATTAAAATGTGGTATCAAATGGAGAGTGAAGTGACCCAGCAACATGGAATATAGGGTTTTGTAAAATTAAAGTCTGTCCAAAAAAGTCATAGTTGAAAATATTCAAACAATAAAGTCTGTGGCTAAAGGAAAAAAAAAAATTGTCCCGTTAATAACAGTTGTTCTGGTGCTCTGGAGTGACTGGTTTACATATAATATTCACGTATTTCTACTGGAAGAAATTAATCTAATTATTAGATGGGGACACTAGAATTGCAGGATTTGTTAATTGTACATTAACTGCATTTTTCCACAAATTTGGATGTTTTGAAACTACCTGAAAATTACTAAAAATTACTGTTCACTATTCTTACCTTGTATTTTCAAGAAAAGTTTACCTTATCAATACTCTCTTTAATAAACTAGTAAAATATACAGTGCATTTTAGATACTATATCAAAAATAAAAATAAGTTGATACTTAGAAGTAAACATAAAATCTATTACAAAATGGGAAAATTTAATTAGATATTAAATCTCTGCTGTTAACCAAATACTGCATTAGACTCTGGTGTACTTCTTTCTTCAGCTTCTCTTATTGTTGGAGGACCAGAATAGCTCTGAATATGGTTTTACAAATTCTCAAAAGCACATAATTATTTCCTCAATATGGTATGATAGGAATACTTGTAAGGCTAGTTCTGAGTATAACTAAGGTGTCTTTGGGAAAAGCATATGTTCTGGTCTTTGGTTCTTGACTTCACAGTGAGGTTGGGTTATCTGTATCTACATATCTTGAACCTCTGTGTGCCTCCATTTCCTCACTTGTCAGTTGCTTTCCTTTTTGTCCCTATCATTTTCATTCCACAGATTTTTTTTTTTTTTCCAGTTTTTACCATGTGTACCACAGTAGTGAAGAATATTGTTTTCTAGAGCCAGATGCTTGGATTCCAATACTGACTCAAATCCTTCCTAGTTGGCAGTCTGGAAGTTACTTACTCTCCCTATGCCTCTGGGAGGCTCAGATCTTTTTTAAAAGGGCAGAATAATACCTATCCTGTAGGGTTGTTGAAAGAATTATGTGGGTCTTAAGTTTGCCTGCAGAGGTGCTTGGTATGTAGTAACTGCTCAGTGCTCAAGAAATGTTAGCTGTTACTGTCACTCCTGCTGCTATTGGCTGTTTGTCAGGCTCTGAGGATACAGGATAAATGAGGAACTGTCTTTGTCCTGGAGGGATTTGTAATCTAATGGTTAAGGCAACTTCATCAGCAGACCATTTTAGTGTAATGTAAGCGATGGTTTGAATTAAATGCTGAGGTGGAAGATAGTAGGAAAAGCATTCAAGCAGAGACACCAGCTTGAGCAGGAAGGTAAGTAGGTGTAGAAGGGAATGGCAGATAAATTGCGTGAGGCTGGAGTTTAAGGCTCTTGGAGGAGAATGGTGGAAAGAAGCTGGAGAGGTGTAGTTTGGGATCAGATTATAAAGGGCCAAGTATGCCCTGCTTTGACATTTGGACATTGTCCTCAAGGTAGACGGGAGGACTTTTTTTTTTTTAATAGACTTTAGTTTTTAGAGCAACTTCAGGTTCACAGCAAAATTGAGCAGAAGTTAGAGATTTTCCAAATACTTTCTGCCCCTGCATGTACATTTTTGTTTTTAGCTGCTAAGTTATGTCTGACTCTTTTGTGACTTCATAGACTGTAGTCTGCCAGGGTCCTCTGTCTTTGAGATTTCCCAGGCAAGAATACTGGAATGGGTTGCCATTTCCTTCTCCATTCTTCCTGACCGAGGAATGGAACCGCGGTCTCCAGCATTGCAGGCAGTTTCTTTACCACTGAGCCACCTGGGAATGCGTAGCCTCCCCCCGTTAGCAACTTCTTCCACCAGTTATACATTTCTTACAGTTGATGAACTACATTGACACATCATCAGTGTAGTTCATCGTTTATGCTAGGGTTTACCTCCACCCTTATGGCAGAAAGTGAAGAAGAACTAAAGGGCCTCTTGATAAAAGTGAGAGAGGAGAGTGAAAAAGTTGCCTTAAAGCTCAACATTCAGAAAACTAAGATCATGGCATCCGGTCCCATCACTTCATGGCAAATAGTTGGGGAAGCAGTGGAAACAGTGTCAGACTTTATTTTTCTGGGCTCCAAGATCACTGAAGATGGTGATTGTAGCCATGAAATAAAAGATGCTTACTCTTTGGAAGGGAAGTTATGACCAATCTAGACAGCATATTAAAAAGCAGAGACATCGCTTTGTCAACAAAGGTCCGTCTAGTCAAGGCTATGGTTTTTCCAGTAGTCATGTGTGGATGTGAGAGTTGGACTCTAAAGAAAGCTGAGTGCCGAAAAATTGATGCTTTTGTACTGTGGTGTTGGAGAAGACACTTGAGAGTCCCTTGGACTGCAAGGAGATCCAACCAGGCCATCCTAAAGATCAGTCCTGGGTGTTCATTGAAAGGACTGATGTTGAAGCTGAAACTCCAATACTTTGGCCACCTGATGCAAAGAGCTGACTCACTGGAAAAGACCCGGATGCTGGGAAAGATTGAGGGCAGGAGGAGAAGGGGACAACAGAGGTTGAGATGGTTGGATGCCATCACCAACTCAATGGACATGAGTTTGGGTGGACTCCGGGAATTGGTGATGGACAGGGAGGCCTGGCGTGCTGCAGTTCATGGGGTCGCAAAGAGTCAGACACAACTGAGTGACTGAACTGAATTACCTTTGGTATTGTACGTTCTTGGTTTTGACCATACATATAATGATATATGTTCACCAATGTAGTGTGATGCAGAGTAGTTTCACTACTGGAAAAATCCTCTGCACTATACCTACACCTCTCGGTCTTTTAACCCCTGGCAACCACTGATTCTTTTACTGTCTTCTAAGTCTTGCCTGTTCCACAGTGTCATAGCTGGAATCATACAGCTCCTCTGAGTAAATATCAAGGAGCACAATCCCTGCAATGTATGTTAAGAGTATTTTGTGTTACAAGTTTAATTTCATAAGAAGCTGCCAAACTGACTTCTAAAATGACTGTACCAGTTCGCATTCCCACTAGCAGTGAATGAAAATTGTTCCACATCCTTGTCAGCACTGGGTGTTGTCAGTATTCTGGATTTTGGCTTTTTCAATAGGTGTGTACTGGTATCATGTTATAGTTTGCATTTTCCTAGTGAAAAATGTGGAACCTCTTTTCATATGTTTATTTGCTGCCTATGTATCTTACTTAGTAAGGTGTCTGTTAAGGTCTCTGGCCTATTTTTCATTTAGGTTTTTGTTTTTTTATTGTTGAGTTTTACAAGTGTTTGTATATTTTGGGTAACAGTCCTTTGTCAGGTGTGTCTTTTGCATATATTTTCCTCTGTGGCTTGCTTTCTCATTCTTCTGATATTGTTTTTCAGAGAACAGAAGTTTTAAATATTAATGAAGTATAATTTATCAATTTTTTTTTCATGGAGAGAGTGTTTGGTGTTGTATCTGAAAAGTAGTTGCTGTTCCCAAGGTCACCTAGATTTCTTCTATGTTATCTGCTCTGAATTTTATAGTTTTGCATTTTTACCTTTAAGTGTGTGGTCCATTTTGAGTTGGTTTCTGTAAAAGGTGTAAAGTTTGTGTCTAGATTCTTTTTTTTTTTTTTTGCATGAAATCCAGTTATTTCAGCATCATTTGTTGAAAAGACTATCTTTGCTTTGTTGTATGGCCTTTGCTCCTTTGTCAAAGATCAGTCAACTATACTTATGTGGTCTCTTTCTGAGCTCTCTATTCTGCTCCTTTGATTTACTTGTTTATTCAATTTGTCAGTGTTCACAAGAAAAAAATCTCGCTGGAGTTTTAATAGGGATTGCATTGAATCTATAGATCAAATTGGAAAGAATTGACATCTTGACAATATTTCATCTTCCTATCCATGAATATATAGTGTTTTTCCATGTATTTAGTTGTTCTTTGCTGTCATTCATTAGAGTTGTATAGTTCTACTGTATATCTTGTTCCTGTTTTGTTAGATTTATACCCAGGTATTTTATTTGGGGCTTCCCTACTGGCTCAGCTGGTAAATTATCTGCCTGCAATGTGGGAGACCTGGGTTCGATTCCTGGGTTGGGAAGATCCCCTGGAGAAGGGAAAGGCTACCTACTCCAGTATTTTGGCCAGGAGAGTTCCATGGACTGTATAGTTCATGGGGTCGCAAAGAGTCAGACACAACTGAGCAACTTTCACCAATGCGACTGATTTCACTTTGAAGGGGCATTAATGTAAATGATACTGTGAGTCTAAATGCAAATCCTACTTGTTTGTTGCTGGTATATCCAGGAGATTTTGGTTGATTTTCTCAGATTTTCTACATAGATGATCATATCATCTGTTGAACAAAGACAGTTTTATTTCTTCCTTCTCAATCTCTATACCTTTTATCCCTTTTCTGGTCTTACTGCTAGTACAAGCTGGTCCTTTTTTCTTTGCTTTTTTAAACTTTTTGTTTAGAGAGAATTACAAGCTTATTGAAAAGTTGCAAAGGCAAAACTTATACAAGAATACCTTTCTACCCTTTACCCAGAGTTATCTGTTGTTAACATTCCATTTGCTTTATCATTTGCAAGCTCTCTCTTCCTAGGTGTATACAGATACAGGTAAGGTTTTTTGGTATGTGAATCATTTGAAGTTACACACTTCATGACCTTAAATACTTTAGTGTGTATTTCCTAGAATAGGTATATTCTCTTTTATATACAAAGTATAGTTTTTAGTTTCAGTAAATTAACATCAATATAATGCTTTTAATCTAATCTGTGGTTCATATTCTGTCAGTTGATCCCATAATGTCCTTAATAGAAAATTTCCTTCACCAGTTCCTTCTGCAGTCTAGAGTCAGATAATCCATTTAGTTGTTTTATCTCTTCTTTAAGGTAGAACATTTCTACAACTTATCTTTGTTTCTTTTTAGTGTCACTGTCATAATATAAACAGACCGCTTCCTCCCTTTTTAAAGTAGACTGTTCATTTTCTGTGTATCTGGTATTTCCTCGTGGTTAGATTCAGATTATGCATCCTCCCAATTGAAATTTCACATGTGGCGGTGTGTCCTTCATAGGGTATCACTTCTGGAGGCATGTGATGTCCATTTGTCCCTTACTGGTGATGTTTATTTTGGACACTCGGTCAAGATATCTGATTTCTCAAACATGTAATTCTGTTTATGTGTGTCTGCCCTTGCAACTAACAAACTGTCAGGGAGACACTTTGAGACCATGCATATATCCTGCCACTCCCCATGAGGTTTATCATCCATTGATGGTTTTTCTCTGAACTAATCTTGGTGCCATGATTGTGGTAAAACTGATTTCCCAGCTCTCAGCACTTTCTCCACACTTACCATCTACCCTTGGCTTTGTGCTGTGAGGATGGGAGGGTAGCTTTGAGGAGAGACTGGTGATGAGAAAAGTGCTTGAGTAGAGGATGGTGAGGAGAAGACTGCTGATGAAGTTTCTAAATAAGAGGAGACTGAGGCCTGAGCTGTGAGGCAGTGTGAGATATTCATCATTTCTTTATTCCTTCAACAGACATTTATTGAATGTCTGTGTATCTGTGCTTGGGATAAAAAGACAGTTCTGGTTCTTAAGGAGCGTATGGTCATTGAGGCTACAAAAGGGCCAAGAGTTGTGACAGAATATAAGTCCTTACCTTTTTTATCTTATGTCATGCTGTCTTCTGTTTTTAGTAGCTAATGTCTTTAGAAACATTTTCATAGTGTTTTTAGCCACAGTAGTTAGAACCATCTCCCCTACGTAACAGGTGAGAGAATCAAGGCCTAGAAAAGAGCAATGTAGAGCTAGAGTTCATGCTCCAGCTATTTTGGCTTTAAATTCAGAGCTTTTCCCACTGCCTTACTCTGGTAGCTTCTTGGATTTAAAACATAGTTTTCCAGTTTCATCATTATCTCTACCTTCATAAATCTGTATTGCTCAGGCTAGGTGGATAGATTTTGAAGCTACAGGTAAACTGACCACTAAAAGCTGAAGCAGCTGTATGGTGACTGGTGATAATGGTAGTATGATTGAACTGTCATATGTGACAGTACTGTGTCTTCATGCTTTGCAGTTCTTCCATTTACTCTTCAGGGCTTTCCTGGTGGCTCAGACAGTAAAGAATCTGCCTGCAATGCAGGAGACCTAGGTGCGGATCTCTGGGTTGGGAAGATCCCCTGGAGAAGGGAATGGCTTGGGGAAGCCAAGTATTCTTGCTTGGAGAATTCCATGGACAAAGGCGCCTGGCAGGCTACGGTCCATGGGGTTGCAATGACCCAGTGACAAACACTCACTTTCTTTTCATTTACTCTTCATTGCAACTCTATCAGGTAGAAGCTGTTACTAGCTCCATTTTACAGATGAGGTGTCTGAAGGTGAGAGATTAATTACATACCCAAGTGATAGCTCAGTTGGTAAAGAATCCGCCTGCAGTACAGGAGACCTCGGTTCGATTCCCTGGGTCGGGAAGATCCCCTGGAGAAGGGAAAGGCTACCCACTCCAGTATTCTGGCCTGGAGAATTCCATGGACTTCAAAATTGGACACACCTGAGCGACTTTCACTTTGAAGTGAGATAGCAGAGCTGGGAATCAAACCTAAGCTAAGTTTATAACACAACACAGAACCAGTGTTTGATAAAATTGGAATAAATAGCTCACAGTCTGATTTTGGACTGAAGCACATGGCCTTTGTTTTTCTCAGGTTGATTTAATTGAACTCAATTTGTGGCTGGTAGTCTCTGGAACTGTTTACCCTAGTGCTTCAGCGTGCTGGCTGTTGCCCAGGAGCTAGTCCTCATGTTATAGGTGGTTAATCTGCCTGTTTATCTATTTCTCTTGTGGCTGAGCATCTATCAAAGTCTTCCCATATTATTTGGTCTTAAAAAAGTCAAAGCTTCTTGGTGTAGATGTGGAAATGGGGCAGAGACCAGGGCTCCTAATCTCACTGAATTTGTGTAGGAGAGGCAGTCAGAGGTATTCTGTCTTTTATTTCATTGTGTAGATCCTGGCACATCATGAGTGCTCAGGAAATGTTCAGATACTTTGGTTTCTTAGGGTACAGTGTATGGGAGAGAATTATGAAGACATGAGGATGTTTGTGAATATTGTGAGTTTATTGAAACAGATTGGGATCGAAGATGGTACTGGAAAGAAGATTTAAGGCCTTCAGATTTACTTAGTAAAGCTTGATTACAGTGGGAGGACCTTATTAGATAAACGAAGCCTGGGTTAGTTCTCGGGCAAAGAGGAAGGGGTAATGGGAAGAAATAATGGAAATGAAAACATGAAGGTTCTCAGTTAGAATTATGAAGTTACAGTTTGCCAATCTTTGTAGATCTTAAACATAGATTCTGCCTGTAATTAGTATGTTAACATTTAATGCATAATGGGTCATTGCTTGGTGGTCCACTGGTTAGGACTCCGTGCTTCTACTGTAGGGGGCATAGGTTCAATCCTTGGTCGGGGAACTAAGATCCTATATACCGTTTGCCTTGGCCCCCCCCCGCCCTCCCTCCCCAAGAAAAAGCATAATAGCGTGTACTTTCTTAAAGAATTGTGTAGAACTTACAGTCTATAAGTGAGCTTTTGTTTGCAGAAGAGGAAGTCGATGTATGAAGGAAGGAAGTCTTGTACAGAAGGAAGCTGGTTTTTCATAGTATAAGCAACGATAGCTTTAGGAAAATAAGTGAAAAGTGTGGAAAAGAAGAAACATATGCCAGAGATATTGTGAAGGAAGAATTGATGGGCTGGATCACTGATCAGAAACGAGAGTTGGGGCATGGGGTATCTGCCTGGCAAGGATGTCCCAAAGGTTTTGAAACAAGGAAGCCTATGCATGGTGCGCAAGCACACATGCACACACAGCCTAGGAGGTCAGACCCGGTGAGAATCTTGAATTTACTATTTACTAACAGTGTAAATGGTGAAGGCAGTAGCACCCCACTCCAGTACTCTTGCCTGGAAAATCCATGGACGGAGGAGCCTGGTAGGCTGCAGTCCATGGGGTCTCGAAGCGTCGGACACGACTGAGTGACTTCACTTTCACTTTTTACTTCCATGCATTGGAGAAGGAAATGGCAACCCACTCCAGTGTTCTTGCCTGGAGAATCCCAGGGATGGCGGAGCCTGGTGGGCTGCTGTCTACGGGGTTGCACAGTTGGACATGACTGAAGTGACTTAGTAGTAGTAACAGTGTAAACATGGGTGGGCCCATTTACTTAGGGCCTTAATTTTATTATCTAAAAAATAAGTAAAATGGCTTAGATTAATACTTAGTAAAACAGGCTACCAGGGGAGCTTGTTAAAATGTAGTTTCTGATTGGGTCAGGTCTCTAGTGGGACCTGAAATTCTGCGTTGCCAAGTTCCCAGGTAATACTGCATAGCAAAGGTTTAGATGACTTTCAGGATCCTTCAGTTCTATAATTCTATTTATTTAACGTTTTTCTTTGGAGATCTGTTATACTCCTGTGACTTTATTACCTCTATTTAGATAGATAAATTCTAAATCTGTTTCTTTACTTCAGATTAGAAAACGCCTAAATCAATATGTCGTCTAACACTAACCACATCCCTTTCTTGACATCCGTATTTCTGTTCATACTTTATATTCATAAAATAATTTTTCAGAGAGCTTTTATATCCATAATTTCATTTGATCCTTAAAATAACCCACAGAGGTAAGCATGCAGGAAATGTTTCTATTTTATGGAAGAGGAAATAGGCTCAGAGGGACTCAGTGACTTACTCACTAGTAAGTGGTTAGAACCACCCTTGAGTTCAGGATTACTGACTCCCTTACCACGATGTCACACTGCTTCTGGTAATGGCTGTCATAGATACCCAGGCTTGAGGGTTGGTTGCCATCTCTTTTTTTAAAAATGTAAATTCAGTTTTATTTAAAGAAAACATAATATATTCATATGGATTACAACTCAGCAGTATATAAGAGGATACAGTGAAGAGTCTTCATACCACTCTGTGTCCCAAATACCCATTTTCCCTTTGCTTGGACAACCAGTGTTATCAATTATATTTTATGCTTCTATCATTACATAATTACATTCTGTTTTCCTGTTAAACACAAATGATAACTTGTTAAACACAATGTATAAACTGTACTATTTTTTAAAAGAATCTAATAGTGTATTGTACAGATTGTTACGTATCAGTGCTCAGAAAGCTGCCACATAAGTTATTCTTTGTGGTCCGATACTGTTCCAATGTAGGATATACATATAAACACATAAGTAGTCCCCTACTGATGAACATTTAACTTCTTTCCGGTTTTTGCTAGTATTCTATTACATATATCGTATTGTATATGTGCAAGTGTATTTTTAATAAAGATGTGGAAGTAACATATATACATTTGTAATTGTGCCATCTTTAGAGGTTTTACCACTTATACTTCTTTCAGGAAAGTGTCTGTTTTGCCACTGCCTGTCTCCGAATATGTTATCAGACTTTGTGATCTGTGCCAATTTTAGTGTAGTTTTAAGTTGCATTTCTCTTATGAGTGAGGTTGAGACTCTCTTCTTAAGTGCTATTTGAATTTCCTGTGAATTAATCTGTTAATATTCTTCATCAGTTTTTCTGCTGGGTTGTTGGGCTTTTTGTTCTATGAATGGTTTTATTTTCTTTTTGGCTGTGCCTCATAGCTTGTGGGATCTTAGTTCCCTGACTAGGGATTAAAACCAGGGCCCTGTCAATGAAAGCACTGAGTCTTAATCATTGGACCACCAGGGGATTCCCATATGAACGCTTTATGTTTTAGTGAAATCGTCTTTGTTATAAGAATTGAAATTTTTTGTTAGGTTGATTTTTTTCTTTGACTTTGCATATGATAGTTTTGTCATGCATAATTTAGAAACATTTTATGTAGGAAATTGTATTGATTTTTTCCCCCCTCTTTTTATAGCTTCAGAGTTTTATGTCATTCTTAGATCTTTGAGGTTATAAAATAATCCTTCATGGTTCCTTTTGGAACTTTTGTTATGCTTTAATTATTTACATTTGAATGTTTTTAAGCCATCTGAAATTTGATATATGTACATATTTCTTTTCTTCCCTTCCCTTCCCCTTTACTGATGGCTACTCTGTTGTCCTAGCACTTTTATTCTTATTTCCCTAGGGATCCTTTAACTCCGTTGTTTCTTTTAACAATCTTCTGTTTGTCCTCAACCATATCCGTTATCTAATTAGTAGCCCCATTAAGCCCAGTTTTGTCTTCGCGCTCCTATATAGCCTTATCCTTTCTGTTCTTATTGATACTATTTGAAAACTTTTTTATTATGGAAATTTCAATGAATAATGCAGTATCTATATGTATATTTTATGTATCAAGGTATATTGAAATGCCCACATACGGGAGGGTGGGATAATAAACTCCTGAGTACCTATTACTTGTTATTGGTAGTAACCATCAATAACTGTCACCTCCTGGCAGGTCTTTTTTATCTGTATGCCTGACCACTTGCCTCACTCTGATTATTTTGAAGCAGGTTGCAAGTGCGATGCTAGTCTGTGCTTGGGCCGCTGAAGCTGTCTTCTGTCTTCCGGTGTTTATCCTCCTGGTCATCCTGTACAGTTCTGTGTCTGTCTTGTTCGGTCTTACATTTCTGTAGTAACGGTTCTTTAATTAAATGCTCTTTGAAAGTATATGCTGGATACTTTTACCTCAGACTAGCTTTTTTTGGTGTGCACAAACTCCAGTTCTTTAGAAAGATTACGTACTCTGAACCTAGGCAATCCGATGTTTGTATCCCCACAGTTCCTAGCATAGTCTGGCAAGGAAAATGGAAGAAAAGGGAATAAGAGAGGGAGGATGAGAGAGCCACTCACTGAGAACAATACTGGATCCGTCACTGCAAAGACCTATTTCTTAGAGCAACTCTACTTAAGAATCATGGTGGGGAAAGGGCAAGTTGGGACTTTCCCCCAAGACTGGAGGTGAATAGCATGGAGATTAAAAAAAAAAAACAAAACCAAGCCAGAGTCAGAATGTCTAAGAAGTATAGAAAGTTCAGAGCTATAGATAGATTTTGTCTTTTCTTGTGAAGAAGGCTGTTAGTGCTTAGTAAGTGACTGAATTAAGTTCTAGGGCTTATTTGAATGTGGGTGAGAGGAGAGTTAATGTCAAAATGAGGGCTTTGGGTCCGAGGTTGTGTAATTTATGTCAGAGAAAGTTCTCAATTAGGAACAGGAGCTATAAAGTGTTTTATAAGACTTTAGAGTTGATGGTTTGTTTAAATCTGTAACATTGCCTGTTGGCATCATTTGCTTTCTATCCACTAGCCCCAAGTGGTAGTTTTAAAGCATTTTTGTGTTCTTTCAAACCTTTTCACAATGAGTCTTTCAGGTGGGATCAAAAGATTAGACAAAATAGAGTTCTGTAATATAGAAGGGGCTTTTTTGTTTTAAAACGACTGACCTCATTTATCAAGCTTAAATTCTTGATTTGGTAATTCAGCACTTTTACCTTCTGTGGAAATGTGGAAAACATTTTCTCCCAGGTTTGCTTTTGTTGGCTTCAAAACAGTGTGCCAAAGTAGCAGTAACCTGAGTTAACCTGGGCCTTAATTCTTCCATGCCCTTTAGCCTGGTCCCATGCTGAGAGAGTAAAGGCTTGATCTGGAAAGGGAGAGAATTGAGAACAGGGAAGGGGAAAGATATTCAGAACAAGTTTGACTACTTTTTCAAATCAAATTCTACTTTAAAAAGTCTCATAACTCAGTGATTTTCTACGTTAAAGGTTAGCAAACTGTGGCTAATGGTCACTGGTTTTTGTAACAACTGATGAAATACGAAAGATTTTGACGTGGCTAAAGGATTATAAACAAACATGTTTAAACCCAAAGAATTTGCAGAGACAGAATGCACCCTGAAAAGCTTGAAATGTTTCCTTTCAGAACCTTTTAAAACAAGTTGACCAACCCTTGGTCTACATCACTCAGGGTGGACAGTAGTATTTATGTGCACATTTAAATTTTTTTGCTTTTTTGTTTGTGTTTTATATTATCACTTTGTTTCTGTAATGGTTATGTAATTTTCCGTTGTATAAATATGCCATAATTTAAGAGTGGTTTTTCAGGTTTTCTTTTTATAACTAATATTTGCACACGTTTTTGTGATTTGTGGAATTGCTCGGTCAAATATTATGTACACTTTGGTAAGTGTTGCTAAATCACCCTCCTTCCAAAATGGACCAGTTTATATTTTCCCCAACATAATTTTCCTTACTAGTATCAACCCTGACAGAAACTAAACTCGTTAATAGATTTCTTTGTTTTATATTGCTGAATAACAAAAAATTTTGTGGCTTAAAACATCATTTATTTTGCTCATGAAAAGTTTTGTTTCAGAATGGGTGAGAACAACTTGTCTGTGCTTTACTTGATGTCGTTTCTGCCATCTCAACTGCTGGGTGCGGAAATGGTCACTTGTGTGTCAGGTTATGGCTGGACTCTCTTTCAGCTGGGACTGAGGAGAACACCTGCCAAGCCTTTAACATGTGGCTGCTTGGCATCCTCATCGAGTTCAGTTCAGTCACTTAGTNTGCAGTCCAAGGGACTCTCAAGAGTCTTCTCCAACACCACACTTGAAAAGCATCAATTCTTCAGCACTCAGCTTTCTTCATAGTCCAACTCTCACATCCATACATGACTACTGGAAAAACCATAGCCTTGACTAGACGGACCTTAGTCAGCAAAGTAGCATCATACATTACCATTTTACATTTTTTAAACTAAAAATTAACTGGCATATAATTATTATTATTAATTCTTATTTATTTTAACTGAAGGTTAGTTGATTTATAATATCCTTTTAGTTTCAGGTGTACAGCACGGTGATTCGTTTATACAGACAAACACACACACACATTCTTCTGTTTCTTTATTTTTGNCAAAGAAATCCCAGGGCTGATCTCCTTCAGAATGGACTGGTTGGATCTCCTTGCAGTCCAAGGGACTCTCAAGAGTCTTCTCCAACACCACACTTGAAAAGCATCAATTCTTCAGCACTCAGCTTTCTTCATAGTCCAACTCTCACATCCATACATGACTACTGGAAAAACCATAGCCTTGACTAGACGGACCTTAGTCAGCAAAGTAGCATCATACATTGCCATTTTACATTTTTTAAACTAAAAATTAACTGGCATATAATTATTATTATTCTTATTTATTTTAATTGAAGGTTAGTTGATTTATAATATCCTGTTAGTTTCAGATGTACAGCACGGTGATTCGGTTATACAGACAAACACACACACACATTCTTCTGTTTCTTTATTTTTTACTGCATTGGCTCTTCATTGCAGGATGCAGGCTTTCTCTCGTTGTGGTAGGCGGGGAGTTCTCTAGTTGCCGGTCATAGGCTTCTCTTTTTGCAGAGCACGGGCTATAGAGGGCCGGCTCAGTAGCTGTGGCTCACGAAGCTCAGTTGTCCTGTGGCATGTGGGATCTTAGTTCCCTGAATTGCTGGCAGATTCTTAACCTCTGGACCACCAGGGAGGTCTGATATATACTCTTCTTTATCTTTTTTTTTTAAAAAACATACTCTTATATTTTCTTTTCTAATAGATCATTACAAAGTGTTGAGTATAAGTTCCCTGTGCATATAGTAGGTCCTTTGGCATATTATTAATATTGTTAATCTAATTTATTAAAGTTTCAGTTCAGTTGCTCAGTCATGTCTGATTCTTTGTGACCCCATGGACTGCCGCATGCCAGGCTTCCCTGTCCATCACCAACTCTCAGAGCTTGCTCAAACTCAGGTCCATGGAGTCTGTGATGCTATCCAACCATCTCATCCTCTGTTGTTCCCTTCTCCTGCCTTCAGTTTTCCCCAGCATCAAGGTCTTTTCCAGCGAGTCAGTTCTTTGCATCAAGTGCCCAAAGTATTGGAGTTTCAGCATCAGCCCTTCCAGTGAATATTCAGGACTGATCTCCTATAGGATGGACTGGTTGGATCTCCTTGCAGTACAAAGGACTCTCAAGAGCCTTCTCCAACACCACAGTTCAAAAGCATCAGTTATTCAGTGCTCAGCCTTCTTTATGGTCCAACTTTCACATCCATACATGACTACTGGAGAAACCATAGCTTTGACTAGATAGACCTTTGTTGGTAAAGTAATGTCTCTGCTTTTTAATAAGCTGTCTAGGTTGGGTCATAGCCTGTCTTCTAAGGAGCAAGCGTCTTTTAATTTCATGGTTGCAGTCACCATCTGCAGTGATTTTGGAGCACTCCAAAATAAAGTCTCTTGCCTTCTACTGTTTCCCCATCCATTTGCCATGAAATGATGGGACCGTCCAAATGCCGTGATCTTAGTTTTCTGAATGTTGAATTTTAAGCCAGCTTTTTCAGTCTCCTCTTTCACTTTCATCAAGAGGCTCTTCAGTTCTTCACTTTCTGCCATAAGTGTGGTGTCGTCTGCATACCTGAGATTATTGATATTTCTCCTGGCCATCTTGATTCTAGCTTGTGCTTCATACAGCCCGGCATTTCACATGTTTAATATTTTTTAAAATAATCATCTTTATGATAAAATTGGAATGAATATTTTAAAGAGGAAACCAAGACAAAGGACATAAGAAGTCCCTGTGTATATTTACTGCCTTCACCAAGATTACATCCGTAATTTACCCGAGAGTTGATTTCCTTTGTCTGTTCCAGTTGCTGAAACCATCTTGTATTTAGTTAAGTGTGGTGTAATGAAAATACTTATCTTAGTGCTTCAGATATCACACAAAAAGAAAATTACAGGCCAATATCACTGATGAACATAGATGCCAAAATCCTGAACAAAATGCAAACAGACTCTAACAATACATTGAAAGATTCATACACCATGATCAAGTGGGGTTTATCCCAGGGATGCAAGGATTTTTCAGTATACGCAAATCAATCGGTATGATACATCGTGTAAACAAATTGAAAGATAAAATCTGTATGGTAATCTCAATAGATAGCTCTGAGGAGCTAGCATTGGCAAAAACATGGATCTAGGACCTTACATGATCTTTTTCATGGAACAGTAAGCAGTCACTTGTGACTGGGTTTAGGTGTGTGGAAGATCTAGTGGGAAGTAAGGATCGAGTATGGAGAGGTTGGATTGTGCAAGGCTTTGAAGGGAATAATGGTAAGTTTGTACTTTATGCTGGAGGCTTTGGGTAATGTTTTCAGGTCTTTGAATAGAGGACTAAGATTGGAATCTTTTGGCAAAATAGATGTGATTATTATGTATTTAGGCTATTAGTGGTTCCTGTTGATTTAAAATCTTGACTCAGAAGGCTAATGAAAAATATGTGGTTGGAGGAAATAGTCGGTGTAATCTCGGGTGTGAAATGGAAACCTTTGGCAGACTGTAGAAATATAAATCTTTTAAAGTAAGCCCAGGGAGCTTTTTATAAATACATTTGGGGTTTTTCATACTTAGAATGTTAAATAAATTTATTAGACAATAACCTTCTCTATCCAAGAGATTGGAAGAAAGGATTAGGTTGCTGTGTACATGGAAAGGAAGGACTGTGCTTTGCTGGCTGACTGCACCTGTAAATTGATGATGGACTTACCTCAGCAAAGTGGGCTTTTGGCCTAAAGGGAAAGCTTTAAGCATATGTTAAAACTGAGCACTTGGTTTCTGTTTTTCAGTCTCTGAAATAATCAAGTGACACGGGGGACTAGCTATTGAGAATGAATCTGTTGTGCTCAGACTTCACTGCCAACTTTTCTCTTGATACGAAATGATTTGGCTATCAAGGTATCTTAAGGTATTCTGTACTCTAGCTCAGTGGTAGAATCTGCGTGCAATGCAGGAGACCTGGGTTTGACCCCTTGTTTGAGCAGATCTCCTAGAGAAGGAAATGCCTACCCACTCCATCATTCTTGCCTGGAGAAATCCCATGGACAGAGGAGCTTGGCGGGCTACAGTCCATGGGGTCACAGAGTTGGACACAACTGCGCGACTAACACTTAGGCATCTTATATTTTTGTTGATTTCTCCTGTTGCTTTTGGGAGCTTTTGCATTTCCAACACGTAGGACTTCAAATAATTTTTGCATCCTAGTTGGAGGGAGGCCTGATGAAAAAATAGGGACCTGTTGACGGCTGGTCAAGTGAGAATTTAAGCTGACAACAGATGGGCTACTGGCCTAAAGTGAACAGTGAATTACTGGTTTTTTTCATCCTTGTCTTCTTTTCTGGGTTATAACAGATGATCTAGCATCAGACTGAACTAGCAACAGAGGTGTCTGTATGTAACAATTGCTAATTTTGTGTTGGTGTGAGTTGGACTTTGCATCTCTACCAGCATCTTTCTGATGGGAAAAAAGCAAATTACTGCTTAGTTAATATTCCAGGAAATACTGATGCTATTCTACAAGTATAGAGGATTTATATAATATTTATACTTTTCAAGAATATTTCATTTCTGTTATTTCATGCTTCCAACAGCTTTGTAAATGATATAGGGCAAGAATAACTCATGTTTAACAGAAGAGATGCTGAAGCATAAATAAAAGACCAGGTTAAGGTTGCTGACTCAACAAACAAATGACTGGGAGAGCTTACTAAATTTTATCTTTGAACTGTAGCTTTCAGAAGGTTTTAGAAGAGGAAAAAACTGAATGCTCCTCTTTTTTTGTTTTTCTTTGTGTTTTAGCGTCGTCTTAGACATCTTCGGAACATTGCTGCCCGGAACATTGTTAATAGGAATGGCCACCAGCTCCTTGATACCTACTTCACACTTCACTTGTGTAACACTGAAAAGGTATACAAAGGTAAGAGAATCAGGACTTGCCACCCACAGATCGTTAGATCTCGTTTTTTATTCTTTTGTAACACAAATGATTCTCTGCATCTCTTGCTAGTATTGCTTGTTNAATGGCCACCAGCTCCTTGATACCTACTTCACACTTCACTTGTGTAACACTGAAAAGGTATACAAAGGTAAGAGAATCAGGACTTGCCACCCACAGATCGTTAGATCTCGTTTTTTATTCTTTTGTAACACAAATGATTCTCTGCATTTCTTGCTAGTATTGCTTGTTAGGAAACTAAGTTGTCATGCTGTCTGAAAACATTTCTTGAGCAGTGGTTATATATATTGAAGAAACATGTCTTTTGGATAGTTCTTTGGAAAGCTGAGCCTTACAATGATAAATTTATCATTCCTTTATGAATGTTCATGTTTCATTATTCAGTAGCTATCATTTGAAATAGGTTACTTGAGTCTAGTATCTAGTACTAATTTGCTTGTCTTTAAAATATAATTGATTCCTTTAGTCTTGTGGTAAAATTTGGACCTAGTTCATATCTTATCATATCTGTAATTCTTTGTGTATATGGGCTCATTTTTAGAATTGCGTGGTTTCTTTGAATTCATTTCCTCATACTGAAATGTGGATTCTTCCATAAGTGATAATTCTAAGAGGACATCATATATTTGATTCAGAATCACAAGCATCTTTTGAATACATATTAGGCAAAAGACACTTTGACATAATCAGTTGACATGTTGAAAACTGTACAAGAGGAAAAATGGTATAATGGCAGGAATATTGAATTAGGATTAAAACTACATTGATATTAGTTCTGGCTATTTCAGCTAGTATGTAACTATATACCAGCTATGTACCAGTTTGTAACTATATACCAACTATATACCAGTATATATACTATATACTGAAATAGCTTGCTATGTAATTTTTGGACAAAGAAACAAGGACTGTAAATTCCACCATTTTTATAGTTTTATTTCATTCTTTGTTTTTGTTCTAACCACTGCATATTTTTAAAACAATTGTATTAATCTGAACCAGTAACTCTAGCTACTATAACAAAATGCTATGGCTCGTTCAGTGTCTTGGCATAATAAATTTCTTAAACACTAAGTTCAGTATTTGCGCAATCTTTGGGAGGTGGTGTAGGACAGGAAAGCCCAACGAGCTGTAGTCCATGGAGTCGCAAAGAGCCAACACAACTGAGCAACTGAACAAAGTTCAGTGTCGGTGTTACTTATCAGATACTGGCCTGGCAGTTCTCTGACTGGTGGCTCAGGTATCCAGGCTGCTTCTGTTTTGGAATGATGCTTCTGGTATGGCAAGGGAGAGGGATTATTTGAGGGAGATTTTAAAATGGAAATGTTCCACATCAATTCCATGACATTCCATTAGCCATATATCAGTTACATCCTCCTTTTTAGGTGAACAGGGCATGGGAAAATATTGTCTTATGTGTCCAGAAGAAAAATGAAACAGTTTGGTCACTGTCTGTGCTAAGGGTATAAGTATTTTTGCAGATCTTATGACATTTGGTCTGCTGCTCACTAATGGGCTTCATCACTAGCAATATATGACAGTGCCAAAGTACTTTACATTCTTTATAGGCTTCCATATAATCAGTTCTTGGTTGTCTTTGTTAGAACTCTGTGTTCTTGCTCTAGTGTTACCTCTGAAATAGTTGGAACTTAGTACATTTTAAGTATTTGGTAAATGATAGCAATTATTATTGGAATTGTAATGTTAACAGGCATAATAGTAGTTTCTAAAAAGGGTAGTCATGGGACTGGTTGATGACCATGATATAAAAACAAGAGATACAATGAAAACCAAGTGATTTTTTTTGTTGTTGTTCTTTTTCTTGTCCTCTCTAGTTCACTTTATATCTTGAGCTTAGAAGTTATTATGGAATATTTCTTTTTTTTTTTTGGTGGACTGTTTCTTGAAGTTATTTCAATAAAATGGGTATTAACACAATAAAGGACTAGCTGGTTTCAGACCACAGGGAAGTCCAGTGTCTAGTAGTGGTATTGAGTCTGTCACTGACTGGCAAGCCCTTTGGCTGTGGCATTTAGTTCCTTTTGTGTGCTGTTAATTTATTTCTAAAATGAGAGGATTGATGATTTCTGAAACTT
>SJYA01002100.1:1177237-1265189 GCA_006410615.1 Neotragus moschatus | reverse complement strand
TTGGAAAAGACCTTGATGCTGGGAGGAATTGGGGTCAGGAGGAGAAGGGGACGACAGAGGATGAGATGGCTGGAGGGCATCACCAACTCGATGCACATGAGTCTGAGTGATCTCTGGGAGTTGGTGATGGACAGGGAGGCCTGGCGTGCTGCGATTCATGGGGTCACAAAGAGTCGGATGCGACTGAGTGACTGAACTGAACTGTCTTCTTGGAGCTGTGATGGTAAACTTGATTATTCGTTGCATGATCATCATGTGGCCCTTGGTGTAGGATGACCACAATGGAAGGCCTACGGGCTCTTCTTAAAAGCCACCTGTACAACCTGCCTAGTGGCATCATTTCTGTTTCAAAAGTTCTTTTTTTTTTTTTTTTGAATTGGAAGAATATCTGAAATGCTGATTTCTTAGTTATCCTTTTATTTCAGCTGAACTCACAGCAGAGCGTAAGAAGTTATGAGTGAATTTTCTTGATTTTTGACACTTTCTTTTAGTGCTCTTAGGAGATTGTCTATTCCTCGGGTAGTTCACATTGAACACCATTTATTACATTCCCAGAGAACAAAGCTTTGCGTCAGTGAATGAGGAACTAGATTCTAATCCTGGTTCCTTCTTAAACTTGGAAGTTTTATAAAATCAGGTTTGTTCTTCAGCCATAGTTATTTCTCCCCCATGAAATGTGAGTTCCTGTGCTTTCCTGGAATACCAACCAGTTATTTTGATGCATTAGAAGATGACCTCTACCTAGTTCACTTTGGTGGTCTCATGCATGTGTCGTAGTTTCATAGATCACTTGTCACTCTAACAGCTTACAACTGTGTTTCTTCGGCTTCACCTCCCCCTGAACTCATGTATTCAGTTGCCTACTATGCATCTCCATTTGGAGCCTCGGAGGTGACTTAAACTCAATAGATTCAGCAGTGAGTCTGATGTTCTAACTCTGAACTGTCTCCTATATTCATCCCTCTATCAGAAAATGGCAACTCTTACATTGGCTTGGCCAGAAACTTTGGAGTCACCCTGCATTGTCCTCTTTTATATTCCATACCCAATTTTTCAACAGATGTTTTTGGTTCTTATTACTAAAATATATCTATAATCTTCTCTTTTCTTACTACCTCCAAACTACCATGTGTGAGTTGTTGAAGTAGACTTCTAATGGGTCTGTCTGCTCACGCACTCTTTTCAGTGTGGTCTCAACCGAGATTCTGTTAAGATGACAGTCAGGTNGGAATACCAACCAGTTATTTTGATGCATTAGAAGATGACCTCTACCTAGTTCACTTTGGTGGTCTCATGCGTGTGTCGTAGTTTCAGAGATCACTTGTCACTCTAACAGCTTACAACTGTGTTTCTTCAGCTTCGCCTCCCCCTGAACTCATGTATTCAGTTGCCTACTATGCATCTCCATTTGGAGCCTCGAAGGTGACTTAAACTCGATAGATTCAGCAGTGAGTCTGATGTTCTAACTCTGAACTGTCTCCTGTATTCATCCCTCTATCAGAAAATGCCAACTCTTACATTGGCTTGGCCAGAAACTTTGGAATCACCCTGCATTGTCCTCTTTTATATTCCATACCCAATTTTTCAACAGATGTTTTTGGTTCTTATTACCAAAATATATCTATAATCTTCTCTTTTCTTACTACCTCCAAACTACCATGTGTGAGTTGTTGAAGTAAACTTCTAACGGGTCTGTCTGCTCACGCACTCTTTTCAGTGTGGTCTCAACCGAGATTCTGTTAAGATGACAGTCAGGTNAAATATATCTATAATCTTCTCTTTTCTTACTACCTCCAAACTACCATGTGTGAGTTGTTGAAGTAAACTTCTAACGGGTCTGTCTGCTCACGCACTCTTTTCAGTGTGGTCTCAACCGAGATTCTGTTAAGATGACAGTCAGGTCCTGTTATTCCTCCCCCAAAACCCTCCAATGGCTTCCTGCTGCATTCAGAGTAAAAGCTAAAGTTCTTTCTGTTTCCTAGGCCTTTCATGAACTGGCTGCCTGTCACCTCTCGGCACTTACCTCTTTCTCCTCTTCTAGTTCTCTCTGTTCCATGCCTACTGCCCTTGCCTTCCTCGAATTCAAATCGGCTTCATTTAAAGGCATCTGCCCTGACTCCTCCTGCTGGCCACATGACTAGCTCCTCTGCCTTCTTCAGGTCTTCACTCCAGATGTTTCCTCAGAGAAACTCTGCTTGATCACTCACTAACCCTTTTAAAAATTGTGACTCTTCTCCCCGTCTTTTGTGTTTGATTTTTCTCCAGATACTCCAGATCATCTGACATAACTGTATGTTTACTTATTTGCTTAATGCATGTCTCTCTCCACTAATATAAGCTCCATTTGAGTAGAAATTTCTGGGTCGGTTTTGTTCACCACACTGTTTCCAATACTTGGAATAATGCTTGGCACAAAGTAAGCCCCCAGATATTTTCATTTAATTTTTGAATAGCTAATACAGTCCATGGCTCAAAACATATATATGAAGGTTTATATTAAAATCTTCCTCTCACCTGTTCCATCTTGCTAATTGTTTGCTGTACCCTGGTTTATCTTTACTGAGATTCTTTATGCAATTGTGAGTAAAAATTGTACCAATTGTATATGTGTATATATATATGTTTCTGTGCCCTGCATTTTTCACTTAATATATTTTAGATGTCTTCCCATTTTGTTTTATAAAGAACTTCTCTAATTTTCTTTTTTTCTGTTTTGCATTGAACAGTTGTGCCATAATTTATTTAACTGACTTCTTTTGATGGGCATTTAGTTGTTCTGGTCTTTTGCTATATACACAGCATTGCCATGAACAGTTTCATTGGTATATAGTATTTTGTGTGAGTGCTAGTAAGGCTTTAGGGTAAATTCTAGAGTGGAAGTACGAATATTACAAAATTGTCCTTGTCGACATTCCCATCTGCTATGTATGGATACCCTTTTCCCTACAGCCTGACCAGCAGACTGTGCAATCAAACTGGTGAAATTTTGCCAATCTGATAGTTGAAAAATAGTTTCATAGTAGAGTTTAAGTTTGTTTCTTCTTTTCTGAGTGAGGTTGAGATACTAAAAAAGCATTTGTTAAATAAATGGAAAGCTATATAATAGCATGTTTTGACATGCCATTGGAACCACGCTTTGCAATCTCTCCTTGCTTTGTTTGTTTAGGTCTTAGCATGGATAGAGAAGCATTTGTATCTAATAGTCCCTTTTATGTAGAACTAGTCTTGCATGATATCTTTTTGAAAATTTATTTGTCTGATAGTTTTTCTCAAGTTGAATTAATAAAAATTCATAGAATTATATTAATAACAATGATAGTTTATAAAGTATTGCTAATTCAGTATTTCATTTGAGCCTCATAACAACCCTGTTATTTTTCAGGTGAAGAAACTATGGCCCAGGAAAGTTAATTGATTTGTCTAGGGTCAAACTTATACATGGTGCATTGGGGACTGGAACTGTTTTTTTCACTTTAAATTCTCCTAAATTCACTATTCTGTTGTGTACCATGTTGCTGATTTCACTGACAATCAAAGTATAGCAGAATGGTAGACAGTGTAGGTCCGCATTTAACACTTTAGAAATTCCTTTAGACTCAGTGATTCCTTTCCAAACTCTGGCTCCTTTGTTGACCTTTCTCCATTAAAATTAGCAAGTCCATTTTGAAGGTCTAATGGGGAAAGCAAATTGTTTAGTTTCATTTGTGTATATATATATAGCTAGTCAGCAAAGTTTTTAAAAAAATAATAATGCTGTTCATTTTTTTAGAGCTGGAGATATATATGTTGGAGACTCTTTAATTTAGACACTTTACAGATTAAGCTGAGGAATTCTCTCAAAAGAAAAAAGGAATAGCTTTAATTTTTTCCACTGCTTTAGAAAATATTACATACTTGGAGCAAATTTAGACAATACAAAAGTATATTAAATGAAAGTACCTTATAATAACAAGCAACAAAATTTTAGCCCTAAAACTCTCCCCCCCAGAAACATACTGGGAATGAATTAAAAGTATATTAGGTGAAAGTACCTTGTAATAATAAGCAACACAATTTTAGCCCTAAAACTCTCCCCCCTAGAAACATACTGGGAATGAAAAGTATATTAAGTGAAAGTACCTTGTAATAACAAGCAACACAGTTTTAGCCCTAAAACTCTCCCCCCCGCAAGAAACATATTGGGAATGAATTAGAGTATATGTATGCCTATTAGAAAAGAACATATGTATATATATACCCACATGCTGTAGCCAATTTATGATTGGCATTGGTTAACTGTTTGGGAAAAAATGAAAAGAGTAATACTGAGGGTTGGGGTTCCCTTGTGGTCCAGTGGTTAAGAATCCACCTGCCAATGCAGGGCTCATGGGTCTGATCCCTGCTCTGGGAAGATCCCACATGCTGTGGAGCAGCTAGGCCACAACTACTGAGCCTGCAGTCTGGACCCTGCTGAGCCCGTGTGCTGCAACTACTGAAGCCCCAGTGCCTAGAGCCTGTGTTCTGTGACAAGAGAAGCCACAGCAACGAGAAGCCTGTGCACCGCAGTTAGAGTAGCGCCAACTCGCCGCAACTAGAGAAACGCTGCATGCAGCAATGAAGACCCAGCACAGCCAGTGACTTAACTAATTAAAAAAAAACAAATGTGTAGGGTTGGCTACTGTTAAGTGGGACTGTAAATTGGTACAGTGTTTATAGAGAACAATCTGGCAATATCTATCAAATTTAAGCTTTTTCTTCCTTTTATCTTGCAATTTCACTTGAAGTCTATCTTACAGATTCATGTGTCTTAGAATATATATCTTTCAAAGATTATATATAATGTTACTTGAAATATCCAAAAACTATCAGTAACTTAAATATTCATCAAGAAAAGTTTCCTTTTAAAAACAATTAGAATTATCTCTTATTTAAAGTAATGGTTCAAAATAGAAAAATTTAAAAACTGCCAAGCAATAAATAAAAGTAAGCAGCCTAACCCTATCACTTAAGATAAATGTTGTTCATGTAAGTGTAAAAATTTGGATCCTGTGGTAAATTCTCTCATAAAACCTGTTTTTTTCATTAGTGTGTTGTGGCTATCTTGCCACAAAATAGGATGCTTATTGCTATTACTATTTTTTAAGGGAAGACAAGCATAGAATAGTATAGATGCTATGTTTTGTGAAGAAACATTTTAACCAAAGACCTTGCCCATAAGAACTTTATATCCAGGTCCACTTTTCCTTCACTGCCTGATGATTCCCAGACTTCAGTCTTGTGGACTACTTTGGCAAGTTTTACTCGCTTTGAATTTCATCTCTAATGCTACATACTGAATATATTTTAAGAAGCCCATTTTTTCCACAATCTGTGAAGTTGTTGATTCAGTCAAAATTTTACTGAGTGCCTACTCTGCCAGGAATAGTTTTACATGTTGAGGAGCCAGCAGTTATACAAAAACAAATGCTATCGCCCTTATGGAGCTTACTATTAGGGATTGGGTATATGAGTCATAAATTTCAGTGTTAGGAGAAAGTAAAGTTTATCCATGTATCGCCTAAAGTCGTCTCGTATATCAGTGATACGTGCATCACCCGTGGGGAATATTGCCCTGTAGCAGCATACGGGTACAGAGTCCTTGTAGGCTCTGCATTGACAGAGCATCACAGAGCAACTTCGGCAGAAACAACAGAGGCAGTATTGGAGGGTTCTTAGGCATGTCTGAACCTCTGACACAGTCTTTCTTTTGATTGTATCTTCACTGAACCTCTGACACAGTCTCTCTTTTAATTGTATCTTCAGGTTTTGTAACATTTACAGTATAAATGAAGGTGTGTAGAATCATGGAATTTTAGTGGTTATAGAAGGCCTTGATTACTAGTCTGATTGTCAAAGGTGTCATGAAGAAATGGGCCCAAGAAAATGAGAACAGAATGTTAATGACGTGTAGAGCTAGAACTTTGGTTCCCTGGTTGCTAGATGAGTGTTCTCTCCACGGTACTACAGTGGATAATCATTGGAGATGTTTGAGACAAACGAGCATATGGAACTGCTTGTAGACAATGCCAGTAGTTAAGGGAGAAAAAAGTCTGAGTTTTTAAGGCCTTCCCTTAGACTCGGGTAAAAGGAGCCAGTCAGGGAAAAATAACTAAATTAAATCTTAATAGATTTTGACCTTTCTTTACCAGTGTTTTTCCCTTTAAAACTTTTTAATTTTAAACAAGGTCTTACTGTGTAGCACAGGGAACTATATTCAATATCCTATAATAAACTGTAATGGGAAAGAATATGAAAATGAATAAATATTTGTATATGTACAACTGAATCACTGTGCTGTATACCAGAAACTAACACATTGTAAATCAACTATGCTTCAATTTAAAAACTTTTATTTAATAATTATCTGTATTTTAACTTTTATAGATAAATATATATAGAGAATAGACCCTTGAAAGTGTATTTTTTTTTTAACTAGAGCATATGTTGAAAAATGTATAGGATTAAGAGTTAGTGAGCTTATTTTCTTACACATCGCTTATTGTTCTTTTTCTTCTTTTCCAGAATTTTATAGGAGTGAAGTGATTAAGAATTCCTTGGTAAGTTTGCTTTCTGACAGGTGCATATGACTAAGCCTATGACTCCTATTTTAGAAAATGCTGAGACATAAAATAAGTTGAAGTTCAGTTCTGGTATTATATTTCTACAGTTAAATCTTCTGCTCAACTATTGCTTAAACCTTCACTGATTGGTTCATTGATGTATCTCTAGTGCTTAGAGCGTGCCTGGCACAAAGCAGGTGCTCGATAAATATTTGCTAAATGCAGTGATACTTTTTCTGTTAAAAACCTTTGTTTTTTTTTTTTTCAAATCATTCTATAATTCTGTCATTTCTGTTTGCTTTTGAGGTTTTTGACTAACTTTCCAAACATCATAATAAATGATGTTTTTGTATGTAGTTCTTAAGAATTTTATGGCTAGGGCCATTGTATAGGATCTTTCCACTTATTTTTTGGCCATAGAGTTGCTCAAGTAGCAAGTTGGAGATGTCCTACTTTTGCGAATGGGTACACTACATATTTGCATGATGACTCAATGTAGCCACATTAATAAGAAGAAAAGCTTTATGGTAATGATAATATTCTTATAGCAATCCAGCCATATTGGGTTTAGCCCCTGTCCACTTTTTCAACCTTGTCTGCTAATAGTTTTTCTCACTCAGCCTTGTGTTCCAGGCTTACCTCATTTTTTCAGTGCTTCAAACATGTCAAACTTGCCTTGTTCTTATGCCTACAGCACCTGTTTCCCTGCTTCTTCACTTGGCTGAAGAATCCTTTGAGGTCTGAGCTATGTCACTTCAGCCTGGCCTTCTATGACTGTTCCATCTAAAGTAGTTTCCTTTCCACTTTTTTCATATCACTGTTTTATTTTCTTTAGAGCATTTATCACTGTTGGAAACTCTTGCCTGTTTATCAATTTATTATGTCTCCCACTTACAAGTGTGAAGTTTCATGAGAGTAGGGACTTTGCCAGTCTTGTTCACCTGTGAAACCCTAGAGTCTAGAATACTGTAGATGCTAAGTAAATATTCGTTAGAAGAATAAATGGATAACCACAATATGTTATCTTTACAGAATCCTTTTACATATGTTATCTCATTTTGATCCTTACAGCAACTTGTAGACAGGGTAGATCTTAAGACACTGACATGCAGAGAGTCTCTTGACTTTTGCAGAATCACACACAATTGCGGGACCAGAACTCAAATTCAGGCCCACCATCTTCAAGTCTCTACTACTCTTTCCTCTTCATCAAGCTGTCGTCTTTTTCTTTTTTTTGGCCATGCCACGTGGCTTGGGGCATCTTAGTTCCCTCATCAGGGACTGAACCCAGGCCCTCAACAGTGAGAGCTTGAAGTCCTGACCACTAAACTGCTGGGAAAACCAGCTGAGCCACCAGAGAAGCCTGACATATAGTAGCTGCTAAATATCGTTTCTGCTCCTATCCTGGCTCAGTTGGAGACAGAAATGGTCTACAGACAATTGAGAGGTGGGGAGGGTAGGTTTAGGGAGCAAATAGAGTAGAAGGACTCCTCGATTTATTCTACACCCTTTACTATAGTGAAAACTCAATTTTCTCAAATTAAATACACATGGGTAACCAGTCTCCAGCTCAAGAAATAGAATATTTTCGGTGCCCCAGAAGTCCCCTTACACCGACTTCAGTTACTACTCCTCTCTGACTTTTAACATGGGCTTCCCTGATAGCTCAGCTGGTAAAGAATCTGCCTGCAATGTGGGAGACCCAGGTTCAATTCCAGGGTTGGCAAGATCCCCTGGAGAAGGGAACAACTTACCCACTCCAGTATTCTGGCCTGGAGAATCCCATGGACTGTGTAGCCCATGGGGTTGCAAAGAGTTGGACATGACTGAGTAACTACGCCTTTCTGACTTTTAACACCATAGATTAGTTCACCTGTTTGTGAGCTTTGTAGAAATGGAATCATGTAGTGTCTGTTTGTTTGTGTCTGACTTTGATGTCTTAACTGTATATTGTAAGAGTCATTCATATCGTGAGGTGTACTTGTTTTCTCTGTTGTCTTTTGTTGTGTGAATATACCAGAGGTTATCCATTCTTCTGTTGCTGGGAATTTGGTTAGTTTCTGGTTTTGTTTGTTTTCTGGCCATGTTGCATGGCATGTGGGATTTTAGTTACCGGACCGGGGAATGAACTTGTGCCCCTGTAGTGGAAGCGTGGAGTCTTACCCACTGGACCACCGGGGAAGTGCCTATTTCTCGTTTTGAGCTAACATGAATAGTACTGCTGTGGATATTCTTGGATATATCTGTTGGTTGAATATTTGTATGCATTTCTGTTGCGTATGTATCTAGAAGTGGGCTTGCTGGGAACATGCATATTATAAGCGTTAGTATGTACTGCTAAATAGTTTAAAGTTATTGTTTTGTTTACATTCTCATTAGCAGTCTGTGCAAGTTCTTTCTGGTTATTCTACATTACTATGAATACTTGATATTTTAAAAAATGTGTTGAATTTAAATTATTGATAGATATTATATATAGGATTGTTTCAGTTTAAATCAAGAGATTTTTAACTGACAGACTAAGCACATGTAGTGTCAGTAGTGTCAATAACTTAAAAGAATTGATATTAAGAACAACTATATACTGCTATGTATTCTAGTGAGGTCCCTGTATAGCCCAGGGACCTCAGTGCTCTGTGGTGACCTAAATGGGAAGGAAATCCAAAACATAGGGGGTATTTGTATATGTGTAACTGATTTACTTTGCTGTACAACAGAAAGTAACACAGTATTGTAAAGTAACTATACTACAATAAAACACACACACACACACACACAAAAAGACAGATGTTATTAAGGTTGTGCATGTAGATAGTGACACCTGATGATGCTTTTGAACTGTGGTGTTGGAGAAGACTCTTGAGAGTCCCGTGGACTGCAAGGAGATCCAACCAGTCCATTCTGAAGGAGATCAGCCCTGGGATTTCTTTGGAAGGAATGATGCTAAAGCTGAAGCTCCAGTACTTTGGCCACCTCATGCGAAGAGATGACTCGTTGGAAAAGTCTCTGATGCTGGGAGGGATTGGGGGCAGGAGGAAAAGGGGACAACAGAGGATGAGATGGCTGGAGGGCATCACCGACTCGATGGACGTGGGTTTGGGTGAACTCCAGGAGTTGGTGATGGACAGGGAGGCCTGGCATGCTGCCAATTCATGGGGTCGCAGAGTTGGACACAACTGAGCTACTGAACTGAACTGAACTGAACTGATGACTGCCATCTAGTGGTCAACGAGTACAGGACCTTACTGATTTAACATTTCTAAAGTCAGAATTTATCTTACAATGGAAGAAAAATGTTACAATGGAAGATGGAAGAAAAATCTTACAATGAAAGAACAGAGTGGAAAAGTTGGCTTAAAACTTAACATTCAGAAGATTTGGATCATGGCATCTGGTCCCATCACTTCATGGCAAATAGATGGGGAAACAGTGGAAACAGTGAGAGACTATTTTTTGGACTCCAAAATCACTGCAGATGGTGACTGCAGCCATGAAATTAAAAGACGCTTGCTCCTTGGAATAAAAATTATGACCAACCTAGACAGCTTATTAAAAAGCACTAGTGAAAGCTATGGTTTTTCCAGTGGTCATGTATGGATATGAGAGTTGGACTCTAAAGAAAGCTGAGCACCGCAGAATTGATGCTTTTGAACTGTGGTGTTGGAGAATACTCTTCAGAGGCCGTCGGACTGCAGGGAGATCCAACCAGTCCGTCCTAAAGGAAATCAGTCCTGAATAGTCTTTGGAAGGACTGATGCTGAAACTGAATACTTCAATACTTTGGCCACCTAATGTGAAGAACTGACTCATTTGAAAAGACCCCGATGCCGGGAAAGATTGAAGGCAGGAGGAGAAGGGGACAACAGAGGATGAGCTGGTTGGATGGCGTCACTGACTCAATGGACCCGAGTTTGAGTAAACTCTGGGAGTTGGTGCTGGACAGGGAGGCCTGGCATGCCGCAGTTCATGGGGTCACAAAGAGTCAGACATGACTGAGCGACTGAACTGAACTGAAAGTCAAAATCTTACAATGGAAGAAAAATACTTGTTGGAATTGATGGTAAATTGGAATGTGTTTTTGTGTTGTGAAGTCGCTCAGTCATCTCTGACTCTTTGAAACTCCATGGATTATACCCTACCAGGTTCCTCCGTCCATGGGATTTTCCAGGTAAGAATCCTGGAATGGGTTGCCATTTCCTTCTTCAGGAGATCTTCCCGACCCAGGGATTGAACCCAGGTCTCCTGCATTGTAGGCAGATGCTTTACCATCTGAGCCATCAGGAAAGTCTGTAAATTGGAACGTGTTAGATGGTAAATATAATTGAGTAAAATAAAGCAGTGTAGTGAAATATCTGGCAGGGGTAGTGGCTGAATTTCTGTGGTAGTCACATGAAAGGTCTCATTTGAGCAGATAGCTGAAAAAAATGAGGGAACAGGCCATGTATCAGAGGATGAGATGGTTAGATAGCATCACCGAGTCAATGAACATGAACTTGAGCAGACTCCAGGAGATAGTGGTAGACAGGGAAAGGTGGTATGCTGCAGTTCATGGCGTTACAAAGAGTCAGATACGATTTAGTGACTAGACAGCAACCATGTATCTAAGAGGGGAGGACTGTTCCAGGCCAAGAAGTGAGAATCCATGAAGGCAGGCGTGTACGTGAGGTTTTCAAGGAACGGCTAAGAAGTTAGTATGGCTGGAGTGGAGTGAGTGGTTTGAGATTTTGACAAGCTTGACAGAGACAGAGAGAAAGGAATTGAGGATCAAGACAGCAGAGGAAATGACCTGGAGAGATAGCAGATAGTAGTCAAGGGGTGGATTGCATGGGAACGAACTTTGAGAGGTAACACAAAATTGAGGGCAGCTAGTGAACAAGGACCCCCAGCTTATTTATTTTTCTATTTTCTAATGTCCCTAGCACAGTGAAGTCCAGCATCCATTGCATTAACTGGAATAATCCACTGTTGACAGGCTAGATGGTGGAGCTATGTCTCCAAGTTATATGTCAGAGTCCTGATTTCTTCTCAGATATATTTAGCAGTGAACAGTTAATGGTGAATGTATAATTCAGCTTTCTTATCTCAGGGTTCAGCTAACCATACCCTCCAAACTAGTTATTTATTGATTTTTGGTTCAGGGGGAAGTTAATATTCTTAACATTATTGAAGGGCCATTGGTTAATTAAAAACTAAAATAATTGAAGTGGTAAGAATGGAAGTTACTAAATTCTGTAAATTGGATTTTGTACATACATAAAAGTAGAGGCGAACTGGTTAATGAACCCACATGAAAGTGAAAGTGGCTCAGTCATGTCCGACTCTTTGAGACCCCATGGACTATACAGTCCATGGAATTCTCCAGACCAGAATACTGGAGTGGGTAGCCTTTCCCTTCTCCAGGGGATCTTCCCAGCCCAAGGATCAAAGCCAGGTCTGCCACATCGCTGGTGGATTATTTACCAGCTGAGCCACAAGGGAAGCCTGAGAATACTGGAGTGGGTAGCCTATCCCTTCACCAGCGGATCTGTGTGACCCAGAAATTGAACCGAGGTCTCCTTCATTGCAGGTGGATTCTTTACCAACTGAGCTATCAGGGAAGCCCAGTGAACCCATGTGCGCCATCTTTAACAATTATCAAGTTAATTATTGCGTATTTTATTTTTTATGAAAAAGTTTTTCTTTTTTATTAGAAAATTAGAAATCTCATGGTGGCAGGAAGAAGAGTGATAGCTAGTTCCCATGTGTTTGGAAATCCATCTCTTTCACAGCATTGTGCTGCCCCCCTTACATCACACTCCCTTCTGCTGGTTAAATGTCTCTTAGAGGTCTAACAGACGTCAGTGATAGGCCTTATAATTGAATAAACAAAGTTCTAGAGCATGTGCTTTTAGGGAAAGCATGTGACAGAGTTATCAGAACCAAAACTTCTGTTTGAATTGAGACTGCCTGAGATATTTTTAAATCTTTGGGAAAAAATTGACTGGACAGTATAAATATTTTTTATGAGTTACTGGCCTGAGGGGTTGTCACAGAAGTGTATGTTCTAATTGAACTGAATTAACATTTCATTTTTGTGTATGTGTGAGAGAGAGCGCGTGAGAGCTAGAATGAGAGAGAAGGGAATTGAGTCCTTTTGCTTAGCCATCTTATGTTACTTGTGTTAAACTTCATCATCATGCAATTATAAGACCAGGGAAGAACAGGGTTCTTTGGGAACATGTAGGAATGTCATTTATCTTAGTTTGGTGAGGGTGATTAGGAGAGGCTTCTTACAATAAGTAATTCCTAAGTTGAGACATGAAGGATGAATAAAGGTGAATGAGACAAAGGAGAGAGAGTTTTGGGCTGGGGAATAATTACTGCTTATGAATTTAGTATGCCATTCCTGAGAGTTATCTTGTATGTTTTGGGGAAGTTGGAACAGCTTTTATGAATTCTTAGTTGTTTCTTGTGACTGTAATTTGTTTTTGAGTGATGAAATAGTGACAGTTTGTTTGTGTTTTGAAACTTTTCTATATATGTGTTCCTTTAATAAATAAGTATCAGTTGAACAGTGTTTTAGAGAAATTACCCAGGTAATAAATAATAATTTTAGATTCTCCTGGAGGTGAACTTTTCAAAGCTATAAATATCCTAATATTCTGCCACTGTACTTTCAGTGAATAAGATATAGGTCCCTAAATGATGTTAGTACTTGAATAATTTGTTCCATCTAGACATGGGCTTATATGTATAGGTTAAATGTAGAAAATCATCTAGATCTTTACAGTAACATTATTAGGCAGTGGAGTCTTTAATATGTGGCAGACCATATCTGTGTCTGAGTGGACCAGCTCAGAAAAGATTGGTTGTTGTCTGGCAGCTATTCTATAAAATTATAAAAGAAGGCCATTGTAATGAGAAGATTGACAACAGTTCTGTATTAATGTTCCTTTGGTTTAAAATGTTGGTTCAGGCCATCTGTTCAGCCACAGAAACAACTTCAAAGGCTACTCTCCATTCCAAAGACTTTTAATTAGTTTTAGGATGAAGTATTCTTTGTGCCCATCGTCCTACCCCTTAAATATGGCCCTTCATATTTAAGGGCCATACATTCACGAGGTCTTTTTTTTTTTTTTTTTTTTTCCATTTTGGAAAGGGGTGGTTATTTCATTCTTTTTCTGCTGAGAATTTGAAATTTCGCTATTTCATATTCCAGAGCACATGGAGTTTAGTTGAGAGATGACCTTACACATAGGGGAGTAAATGGCTGTCTTTTCAGGTGGTTAATCCTCCAACTCCTGTCTTCAGGCTTTAGGACCCAAAATGACATCAGGAAGAGAGAGCTTTGTTTTTATCTCTGTAGGTACCTCCTTGTAAGATGCAGTACCTACTAAAGCTGAAAACACCTATGATTCAGCACTTAGTTCCATAGAGCATTTGCCATATAAAAGTTCAGTAGCAAGCAGGTATTTTTTCCATTATTGACTGGAAGATGCTGTATTTTTTCCATTATTGAATCTTTGAAAATTTTTTGTCTTACTAGTTTGTATTGCAATACAGCACACATTACAGTAAAGGGCATAGATAATAGCCTGGTGACTTTTCACAGGGAACAAATCCATGTAACCAGATCAAGAACAACAGCATTATTTTGTGTTCTCCCTCCAGTTACTACCTCCTTCCAAAGACCACCACTATCCTGACTTCTAGATTAGCCCTGCTTGCTACTGAACTTTTAAATGGCACATGCTCTTTTGCTTAGCATAGTAGTGACATTCATACAAATTATTTATTAATTCTGTATGTACGTGTCCTTCGGCAAGGATGTGTCTCTATTTCTGTTAGGTATCTACATAAGAGTGGAACTAAGTGCTGAATCATAGGTGCTTTCAGCTTTGGTAGGTATTGCCAGATAGCTTTCCAAAGTTGCTTGTACCAGTTACATCCATACCAGCTGTGTGAAATTTTTAGTTGCTCCACATTCTTGCCCAAACTTGTTATTGTTTTGAAAATTTGAGCCATTCTGGTGGGCTAGTGGTATTATATTGTGATTTTAATTTACATTTCCTCATGTATTATTCTAATTGATCACCTTTTCTAGTGTTTATTGGCCATTTTGATATTCCTTTTCCTCAATTTATATTTTTATGAAGTGCCTGTTCTGGAGAAACAGTGCCAGTTAGTGTCAATTAAAAATAAACACGTTCTGTGCTAAGGTTTGGCTTTAAAAAAAATATATATTTATGAGATCTATTCAATCTCATTTGATAGTTTAAGTAGTCTTTTCTTTATGTTTCCTGTTTTTGATTATCTCAGGTTTTGTGCAGTTGGTTTGTTGAATTCTACTCTACTCTGTGGTTTCACTCGTGCCTGTGAGTATATAGCCCTTCTGCTGTTCGAGCTCAGTGCGGAGGACTTCTCGTAGACCTGAGTGAGACCTGGGTCTGGGCTTTGAATTATGTTCTTGTCTCTCTTTAAGACTGCGCAAACCAATGCTTCAAGTTTATATACATTGGCAAATTCCTTTAGGAAAAGTCCTCTAGATTTACATTTATTTCTTTGGGTTCTAGCTTTCCTTTTTGGCTTGGAAAAATCTTTAGTGATGATGGTGGTTATATTTTAGCCAGCATTTTAAATTGTTTTCAGTGGGAAGACCATCTAGCTTGCCATTATCAGAAATGGATGGTTGCCTTCCATTCATTCCTTGGGTCATGTGTGAAATCTGATCTTGCTATTTCATAGTAACTCATCATGTTTTACTCAAAATATTTTTATCTTTCTTTATTGCCTATATTTTCAATAAATTTATCTAAGCATAACTTTGGCTTCTTAAATAATTGACTACCTTCAAAGAAGGAAATGGCAACCCACTCCAGAATTCTTGCCTGGAGAATCCTATGGACAGAGGAGCCTGGTGGGCTGCCGTCCACAGGGTCACAAAGAGTCAGACACAACTGAGCGACTTCACTTTCACTTTCACCTTCAAAGAAGGGTTTGCTGGTATCAAATACTTTAGTGCATATTTCCTACAAACAAGGACATCTTATATAATTACATTAAAATTACTAAAATCAGGAAAGTATAACATTGACACAGTGCAGTTTAGCACAATCCTTCATCCTCTACCCCTCAGGTATAGTTGACAAAAATTGTGTGTATTAAGATATGCAACATGGCATTTTGGTTTATCTATACATATATATATATATATATATATATACACATACACATATACACACACACACAGATATATCTATATATACAGGTATATTATCTATACATATATGCATCTATATACATGTAGTAAAATAATGACCAAAATCAAACCGATTAATATATCTATTACTTCCCATAGTTAAACTGTTGTGTGGTTTTTGGTTTTTTTTTGGTAGTGAGTGCTTAGTACTCTCTTAGCAAATTTCAAGTATACAATATAGTGTTATTAATTTTAGTCACCATGTTGTACATTTGATTTCCAAGATAATTTCATCTTGCAAAACTGAAACTTTGTACCCTTATACCCTTTGGCCAGCATCTCCCCATTTTGCCCAACCTTCAACCCCTGGCAGCCACCATTATACACCTGTTTTTATGAGTTTGACTTTTAGATTCCACGTGTAAGTCATATTATGCAGTATTTCACTTTCCGTTTCTGACTTATTTCCCTTATCATACTATCCTTCAGGTTCATCCATGCTTTTGCAAATGGCAAGATTTCCTTTTTAAGGCTGAATAATGTTCCGCACATATATGCATTACATTTTCTTTATTTAGAGGTTGACACTTGGGTTGTACATGTATTTGACTATTGTGAATAATGCTGCAGTGAACACAGGAGTGCTTCTATCTCTAAGACACTTTCATTTTCTTTGAGTATCTGCCCAGAAGAGGGATTACTGGATCATATGGTAGTTCTGTTATAAACTTTTTTAGTTACTTCCATAGTGTTTTCCAAGTGGCCATACCAATTTAGGTTTCTACCGGTTAATTCCTAGTCCTTATTCAGGTGTTGTCAACTCTCCAAGACTCAGTCTAGAATCACTTTGTCTTTAGTTGTCATGTTGCTTTATTCTTTAGTTTGGACAGTTCTTTAGCCTTTTTGGGGGTGTTCTGACTTCAGCATTTAGAACCATCAGTTCAGTCGCTCAGTCGTGTCCACCTCTTTGCAACCCCATGGACTGCAGCATGCCAGGCTTCCCTGTCCATCACCAACTCTTGGAGCTTGCTCAAACTCATGTGCATTGAATTGGATGTCCACCCAACCATCTCATCCTCTGTTGTCCCCTTCTCCTCCTGCCTTCAGTCTTTTCCACCATCTGGGTCTTTTCCTATGAGTCAGTTCTGTGTCTCAGTGGCCAAAGTATTGGAGCTTCAGCTTCACCATCAGTCCTTCCAGTGAATATTCAAGACTGATTTCCTTTAGGATTGATTGGTTTAATCTCCTTGCAGTCCAAGGGACTCTCAGCATTCTTCTTCAACAAAAAAGTGCAAAAGCATCAGTTCTTTGGCGCTCAGTTTTCATTATGATCCAACTCTCAGATCCATACACAACTACTGGAAAAACCATAGCTTTGACTATATTGGACCTTTGTTGGTAAAGTAATATCTCTGCTTTTTAACATGTTGTCTAGGTTTGTCATAGCTTTTCTTCCAAGGAGCAAGCGTCTTTTAATTTCATGGCTGCAGTCACCATCCACAGTGATTTTGGAGCCCAAGAAAATAAAGTCTCTCACTGTTTCCATTGTTTACCCATCTATTTGTCATGAAGTGATAGGACCAGATGCCATGATCTTAATCTTAGTTTTTTGAATGTTGAGTTTTAAACCAGGCTTAAGAAGATTGTGAAATCTTCTTCCACTTTCATCGAGAGGCTCTTTAGTTCCTCTTTGCTTTCTGCCATAAGGGTGGTGTCGTCTGCATATATGAGGTTATTGATATTTCTCCCTGCAATGATGATTCTGGCTTGTGCTTCATCTAGTTTGGCATTTTGCATGATGTACTCTGCATATAAATTGAATAAGCAAGGTGACAGTATACAACCTTGACCTACTCCTTTCTCGATTTGGAACCAGTCCCTCCGTTTAAAACCGTACAGACCAGTTATTTTGTAGACTTTCAGTCTGTTTGATGTTTCTTCACGACTGGATCCAGGTTATACATTTTTGGCGGGAAAACTATACCTGCAGTGCTGTTTTCTTATCAGTGCTTTAAGAGGCACCTGTTGCTGGTTTGTCCCAATTTGTCACCTGATTAAGGAAATTCCTGTCAGGTTTCTCCACTGAGAAGTTATAATTTTTCCATTTATAATTAATAAATAATTTGTGAGGGAGAAACTTTGAGACTTTTTATATATCCTGTTTCTTATCAACTGCTTGGTGATTTTCTAATTTCCATCTTTCCTTTTATTATTTATTAGTTGGCAATTTAACTTTCTCTCCCATTTAATTAATTAATTATTAATCTGTATCATTATGGACTCAGAGATTCTTATTTTATCCAGTGGGTTATGATCTATTACTATAATTTATTTTGATGCCCTGTAAATTGATTGCTATGTCCTTTTGATATGTCCACATCATTGAGTACTTCCTGACATTCTGGCTTGAGATATTCCAGACTCGGGTTGTACCCTTCCTGCCATAGCTCTGGAATCAGTTTTCTCCCCAAGGAACCCTTGGTTCTCTTTTTTTGAGATTCTTAGATAGACAGCAAGATCTGAGCATGCTCACTGTTACTAGTGTGCTCATTATTCTAGCCTTTCTTAGGGGACTGAGCTAGGAAATCATACTCACATGCACACACACAATATATCTATTGCTCTGTCTTTTAAAAACCATGCATTCATACCAATATCTCCAATTTCAGTCCAGCTGAACTCTCAATTCATTTGTCACTCCATTCTCTGACAGTGAAAAACCTGGCTTCCACTGACCTCTACATCTTTGCTCATGCTTAGAATTCACAAAAAGTGGCCTCAGAATTATTAATCCTTACCACTGTAAGAAGCAAACCTATACTTTGGAGTTCAGAGTCTATTTCCTTAAGTAAAAGTCATATACAGTGAAATGCACAAATTTTAACTATCTTGTTTGCTGAGTTTTGATAAGTGCATACCTATGTTGTCAAGATATATACATTTCCTATCATTCCAGAAAGTTCTCTTGTGCCTAGAAACCCATCTCCCCACACTTGGAAATCATTTGTCATCGCAGATTTGTTTTACTTGTTTTAGAACTTCATATAAATGAAATCTTCAGAGAATATATATTTTTTCATATTGTTTTACATTCTTGCCTTGTCTTTTCAGCTGTACTTCTTTGCATTACTTTTTAAATCATTACTTTAGGATTGCTGTATGTGCTTTTAACTACTTCATGTAAACAGGAGAACCTTGCAACAGAATAGTTCCAGTCATCTACCTTCTCTAATTTGTGCTATTACGTTAGTATATATGAATCTATACATATGTTATAAAACTCTTTCTACAGTTATAACTTTTACTTTAAACAGTCATATATGATATACATAAAATAAGAAAAATAGATAGCCATTTATGTTTACTCACTCTTTACCATTGCCAGTGCTTTTTATTCCTTCTTAGAGAGCCAAGTTTCTGTCTGCTGTCATTTTTCTTCAGTGTAAAGAATTTTCTTGAGCATTTTTTGTAGTACAGGTCTGCCTACTTATTCCTAGACCTTAATGTTCATCTCCATATTTAAATGAAATTCTACCCCTATTTGGGCTTCCCTGGTAGCTCAGCTGGTAAAGAATCTGCCTGCAATGAAGGAGATCCCAGTTCAATTCCTGGGTCAGGAAGATTCCCTGGAGAAGGGATAGGCTACCCACTCCAGTATTCTTGTGCTTCCCTGGTGGCTCAGACGATAAAGAAACCGCCTGCAATGCAGGACACCTGGGTTCAGTCCCTGGGTTGGGAAGGTCCTCTGGAGGAGGGCATGGTTACCCACTCCAGTATTCTTGGGCTTCCCTGGTGGCTCAGATGGTAAAGACCCCGCCTGCAATGCAGGAAACCTGGGTTCAATCTCTGGGTTGGGAAGATCCCCTGGAAGAGGGCATGGCAACCCACTCCAGTATTCTTGCCTAGAGAAGCCCCACAGAGGAGTCTGACGGGCTGTAGTCCATGGGATCACAGAATTGGACACATTGAGCAAGTAAGCACGCTACCCCTATTTGGCAGGGTTGCTAAAACAATTTTGGTGGGATAGAGATGGGGTGGGGATCATATCAGAATGGAGTTCTAATGATCTTAGGTTGAAATTCATGGGTGCTGTGGAATCCGTATAAAACTGCACAGCGAGCTTATTGTGTTATCATCATGCAATTTATTGATAATCTTTTGGTGTCCTCAGATATCCATTTTGGTTAAGTGGGCATTCATTCACTCACTCAGCAAATATTTATTGAGCACATACCAGGTACTTTTCAAACTTTGGGGATCTTGTGGTAAACAAATCGAGCAATGTTCCTGTCTATCAGAGCTTTTATTTTAGTACAGGGAAATCAGAAAATAAATGTATACAAGCAAAATACATACAATTGAAAAGATCAGACCAGAAACACCGTGAAACTAGACGTCATGTTCCCTCTCCTGAAATGTCAGCAGTTAAATTCACAAAAACACATACATCAGTATATCCCCTAAACCAAAAATACTGCTCTTGTCCCCTCCCCACGTTGGTCAGGAAAATGTCACAAAGCAAAGATTAATTACCCTTATATGAGGGCTTTTTGATTTATTGATTTATATAATATGAAAATTGATAATTTAATGGGATTAATTAGGGTTATGTTCAGTAATAAGAGCCCTAACAGTTAAAGTAGGGGAAATAGCAAATCAAAACTACAGTGAGATATCATCTCATGCCAGTCAGAATGGCCATCATCAAAAAATCTACAGATAATAAATGCTGGAGGGGGTGTGGACAAAGGGAACCCTCTTGCATTGTTAGTGGGAAAATAAATTGATACAACCACTATAGAGAACAGTATGGAGATTCCTTAAAAAAACTAGGAATAAAGCTACTGTATGACCCAACAATCCCACTGCTGGCCATATACCCTGTGCTGTGTGCACTTAGTTGCTAAGTCATCTCCAGCTGTTTGCAACCCTGTGGACTGCACCCTGCCAGGCTCCTCTGTTCATGGGGATTCTCCAGGCAAGAACACTGGAGTGGCTTGCCATGCCCTCCTCCTCCAGGGGATCTTCCCAACCCAGGGACTGAACGCAGGTCTCCTGCATTGCAGGTGGATTCTTTACCATCTGAGCTACCAGGGAAGCCCAAGAATACTGGAGTGGGTAGCGTATCCTTTCTCTAGGGTATATTCCCAACCCAGGAATTGAACCAGGATCTCCTGCATTGCAGGTGGATTCTTTAAAAAGACACATTACCCTAGTGTTCATCGCAGCACTATTTCCAGTAGCTAGGACATGGAAGCAATGTAGATATCCATCACCAGATGAATGGATAAGGAAGTTGTGGTATATCTATACAGTGGAATATTACTCAATCACAAAAAGGAACACATCCGAGTTAATTCTAATGAGGTGAATGAACCTAGATCCTATTACACACAGTGAAATAAATCAGAAAAACAGATATCCTATATTAATGTTTGTGTATATATATATATAGGAAGATGGTACTGATGAACCTATGTGCAGGAGAGCAGTGGCGACACAGACATAGAATAGATTTGTGGACACAGTGGGGGAAAGAGAGGGAGGGATGAATTGAAAGAGTAACGTTGAAACACTACCATATGTAAAATAGGTAGTGGGAATTTCCTGTATGAGGCAGGGAGCCCAACCCCAGGGCCCAGTGATAACCAAAAGAGGGGTGGGTTGGTGTGGGAGGTGGGAGGGAGGTTCAAGAGGGAGGGGACATGTTCATACCTCTGGCTGATTCATGTTGATGTGTGGCAGAAGCTAACACAATATTGTAAAGCAATTATCTTCCAAATAAAAATTGAAAAATTAATTTTTAAAAAGTAGGGAAATAATTGAAAGTAAGTAATTGATGCATTGTAGTTCATATCTATTGATAATATTAAAGTCCCTTAATTTTTTCCCTTTTCAGAGAATGTTCCAACTATCTGAATGGAAAACAAACTTCTTTCGGAGCATAAAGTTGACCTTGTCTTTTTTAACCTTAAAACCTCTCAGTGTCCCCACATCTTGTACACAGTAAACTACCTCCTCAGCATGAAGACTCCTGTTGATCTCTCCAGCTTTGCATCCTGCCACTCTTGTGTTGTGTGCTCTAGCAGTTGCTTGACCTTAGTTACTTGACCACACTACTATTTCACACCTCTGAGCCCTTATTTTGCTGGGGAATTCCCTATTTCAACCTGGTGAAATATTATTTGTCCTGTAAAAGCCAAGCTTCATGGCCTGTGTGCCCTCTTTCCCCCTGTTCCTTCATAGTTTATTAATCCCTCCTGTGCCACTTTGTAATCTTTTGAATATTGGAGTTTTCATGAAACTGTGTAATTATTTAAAGAGACGTTCAAATCCGGCAATAAGTTGGAGGTACTCTGCGGGCATTGTTTATATGTTGTTTCTTAACGATGGTGTATTGTGTGGAATGAATAAATGGATTACCATAGGAAGGCATGTTAATTAGGGATTAGAATATATGCTCTTTCTAGTGACTGTAATGAGTAAGCAGAGAAATTGAAAAGAGGCAGTATCACTCTCTTCACGTTAATTGGAATGTCTTCTTAGTTCACTTAAGTTTGCAATGTAATATATGAGTTCTTTTGGTTAAAAAACAAAATGATACACAACCTAACTGAAATAACTGTAAACATTTAGGGTCTTCCTAAAGCAGGTTTTTCATTTCCATTAACAGAATCCAACATGGCGGAGTCTTGATTTTGGAATAATTCCAGACCGTCTGGATACATCTGTGTCTTGTTTTGTGGTGAAGATATGGGGTGGAAAGGAGGACATCTACCAGCTGTTGATTGAATGGAAAGTCTGCTTGGACGGGCTGAAATACCTGGGTCAGCAGGTAATTTTTAGACTGTCAGTTTCAAGTAGTTGTCCTCTCCAAAGAAACCGTCTAGCTTTTTTTGTTGTTGAATTGTCAGATTCTATATTTCCTGTTAATAAAGAGAGACCGTTTATGATTGTTTACTTAATTACAGAAATTTGAGTCATTGAGAAGTTTAAAAAATAACTGAAAACATTTGTGAAGAACTGCTATAAGCTGCTAATTTAAGAGGATTTTGAAGGGGTGGGCAATAGGAAAGAATATGCTTTCTTATAGAACTCTGCTTCTTCTGTCCTGCTGGATATTTCCCCTAGAATCTGAAAATTAAGTTGAAAATAAACACCTCTCTCATAACCAGTAGAGACATGAAAACTTATGTCAACATAAAGACCTATATTTAATTATTCACAGCAGCATTATTCACTGTAGTGGTGGTTACTTATTTGTTCTCAGTCCTTCACCTTTTTCTTTTTTTGTGTGTGAAATATTTGTTCAGATCAACCATTGTTAACATTTTGATGCATATGATTTTAATCTTTTTCCTCTCAAGGTATATATATATGTATAAAATATTTTATGTTTGTAAAATTTTTGTGTTTCTGCTAATCTTGAAACTGATTTCATAGTGCTTTCTCCTTTTCTGTCATAAAATGAGACACTTCTTAAAATTGGTTTATAGTTTTCATTATAAGTTTATTATAGCAGGTCCATCTTTTGGTATCATTGTATTCAGTTGAGTAAAGATACAGGCTAACAGGAAGCATGTGATTAATTCTGCTTTAGTAACAGATATGGCAGGTATGGAAGTCAGGTAAATGTTCACAGGAATTTTCTGCTGCTGACTCTGGCCTTTGTACCTCTAGCTAGAGAAAGAAAAGATGAAATGTTCTATTCTGGTAGTCTTTGTTCTTTCCCCCACTTGAACCCTCACTTTAATTCCTCATTGCAGAAGGAATTAAAAAACATTTTAGCCACAACTCTTTCTGATCAAGCGATCAAATTTGTTTTTATAGACTTTATGCTGTTTTGAGCTTTTAAAAATTCTTCAATTTTGAAAGTTTTATTCCTCCATTTTTTAGATGAAGTTTAATTTGAAGTAACACTGACTGAAGCTCAAATCAGCTGTATTTGAATGAGTAGTTGGCAGAAAATAATTAGTAGACTTTTAAAGGTTTTGGGGATTGGATATTATCTTTAGACTGTCTTTTTGAAGATAAAAAATAGTATTAACCTTTTATGTTTTTTCTAGAACTTCATTTTTATTTAAAGCATTGACAGACTAATTGAATTGTTATTATTTTTTAAATTTTATTCATTTTTTACTGCATTGGGTTTTTGTTGCTGTGCATGGGCTTTTGCTAGTTGCAGCGGCGATTGGGGCTCCTCTTTATTAGGTTACAGTGCTCGGGTTTCTTGTTGGGGTGGCTTTTCTTATTGCAGAGCACGGACTCTAGGGTTCATGGGCTTCAGGAGTTGTGGTGCATGGGCTTACTTGCCCCAAGGCAAATGGAGTTTTTCCAGACCAGGAATTGAACCCATGTCCTCTGCATTGCAGATGCATTTTTAATCACTGGACCACCAGGGAAGTCCTGGATTGTATTTTCTTTGAGATTAAAGAATATATAGTATGCCTCTTAATCCCCTGTGCCTAAGGAATTTGCTTTCTGTAACAACCTCAAGAAGTGTTTGTGGAAAATGTGTGAATGATGGTGCCTATGATCACATGTGATGCTTTTGTGAGAACTTTGACTAAAACAGGAAACTCTAAATTGATTACCTTGTCCTATGATATGCAGTTTGTTTTCTGCTGGCTTGTTAGACAGCCAGTTATTTTTCAACATTGAAAAAGGTCCTGTCATTTTCTAGTTACATTAAAACTAGATTGGAATGAGAAGAACTAAAAATGTATTTTCCGCCTCTCTTAGATTCATGCCCGCAACCAGAATGAAATAATTTTTGGGCTGAATGATGGCTATTATGGTGCTCCATTTGAACATAAGGTAAGAGGATTTGCATGATGCTGTGAGTTTTGTTAGTGCAGGTGTGCACCGATACATCGGGCAAAAGCTCTGTGTAAATAGAGTCATGTTTTAAGTGTAAGTTTGTTGTTTAGTGTGGCTAACTGCACCCATACATCTTTTCTAAATCCATATTATATTAATTTTCCTAAAAGAAAATCTCAACTGGCTGTTTTCTAACAATTCTTTAGGGGTTAAAGAAGAATGAATAGTGACTTTTGATTAAATGTAATACAGTTTCACTGTTTCAGATATCTTTTGCAGCTTTGAATAAATTTCAAAATCCTGAGGCAAGTTATATTGTAGTCAGTTACATTATAGTCTTTGCTGTCTCTGTATCTAAAGGTGATTAGAGAAAGGAGAAGGAATTTATTTTTACTAAGTGCCTCCTCTCTGTGGTACCATGTCAGGTGATTCATGTTTTTTATCCTGTTTAATTTTGGCCACAAACCAGTGAAATGAGTTTCTACATGATTTCCTTAAGTGATCATGTTGTTTCCTAATTCTTGATGATCTGAAATGCTATTGCTAGAATGCTGCATCCATTCAGTGGCTATTTCTTGAGGACCTGCTATACATCGGCTACTGTGCTCTAAGCGCTCAGGGTACAGTGGTGAGCAGACAGGTTTCCCTGCTGTCATGGAGTGTATGGAGGAGACACACGCTGTAAAGTAACCTGACAGGTAACTATATAAACGTAAATGGTGGCAAGTGCTATAAAAGCGTGTGATGATCTTACCTACTCTGGTGGCTCAAGAAAGATCTTCGAGACTTGACTTTTAAGGTTACAGTCCCGAGGATGAGTGGAACTGAAAAATGTGGAGAGAGTGAGGGCCGAATAGAGAGAGCATTCTGAGTAGGGCAGGGTAATATTGGAAGGCCATGAAATGCTAGAGGAAGTGGTGAGTTTTAAGGGACTGAAGGAAGGTCTGTGTAATAAGGGAAAATGATACCAGATGTGGCTGGCAAGGTAGTCAGAGACCACATAACAACAACCTTTTAAAAGATTTTATCCTAAAAGCAGTAAAGTGTGTTGAAGGATTTTTACCATGGCAGAGGTATAATTGGATTTGTGTTTTAATAATTTCACCAGGGCTTCCCTGGTGGCTCAGACGGTAAAGCATCTGCCTGCAACGTGGGAGACTCGGGTTCAATTCCTGGGTCGGGAAAGTCCCCTGGAGGAGGAAATGGCAATCCACTCCAGCACTCTTGCCTGGAAAATCCCATAGACGGAGGAGCCTGATAGGCTACAGTCCATGGGGTTGCAAAGAGTCCGACACGACTGAGCGACTTCACTTTCACTTTCAATTTCACTCTGGCTGCTATAAGGACTGATTTTAGAAGCAGCAAGAATGTATGTGGGAAGACAGTAAGAAGGATCTTACTTACAAGTGTATCAGGTAAGAGATTTGATACTTTGGAACAGGGTTATGGTAGACTAGCAGGTAGATTTAGGAAAGTTTTAGGAGGTAAAATCATTAGGACTTGGTTTGAATTTAGGGTAGGGGATAGAGGAAAAAAGAAGGTGTTAAGGATGCCTTCGGGTTTCTCGCTTAGATGCAGTAACCAGATGGGTAAAAGTACCAGGCACTGAGAGAGCTAAGGAACTGGAGGAAGACCAGCTTTGTTGAAGGCAATTTGTGAGTTGAGATTTGATCATATAGACTTTGACAATACCTCAAGATAGCCCTGTGTAGGTTGTAAAGGAGACATTTGGATTATATGAATCTGGAGTCCAGAGGAGAGAAGCAAGATAAGGATACAAATAGTGAGATATAACAATGGCAAATAGTTACTGAAATCATGAGTTCAGATAAGATAGACCAAGGACAAGCAGTACTTAGTGAGGAAAAAGGGACTTAGTAATGGGCCTGAGGATCTCCCACTTTTAAAGGCCAAATATGGGAGGAGATGTTGTAAAAGGTGGCCGAGAAGAAATGGTGAGAGATGGATGAGGAAAAGGGAGCGAAATCTTTTGTGGAATCTCACGCTAAAGAAAGAGAAGTTTTTGTTTTGCTTTGATTTTGTACCAAACCAAAGACAGGGATTGATGAAATCAGAGAAGTTTAAAGAGACATTCTTTGCTAAAACAAACAAAAAGCAAGATAATAAACATCTCTGAAACAGAAATGGAATAGAAGCACAAAGAAGTGGGCAGAAGCATTTGATAAAATTGGCTGAAAGACTGGCTTCTCTGGGCAAAATGAACACTAAATGAGCATGAAAGCTGAGATAGGGCTCTCCCTATTACAAAAGGAGGCTGAAAAATGATATCTTAGGGACACCAGTCATCTTTAAGGATAATTTTAAAAGGGAAAATCTTAAAAGCTCATAGAGAGAAAGGAAATGCTAAGTCACTTCAGTCATGTCTGACTCTGTGTGACCCGACAGATGGCAGCCCACCAGGCTCCCTGTCCCTGGGATTCTCCAGGCAAGAACACTGGAGTGGGTTGCCATTTCCTTCTCCAATGCATGAAAGTGAAAAGTGAAAGTGAAGTCACTCAGTCGTGTCCAGCTCCTAGCGACCCCATGGACGGCAGCCCACCAGGCTCCCCTGTCCATGGGATTTTCCAGGCAAGAGCACTGGAGTGGGTGCCATTGCTTCTCCAAGAAAGGAAATATTACCTATAAATCAGACTGACAGCAGACTTATCAGCAACAGTAGATTCAAGAGGAAATACATCTTCAAAGTGCTGTTAACTGTTAACGTACAATTCTATTTCTGGTAAATATCCAAGTTCCTGGAACATTGAAGTACCTGAAGACTGAAGGTTTACCACTTCTAACTATACTGAATGTGGTAGATAAAGGACTGATCCCAAAAGGAAAACGTAGGATATAGCAGCAACTTACAGCTGAGTGTATAAAAGTGGTAAAACATTAATGAATTTGGCTAACTACTGACAAACCAAAAAGCACACAAGAACTAATTTATACCATAAATGATAAAACAAATCACCACTGTTGTTCAAAGTGGCCCAGAGCTAGTCTAGAACTGTCACCAGTCTGTGGTAAGCCAAGTATAAAAAAGTGAAAGTAAATGTTTTTAAACTTTTATAGCCATTTGACATTATTGTGCCTTTTTATTGTATTTTGTTAAAGTATCAGCTCACAGTGGTTGAAGGAAAAGCAACTGACCCTTCTCCACAGTGAGTGTGAGGACTCTGCTCTAGACAACAATGTTAAGGTGAGGGAGGCTGTTGGAAGAGTAAGACTCATTGATTTGTTCGGGAGGAGGCTAGAGATAGTAAACAAGTTCAAAATTTCTTATAATAGCTAGTGGTTAAGTGTGCATGCTAAAAATGTCAAGATACCTACTAAATACTAGAAACAATATAGATTTTTAATTGGCAGAGGGAAAAAAGGGAATATAAGGAGTAGCAAACTGTCAACTTGATAGGAGCCAGAAAAGGAAAACAAAAAAGAAGACAAATGGTAAACAGAAGCATGTGCTACAGTGACGGAAATAAGTCCAAATATACTTGTAATCACAGTCACTGAATATGGATAGAATATCTGTGGCTGAAATATTTCATGAAGGATTAAAATACTCTAAAGCAGCAAGGCTTTAAGAATGTATGTTCTATATGGAAGATAAAAGATTACTTGTAAAGCCATCACAAGGAAGCATGTTTTAAAGCAACTTTTAAAATAGTGACTAAAGTTTTTGTTGACCAGTTCTTCAGCATTCCTGGTTTTTTACATTATCTGTAACCAGAAACACATCTGATGATTATGTTGCTGTTAATTCTTCCTCTGTCCATGTTAAAGTATCTTCAGCCACCGTGGTCTAAAGTTCAGTTCAGTTCAGTTCAGTCACTCAATCATGTCTGACTCTTTGCCACCCCATGAACCATAGCATGCCAGGCCTCCCTGTCCATCACCAACTCCCGGAGTCCACCCAAACCCATGTCCATTATGTCGGTGATGCCATCCAACCATCTCATCCTCTGTAATCCCCTTCTCCTCCTACCCTCAATCTTTCCCAGCATCAGGGTCTTTTCAAATGAGTCAGCTTTCCGCATCAGGTGGCCAAAGTATTGGAGTTTCAGCTTCAACATCAGTCCCTCCAAAAAACACCCAGAACTGATCTCCTTTAGGATGGACTGATTGTATCTCCTTGCAGTCCAAGGGACTCTCAAGAGTCTTCTCCAACACCACAGTTCAAAAGCATCAGTTCTTTGGCACTCAGCTTTCTTTATAGTCCAACTCTCACATCCATACATGACTATTGGAAAAACTATACCCGTGACTAGATGGACTTTTGTTGCCAAAGTAATGTCTCTGCTTTTGAATATGCTATCTAGGTTGGTCATAACTTTCCTTCCAAGGAGTGAGCGTCTTTTAATTTCATGGCTGCAGTCACCATCTGCAATGATTTTGGAGCCCAGAAAAATAAAGTCAGCCACTGTCTCCACTGTTTCCCCATCTATTTCCCATGAAGTGATGGGACTGGATGCCATGATCTTCGTTTTCTGAATGTTGAGCTTTAAGCCAACTTTTTCACTCTCCTCGTTTACTTTCATCAAGAGGCTCTTTAGTTCCTCTTCATTTTCTGCCATAAGGGTGGTGTCATCTGCATATCTGAGGTTATTGATATTTCTCCTGGCAATCTTGATTCCAGCTTGTGTTTCTTCCAGTCCAGCATTTCTCATGATGTACTCTGCATAGAAGTTAAATAAGCAGGGTGACAATATACAGCCTTGACGTACTCCTTTTCCTATTTGGAACCAGTCTGTTGTTCCATGTCCAGTTCTAACTGTTGCTTCCTGACCTGCATATAGGTTTCTCAAGAGGCAGATCAGGTGGTCTGGTATTCCCATCTCTTTCAGAATTTTCCACAGTTTATTGTGATCCACACAGTCAAAGGCTTTGGCATAGTCAAAATAGATGTTTTTCTGGAACTCTCTTGCTTTTTCAATAATCCAGCAGATGTTGGCAATTTGATCTCTGGTTCTTCTGCCTTTTCTAAATCCAGCTTGAACATCTGGAAGTTCACGGTTCATGTATTGCTGAAGCCTGGCTTGGAGAATTTTGAGCATTACTTTACTAGTGTGTGAGATGAGTGCAATTATGTGGTAGTTTGAGCATTCTTTGGCATTGCCTTTCTTTGAGACTGGAACGAAAACTGACCTTTTCTAGTCCTGTGGCCACTGATGAGTTTTCCAAATTTGCTGTCATATTGAGTGCAGCACTTTCACAGCATCATCTTTTAGAATTTGCAGTAGCTCAACTGGAGTTCGTCGCCTCCACGAGCTTTGTTCTTAATGATGCCCCCTGAGGCCCACCTGACTTCACATTCCAGGATGTCCGGCTCTAGGTGAGTCTGTGGTCTAAACTTTTCAACCATGGTCTAAAACTTGAACCTTATTTGCTCAAAACTTTTGCCTTTGTTTATCTGCTTCTCAAAAAGGATTTACTCATTTCTGTTCGGTTGTTAGGAATCTAGTAAATGTCTCAGCTTTTTACTGTGTTGGATGAGTATTCATTCTCACTTCCAGGGATGTGTTGGAAACTATTTAATACATTTGAAAATCTTTGACTAAAATATATACTGTGGGTCTGAATCCTTCATTCAGTAACTTCTGCTGGCATTATTAGGAAGTGACACCTTGTTAATTTTGTGTAATAAAGTTCCATTTATTTTGCATACAAATTAAACTCTTACATATTGAACAGCAATGCAGACAAAAAATACTTGACTGAATGATAATAAAAATCTATTTTTAGTTGTAAACTTGATTCATGATTTTTTTCTGTCAGTACATATCAGTTCAGTTCAGTTCAGTTGCTCAGTCGTGTCCGACTCTTTGCAATCCCATGAATTGCAGCACGCCAGGCCTCCCTGTCCAACACCAACACCCGGAGTCCACCCAGACTCACGCTTATGGAGTCAGTGATGCCATCCAGCCATCTCATCCTCTGTCGTCCCCTTCTCCTCCTGCCTCCAATCCCTCCCAGCATCAGAGTCTTTTCCAATGAGTCAACTCTTCACATGAGGTGGCCAAAGTACTGGAGTTTCAGTTTTAGCATCATTGCTTCCAAAGAATACCCAGGGCTTATCTTCAGAATGGACTGGTTGGATCTCCTTGCAGTACCTACTATATGCCCATTGTTAAACTAAGTACTCTGGGATGCGGAAATGTTAGGTGCAGACTCACCAACATTTATTCTTTTACCTGAGATAAAGTAGCATTTTTTTCCAGGAGAGCTGCAGTTTACAAATGGTTTCATTTTGAAAAAATTATGTTTGATGTCAGTTGTTTGGGTCTTAACACAGTGAGTTATACCAGAACTGTAACTGATTCAAAGAGAACTTTAGGAAGGGGTTGGTGAATCAGGCTGGGTGACCGAGAGAGATGTTTCCCAGGTGGATTTTGCTACTAGGAGGGCAGTTGGAGGAGCATGGGGAATAGAGGCTCCTCCAATAGAGAGGCTGTTGGGCCACCTCTTGATCCAGTAAGCTGGAAACTTTTCAGATCCCTGTGCAGGAGTTTTACCTTTAATACAGACATGGGAAGGTATCATTATCTGAATTTCTTTTGGCAACAACTTTTCTTTTTGGAAGAATGCTGACAGCTGCTTGGGTGAATGGACACTCCTAGTGGTTAAGAATATGGGTGTTGGAGTCAGATTGATGTGAGTTGAATTCCAGACACCACTTCTGCTTACCCATGAGAGAGATTTTGGGCAAATTGAGTCATCTCTGAGTTTGTTTTTTTGTCTGTAAGTGGAGATAACAGTTTCTTCCTCATCACAAATTATTTTGAATATTAAAGGTGATAATGCATATTATAAGCCTGGCACATGAGGAAAGTTCAGTATGGACACCACTACTCAGAGGTCTCTAAACCATATGAAAAGAGGGATTACTCTCTAATACTTACCACTCTGTCAGCAGTTGTGTCCCTTGAACAGTGCCTGGCATGTAGGACGGGCTCACTTTGTTAACAAATGTAGGTGAATGCTTGCTATATTTAGAACTGTCATAGCAATAATTGAGATGAAAAATCTCAAAGGGATAGAGTTTTTCTCTCTTACCCTACCTTATCCCTAGCCTCAACTTTTGGAGTTTTATTTTTTTATAACTTATATTGTCATAATAATTATTATGTTATTGATAAAGTATAAAAAGCTTTAAATTGTTAAGAATTCTTGTTCTCAGACAAAAAACTGTAGAAGCAATGTCTTCAGAGTCCAGTAGATGGCAATGCATTCTCATTTTAATGGAAAAAAAAAATTGAAGCCGGAGTAGAATTGAGCAAACTCCAGGAGATAGTGAAGGACAGGGGAGCCTGGCGTGCTGCATTCCATGGGGTCATAAGGAATCCGACACGACTGAGTGACTACATAACAAGGATCCAAATAAAAAGGATCAAATCTTTTTGGAGTAAAACACTCAGAAGATTGAAATAACAGTTTGATGGTTAATTTCACAAATGCAACCACATGAGTTGATCATCTCAAGTACATAGTCCAACTGAGATTGAAGATTCAGGGACAACAGCAAGTTTCAGAGCCTGTACAAATGGGAATTCCTTATTTTATATTGGTCAAGGCATGATACTTTTGCTAAGTAGAAAACCTGATTTCTAATCCCGGTTTTGTTCTGCTACTGTGTATCCTGGAGCAGATCAGTTAACCTCTCTTAATTTTAAGTTCCTCATTTCAAACTAAAAAATTCTTATCAGCTGATTAATACTGGAGGGAATATTAGGCTTATTTAACTCAGTCCTCTTATCTCAGAGATAAAGAAACTGAGGCTTAGAGAGCCTCTTGAACTTGACATGGAGAGTAGTTTCATGCTTTAGGTGGTAACTTAGACATAGCTATAATAATATCAAATGTAGTATGAAAAATCATCACATAGTTTCATAGCTCTATTAATTATTTTACTCTGTTCTGTAGGGAAGGCAGAGCGACTACTATTGGAAGTTTTAGTAGTAGTAGCGGCTGCAGGCATCTAGCAGCTAACAGAGTATTTGGGGAATAAATGAATGATCAGGAAATCAGGATGAGTTGGTGGCAGAACCAGGATCAGAACATAGATCTGTGTCTTTCTAGATATGCTCTTCATTATACCCTGTCACCTGTCTAAAAGTGACGAGTAGGTGATTTTCTTCTTTTAAGTGCTTTTTGAGGTTTCTTCCATCCTTTTATTTGTGTGATTAAATGCTGTTAAAGATACTGTCTTTAACTTTATAACAACTCAGGTGGGCAAAGTATTAGTTTTTTTGTTTTCAAACTGAAGATGCTGAAAGTTTTAAAAGAGATTTTTGTCTAGTTAACTTTATAGAACTGAGAAATTAAAGAGATGGCTGTTTCCTCTTGCTGGTCAAATTCATGGATGCTAACTTGTTTCCAAAGCACGTCCCACATGGTACTCAAGCGGAACGTTCAGAAGTGGGGATTAAGTTTGTCAAGTACTGCCTGTATTTTAACAACAGAGAAAGGGATATGGTATAATTTCTACCCAGATCTCTCAGTACGTCATCAACTGAAGGTTGGAGAATCACAAAAAATAGCTCATTCTTATACATACTTTATTCAGTTTTCCTTGAAGAGCTCTGTCCCTACCCTGCCCCCTCAAGCAGATTATGAAATATAAGAAACAGACCAGACAGATCTTAAGGGGCTGTTTCTAATTAATAACTGCTAGCTTTGTTAATAAAACCTCTAGGTATCTGAGCTCGGTTTAAGTCCAGGGTAAAATCTTGTTTCTGAATTATTTGGGCTGGTGTGGTATCCTAAAAACAGTATTACTCAGGTGAATATGGAACCTGTGAAAATTAGCATTGCTAGTTTTTGTTTACTGAGTACCTACTGTATGTCAGACACTATACTTTCTACTTTTCATGTTTTATTTAATCTGTATAACAGCTCCATGAGGTAATTATCATCATTCTATAGATACAGTATCCTAGAAGGAAATGTTCAACTACTAATCCAGGATTACTTCAGTTCATTTGCTCAGTTGTGTCCGACTCTGCGACCCTATGGACCGCAGCACACCAGACCTCTGTCCATCACCAACTCCTGAAGTTTACCCAAACTCATGTCCCTTAAGTCAGTGATGCCATCCAACCATCTCATCCTCTACTGTCCCCTTCTCCTCCTGCCTTCAATCTTTCCCAGCATCAGGGTCTTTTCCAGTGAGTCAGTTCTTTGCATCAGGTGGCCAAAGTATTGGAGTTTCAGCTTCAGCATCAATCCTTCCAATGAACACCTAGGACTGATCTCCTTTAGGATGGGCTGGTTGTGTCTCCTTGCAGTCCAAGGGACTCTCAAGAGTCTTCTCCAACACCACAGTTCAAAAGCATCAGTTCTTCGGTGCTCAGCTTTCTTTGTGGTCCAACTCTCACATCCTTACAGGACTACTGGAAAAACCATAGCCTTGACTTAGTAAGTAGCAGAACAATGATTGAAACCAGGTCTGATTTATTCAAAAGCCTCTTGACAACTATCCTTTGTGGTATCTCTAGATTTCTTCCTGCTTCACAGAGCATGTCAAAGTACCACGTCACTTTCTTTACATTTACCTAGAGATATCTACTATGTGCATTGTTGGGATCAAATGAGGGTACATACGTAAGTGCTCTGAATGGTATAAAGTATATTATTGTACAGACTTTGGGTATGTATCGTTGTAGAGTGGACATGCAATGCCCAAGAGGCCATCAACCCACCAAAGTCCACAGAATTTCCACATGTTAGTCTGTTTGGCTTTCCTCTGAGTCTCTCTCCTTACCCCCGCCCCCTCTTCTTTGGATCAGATTAGCTTCTGACAGATGTTTGGAAAATCATCTCATCCTGTAATTCATATTTATAAATCCTGCTGCTGCAGTGTGGTCCCCATTCTCTCTCTTCATTGAAGCCAGAGAATAATCTGGGAAAATGCCATGTTTCCTGTTACGAATTTGGAGGATCTTGTCTCCTTAGCACAATTTTTGAGCTTTTCAGAATTTTAATGCTGGAATATTCAAAGCCAAGCACGGCTCTTCATGTAGATGTTTTAGTTTCTTAGAAAGTAAACAGAAACAGAGCTCCAGACTCATCCTCACTAGGGGATTCAGAGAGTTGCAAACTTTGTTTAAATTTTGTAAACTCATCTCTATTATTCTTTAGATTTGTAGTGAGGGCATTCTTGACTTTTTTTTTTTTTTTTTTTNGTAGAGTCTTCTCTTGTGTTGTTGGAAGAGAGTGTTTGCTATGACTAGTGTGTTCTCTTGGCAGAACTCTGCCCTGCTTCATTCTGTACTCCAAGGCCAAATTTGCCTGTTACCTCAGGTATTTCTTGACTTCCTACTTTTGCATTCCTGTCCCCTATAATAAAAAAGACATCTTTTTTGAGTGGTAGTTCTAAAAGGTCTTGTATGTCTTCATAGAACTGTTCAACTTCAGCTTCTTCAGCATAACTGGTTGGGACATAGACTTGGATCACCACAATATTGAATGATTTGTCTTAGAAATGAACAGAGATCATTCTGTTGTTTTTGAGATTGTATCCAAGTACTCCATTTCAGACTCTTTTGTTGACTATGATGACTACTCCATTTCTTCTAAGTGATTCTTGCCCACAGTAATAGATATTATGGTTATTGAGTTAAATTCACCCATTCCAGTTCATTTTAGTTTGCTGATTCCTAAAATGTCAACATTCACTCTTGCCTTCTCCTATTTGACCACTTCCAATTTGCCTTGATTCATGACCTAACATTCCAGGTTCCTATGCAATATTGCCCTTTACAGCATTGACCTTTGCTTCTATCCCCAGTGACATCAATAAATGTGTGTTGTTTTTGCTTTTGCTCCATCTCTTCATTCTTTCTGGAGTTATTTCTCCTCTAATCTCCAGTAGCATACTGGGCACCTAGAAACCTGGGGAGTTCATCTTTCAGCATCCTATCTTTCTGCCTTTTTGTACTCTTCATGGGATTCTCAAGACAAGAATACTGAAGTGGTTTGCCATTCCCTTCTCCAATGGACCACATTTTGTCAGAACTTTCCACCAAGACCCGTTCATCTTGGGTGGCCCTACACGGCATGGCTCAGTTTCACTGAGTTAGACAAGGCTGTGGTCCATGTAATTAGATTGGTTAGTTTTCTGTGATTGTGGTTTCAGTCTATGTACCCTATGATGCACTCTCTCAGCACCTACTGTCTTACTGAGGTTTCTCTTACCTTGACATGGGGTATTCTTATTTCTGCTGCTGAAGGCAAGAGATATATCTAAGGATGGTGATTGGCATATGTAATATGAAATATTGCTTGAATAAATAAGTGAAACCCTTTGTTCATGTAATCAATTAAAATTAGAAGCAGTGAAAGGATTTTAGCCCACAGGCATGGTGGACAGACTCTAAGATAGTCCTCATGATTTCTGCCTTCTCTTACTTACACTTTTCATTATTCCCTTTCTTCTAAGTGTGATAGGACCTGTGTCTTGCTTCTAACCAACTGAATACAGCAAAGGTGACAGGATGTGTTTGTTTACTAGCATACAAATATACTACATAAAACTGTAATGCCCATCTTGTGGGGGAACTCTTTCCTCCTTGGTGGCTGTGAGGAAGTAAGAAGCCAGGTGGAGAAGACCCATATGGCAAAGAACTGAGGGCAGCTCCAGACCAACATTCAGCAAAACACTAAGGTCCTCAGCCCAACAACCACAAAGAACTAAATGCTGCCAATATCACATGAGCTTGGAAGCAAATCCCTCTCCAGTCAAGCCTCTTATGAGATCAAACTGGTTCATACCTTGACTTAAGTCTCAGCGATGACTCAGCTAAGCCATGCCTGGACTTCCGACCCACAGTAACTACATATTCGAATCATTAAGGAAGTATAAACATAGACATATTCCAACCTCAAACTTCAAAATATTTTGAAAAGACCTCCTAGGTAATTCTGATGTTTACTCATGGTTTGCAAATTTTGACCTAAACTAGCATTCAGTTCAGAGAAGGCAATGGCACCCCACTCCAGTACTCTTGCCTGGAAAATCCCCCATGGATGGAGGAGCCTGGTAGGTTGCAGTCCATGGAGGTCTCGAAAAGTCGGACATGACTGAGTGACTTCCCTTTCACTTTTCACTTTCATGCACTGGAGAAGGAAATGGCAGCCCACTCCAGTGTTCTTGCCTGGAGAATCCCAGGGATGGGGGAGCCTGGCGGGCTGCCATCTATGGGGTCGCACAGAGTTGGACATGACTGAAGCGACTTAGCAGCAGCAGCAAGCAATTTTAATATGAAACTTAAAATTATTTAAGAGGTGGTATCTTTGTTATTGTCACAGAACTAATCATTAGAAGAATCAGAAGTTATTTTCCCCTTTCACACCAGCACCTTTATCCATACCCTTTGCACAGGCTTCTCCCATAATGAAAAGAAGGAACAGGCAAAGATGACAGAGGCAGTCAGTTAGACCTTGACCTTGGCTTTGGCTAGTTCAGGCCTTCTCAATTCAACCAATAAGATGCCGTTGAAGGAAGCAGAAAAGGCTGTTAGTCCCAGAGTTTACTTAATAGATGACTTCACTATCTAGTACCCTTACCTTCCAGGAATTAGAAAAGACTTTTTTAACCTTCTTAGATTTATTCATATAAAAAAATAAGTGGACCAGTGACTATTTAGGTGCCAGTCATCCAGTCTTAAGAAACTATAAATGCTATAAAAACAAGACTAGTGGAAGGATCTGGGCCAGATAAAATAAGCTGTAAGTCTATCCCAACAGCCCCAGGCCTCTTTCCTGTCTGGAAGCAGAGGTAAGGGATAGTTCAGATACATCTGGCAATCCACTGAACCCACGTGAAGACAGAAAATCGGTACATGTTTTTCCTTTGGCTTAAAAAAGTAATAAACATTTTCTTATAACTGACAAGTGGTAGATATTATTAATTTTGGTTTGGTAAAACCACATGAATTGGAAGGAAAGAAGTAAATCAAATCTAAGATTATAACTTAATCTTTCCATAGCCAGGCAAAAGCCAAGGGGGGGAAAAAAAAAAAAAAAAAAAAACACTGCCTAGTGAATATGATGCTCCAAATGAATAGAAAGGGTGGGAGACAAACATATCCAAGATGTCCAAGGAGGGTGTTCGAGGTGTGATTCATTCAATATGTGATTCAATTGTGCATTCAGGCTTTGCTTTTCTGTAAAAACTCTCCAAGTTATGTTGAAGCATTCCTATCAGGTTTCTACTAACAGACATGTCTCCACATTTTTGCTATTTTGCTCACATTTATCTTAAGAATCGCAGTCTCCTAGGGCCATCTGTGACCTCTTGGTCTTGATTCCAGAACCACCTTTCTTATCTGAGATTATAGATTTTGAGTGCATCTAGGTCATCCCTGCTTATCCTATAATATCCTTGCCTCTGGCATGCACCTGCTTTTCTTGTAAAACAATCTTTCCTGCACCTTCTCTTAGGTCCCTTTTACATGCCCCCATTTTTAAACACATTTGTGCCTTGCATGTTAACCACTTCTACCTTTCAATGAGCACTCTTTGAACGGTGAAAGCCCCTTTCTTATTCTGAAGCCAGAGGCTGAAAAATCACACTCAGAAAAGTTTCTGTGTTATCATTGTCTGTGGCTGCAGTGATGCATCTTCACCTAATCCATCTGGTATCTGTTCTCTCAGCTACCCTGAAAGTGATAAGCTGTTCTCTTAAACAGGGCAAGCTGTGTCCTCCAGGCTGTCTCTGAACTGAACTATATTTCCACTAATTAAACTGTGCTCCCTTGATTGGGGCCTGAACTTGAGGCTTCCTTCTAAACTTCTAATCACTGCTTTCCTATAAGCCCAGCTGATCTCAAAAAAAAAAAAAAAAAAAAGAATTCCCTCAGGCCTCTGGATTTGCTCTTTGTCTCAAAGCTTACATGTGTCCCAAAGTTCTGATGGGACCCAAGTTTGTCTCTAAAGGGATCCTTCCAATGCAATGTCATCTTTTCCCAAATATTTTGTATTTTTTCCTTCATAGAGTCATTTGGAAAGATTTCCAACTCTTCTATTTCTCCACTTTTACTGGGAATGGAAAACTGCTTATTACTGCTAGTGGCTTAAAAATTAAAAATCTCATATTAAAAACAGTCATATATGACCAAATACAAAATTTTAGAATAGTTTTAGGACTATATTAAATATATAAAAATAATCTTCCAATAGGTAAAACTAAATAATATAAAGTCTCCATTATAAATTATGTCACACAACAAGACAAAGCTTTCTGGTCCAAGACCATAGCAACGAGCACTTGAACTTCTAACTAGTTCATTTACCCAGATTCTGCTGAAAGAGCAGGCACACAGTGAGAATAAGAGGGAACAAAAGAGTGTTCATCCACTGGTTCTCCTTCTCTATCCTTCACGTGACCCCCAGAGTCCCATTACTGATAGCATTTCCATCTAGGTAAGACTGCTCCTCATTGGTGAACATGACATACACAGAAAAAGTTAGAGATCTGCACCTAAGAGCAAAGCAAATCCAATTATGTACCAGAGATTTTAATGCCTTTCCACTAAACTTCAGACTGTAAAGATCCAGGGAGCATGTTTATTTATTTATACCATGCCTCCCTCCAAATAGGATTTGAGGCAGCTCATTGAGCATGTTAATAATGCTTATTCTCCAGACCCTATTTACTGTGTTGTGCTGCTGGAGATATCATTACCCCTGCTTGCTCTCTGAAAATCTAGCTTTTTAGAAGGTTGTTTGTGGAATTTTCTGAAATGCAGAAGCAACTGAGGCCTGCCTTTCTGTGCTCTCACAGGAGGGAAAGAATTCAAAAGCTGGGGTGGAGCCACCATGGGAGGAGAAGGTAAGGCTAGCACATAGGATTCTAGGATCCTCAGACTAAAGTTGATGCAGTGATCAGTACCCATCGGAGGTCCCCATGTGCAAACAGGACTTGGGGAATTTCTGAATGCTCCCATTCCTGACACCAGAGGATGGTACCTGTTCTTTGGGTTATAAAAGCTTTTGTCTTGATATTCTTGATTAGGGCACTATCTAGTTGGAAAGCTTCTGCTATTTAGAAATGAATATTTCTCATGTTTCAGAATAGAAGCTCAAATCAAGAGGGAGAAAGCATTGCTTGATAGGTCACTCGATAACAGATATTGTGCTAGGCATTTTACATATAACGTTTCCTTTTATTATTATTATTATTATCATTATTTTGGTCCTGCAGTGAGCAGGGTCCTGGTTCCCCTGAAGTGAAGTCGCTCGGTCGTGTCCGACTTTTTGCAACCCCATGGAATGTAGCCTATCAGGCTCCTCCATCCACGGGATTTTCCAGGCAAGAGTGCTGGAGTGGATTGCCATTTCCTTCTCCAGGGGATCTTCCCGACCCAGGAATTGAACCCCGGTCTCCCGCATTGCAGGCAGACGCTTTACCGTCTGAGCCACCAGGGAATCAAACCATTGCCCCCTGCAGTGGAAGCACAGAATTCCAACCACTGGAACACCATGGAAGACCCCTTACATATAACATTTCAACTTGTCCCTATAAGATATCCACTAGGTTGATGCTACTGTTCTGAGAAAACTGATGANCTTTACCGTCTGAGCCACCAGGGAATCAAACCATTGCCCCCTGCAGTGGAAGCACAGAATTCCAACCACTGGAACACCATGGAAGACCCCTTACATATAACATTTCAACTTGTCCCTATAAGATATCCACTAGGTTGATGCTACTGTTCTGAGAAAACTGATGAGAGAGGGAGCTGTTTTGTCCAAGGAGAGGCAGCTATTAAGTGGACAACGATGCTGGAAGTGGCCCTTGGATATATGTATGGCCTGCGGGTGTTTTACTTTTGTCCTAGACTGACTGTTACCCAATACTGTGCTGAGCATATAGTAGACAAAAGGTTAATGTTTGCTTGTAAGAACGACACAAAATAGAAAACTGGTATTGACTAAGTGCCTACTATGTGCCAAGCCTATAAATCAAAAAAGGATAAATTCTACACTAAAATTTCAATTCAAGTGTAAATCACCTTTAATCTATGAAAATGAAATTAGGCCAGCAGGGAAGCCGTAAATGAACCTATTAGAATACTTCCCATAAGAGGAAGAGCAGACAGGAAAAATGAGGCGAAGGAACATTGAGATAATGTAATTTTAAAGTTGGCTCCTGTTCTCCTGAAGTACTTTTAAGATTTGACTGCAAAATTACACGGTCATCAGGAATATGCCATTTTTAAAAGACTTTCTCACTTGGGTCAGTGAATAAATAATAACACACATTTAAAAATGCATGACAATTCATTAAACCATTGACCACTTCCAGCCTATTGAGTATATAAGTATTTTAAAAATTACTTTAATACATATTTACCCAATAGACCAGAAAAGTTCCTTTGGTACCTGATATGCATTTTAAGAGCTGCCTGCATAAGGAGTTATCCTATCTGAACCAATCTGCTGCCAACTACATAATATGCATTTTAAAGAACAACCTAATTATCTGCCTACCCAAGAGAACAGAGTTAATACTGAGGGTCAATAATTATTAACTTCCTTTACTACCTTTTCTTCTTTTCTGTCAAATAAAATGAAGGGGGGGGGGAGTTTATATTGGTCCTCTTTTTTTCAAAATCTCAACAATAGTGTCCCAATGCCTGTCTCACCCCGACTTCACAGAAAGAGAGGGAGATAAAGAAGGGGAAAGAGGGAGGAGAAAAAGGTTAAAAAAAAGCAAACTATGTGATTAAAGTTAAATGTCTTGTTTATAAACAGTGTGGAATGTCAAAAATCCATTCTCTAATGTATATTTTCTCTCTTTCTACCTAATAGTGGAGAAGGAAATGGCAACCTACTCCAGTACTCTTGCCTGGAAAATCCCATGGATGGAGGAACCTGGTATGCTACAGTCCATGGGGTTGCACAGAGTCAGACACAACTGAAGCAACTTAGCAGCAGCAGTAGCAGCTACCTAATAGTAGTTCAACCTATGCACCCTTTAATTCCAAAATAGTCTGGTCTCCTTAGTTTCCTTTACTTTTCTAAAAACATGATTACCTTTCTCCTTTCTTCTTGGCAACACATATTGATATAGTTTCCTTTATTCACTTGCACAAAACCAGAAATGTCCTCTGTTACCTAGTCATTGAGGCTGTTCTGATATACATGTTATAGGGGGTATCTCAGGAGAAAATTCATTCCTGTTCACACAAACATAAAACAAAAAAAGCTGTATTTTCAACAGTTAGGTGAATTCATTAACTTCTCTGCTCACTGTTCTCATTTTGCCACACTTGTCAGCAGTGACATCACCCCACCTGGGAGGGGTAACTGAGAGACCAAGAGAGCACCCATGACACCCTCTCCAGAGAGATGACTTTCTTCCTTAATTTCTGGTTTCACTACCCATTGAGTTCTAATGAACACACCCAAAATGGAAATATCACTTGGTGTTTAAGTATTAGATGTCAGCTGGTTGTTGAGGGTGGGTTGCACGTCTGTGAGCACAGATGGCTGCTGGATACGCTACTCCTAAGTGTTATTCCCATCACTCCCAACTGTGATAGCAGATTCACTGTGGGGTTTATTTTACTTTTAAAAATCCATTTTGAACAGAGGTTTGCTTCCTATTTACCATTACTCCCCAACTGCTAAATCAATTACATCCGTCTACAAAGAGAAATGGTGCTTCCCAGGTGGCTCTAGCAGTAAAGAACCTGCCTGCTAATGCATAAGACTTAAGAGACTCAGGTTCAGTCCCTGGGCTGGGAAGATCTCTGGAGGAAGGCATCACAACCAGCCTACCAGGGCACTCCAGTATTCTTGCCTAGAGAATCCCATGGACAGAGGAGCCTAGTGAGCTATAGGGTGGCAAAGAGTCTGACACGACTGGAGTGACTTAGCACGCAGGCATGCACAAAGGGAAATACAGAAATCTTTCACAAATTCTATTTGAGTCTTAATAATTGTCTACCTTCTATTCTAGATGTGTTTATTTCATTAAGTCTAGAGAAGTGAATTCAGGTTTAAGGATATGTAAAATGACCAAAGTCAAGTTTCTTTTAATTCATCCCAATAATTTATCATTTATTCTTTCTTTTCATTTTTTAATTATTAATTCATGCCTAAGAATCTTTAAGAATGCCCTAGATATTTAAAAGTTGATGGTAATTTCTTGGCTGCAATCCAAAAGTCTGCAAGCAATAAATGCTGGAGAGGGTGTGGAGAAAAGGGAACCCTCTTACACTGTTGGTGGGAATGCAAACTAGTACAGCCACTANCCAATGAACACCTAGGACTGATCTCCTTTAGGATGGGCTGGTTGTGTCTCCTTGCAGTCCAAGGGACTCTCAAGAGTCTTCTCCAACACCACAGTTCAAAAGCATCAGTTCTTCGGTGCTCAGCTTTCTTTGTGGTCCAACTCTCACATCCTTACAGGACTACTGGAAAAACCATAGCCTTGACTTAGTAAGTAGCAGAACAATGATTGAAACCAGGTCTGATTTATTCAAAAGCCTCTTGACAACTATCCTTTGTGGTATCTCTAGATTTCTTCCTGCTTCACAGAGCATGTCAAAGTACCACGTCACTTTCTTTACATTTACCTAGAGATATCTACTATGTGCATTGTTGGGATCAAATGAGGGTACATACGTAAGTGCTCTGAATGGTATAAAGTATATTATTGTACAGACTTTGGGTATGTATCGTTGTAGAGTGGACATGCAATGCCCAAGAGGCCATCAACCCACCAAAGTCCACAGAATTTCCACATGTTAGTCTGTTTGGCTTTCCTCTGAGTCTCTCTCCTTACCCCCGCCCCCTCTTCTTTGGATCAGATTAGCTTCTGACAGATGTTTGGAAAATCATCTCATCCTGTAATTCATATTTATAAATCCTGCTGCTGCAGTGTGGTCCCCATTCTCTCTCTTCATTGAAGCCAGAGAATAATCTGGGAAAATGCCATGTTTCCTGTTACGAATTTGGAGGATCTTGTCTCCTTAGCACAATTTTTGAGCTTTTCAGAATTTTAATGCTGGAATATTCAAAGCCAAGCACGGCTCTTCATGTAGATGTTTTAGTTTCTTAGAAAGTAAACAGAAACAGAGCTCCAGACTCATCCTCACTAGGGGATTCAGAGAGTTGCAAACTTTGTTTAAATTTTGTAAACTCATCTCTATTATTCTTTAGATTTGTAGTGAGGGCATTCTTGACTTTTTTTTTTTTTTTTTTTAAAACTTTTCCCTCTGGGAGTCAGTTTCCATTTCTTCGACTTTTTCTCCTAGTTAGCATGATTTCACTGTTGCCTTCTCTTCCCTCTCTCTTCTCACAATTATAGTAACTGTGTGCATGTCCTTCCTCCTGTTAGAGTGTAATCTTCTTTAGGGCTGAGGTTGTCTCTTACTCATTCTTTTAGTCCCAGGATTAAGTGTAGACTTTGCTTAGAAGATATTTTTCTTGAGTGAATGAGGTCCACTAGGATCACATGGGTCCTGTCTCTGTTCTGTAGTACACTTTTCTCTTAAAGGATGGATACTTCAGCAGGGTCACTGTCAGCCCTCTTTTTACGGAGTTGTATTGGTGACATTTAATCCATTTCATATTTGGAGTTTGTGACTATGATTGTGATCATTTTTTGAGGGTAGTTTAAAAAACTGAAATGTGAACCTTCAGTTCACACTTGTGAAGAAGAACCTCTTCATCCCTATTGACTTGAATTAAGAAAAAAAAAAGGAACTTAGTTTCAGGATCTGTATACCTTTGCTTAATAGCATTTTTCTTATTTTCATTGCTTCTGTTTTGAAGGAGAAGAAAACATATGCTGTCTCAAACCTCAGACCAGATCTGGGGGAATCTCAGCTCAGGTTCCGTGTCGAGGAAACAGTCTCACTGTCCCTCCTTAGCAGCTCAGCATCTGGGCTTCGTCAGAGCTCAGTGGTAGTGAGTGTCTGAGGTCTGAAGGTACTTGACAGAGATACATGCACATTTTTCTCAGTGTAAACCTTAGTGACACTTAAAAGTGTGTTAGTATCCAAACTGACATACACACATAGGAACACAGGCTTTCTTTTGATTCTTCAGGTAGCCGTTTTAGGAGGAGTTGTACAAATTGTTGTTGTTCAGTCACTCAGCCGTGTCCAACTCTTTGCGACCCCATGGACTGCAACACACCAGGCTTCCCTGTCCTTGTACAAATAAATACTAAATTTTGAAAAAGTATGTTCAGTGTATCTGAAAATGTCCTCAAGTAGTAGAATGAGCTACAGCTTTTTTTTTTTTAATTGTCCATTATGATTCCTTATTCTCCCTAAGTAAACAGAAGAGGGACGATTTGCAGAGCTCACTTAGCAGTTTTAAGAGTAATGTATATAGTCTACTCAGGCTTCCCTGATGGTGCAATGGTAGAGAATCCACCTGCCAGTGCCGAAGACAGGGCTTTGATCCCTGGGTCAGGAAACTCCCCGAGAGTGGGAAATGACAACCCACTCCCATGTTCTTGCATGAAAAATCCCATGGACAGAGGAGCCTGGTGGGCTGTAGTCCATGGGGTCACAAAGAGTCAGACACAACTGAGTGACTGAACACACACACACATATACTCATATATAGTCTACTATCTGGCCCTGGGATTTCTTTCGAGGGAATGATGCTAAAGCTAAAGCTCCAGTACTTTGGCCACCTCATGCAAAGAGTTGACTCATTGGAAAAGACTCTGATGCTGGGAGGGACTGGGGGCAGGAGGAGAAGGGGACGACAGAAGATGAGATGGCTGGATGGCATCACTGACTCGATGGGCATGAGTCTGGGTGGACTACGGGAGTTGGTGATGGACAGGGAGGCCTGGCGTGCTGCGATTCATGAGGTCGCAAAGAGTTGGACACGACTGAGCGACTGAACTGAACTGAACTAATCAGTCCCATGGGGCAGGCTTTTGCTGGGGCCTTAAGGTATTGTCCTCAGGCTTCCACTCAGACCTTTTGTCTTCTCATCAACACATTGTGTCTGGGTGATTCAGATCTCTCCCACGTCTGCTTCTCCAGTCAGTACTTCCATATATCTAGACTTGAGTCAGATTGCTTGAGTGTTTCAGAGACTCATTGTTGCTCAACCGCTAAGTCATGTGTGACTCTTTGTGAGCCCATGAACTGTAGCATGCCAGGCCACCAGGCTTCCCTGTCCTTCAGTGTCTCCCGGAGTTTGCTCAGACTCAGGTCTTTTGAGTCGGTGGTGCCATCCAGCCATCTGAGAGACACTTCCTCCCCACAGCTCCTACACTGAGCTCAGTCTCCCCACCCTTGTTGTATTCCCTGGTTCAGCACGTGGTACTGTTGTCCATGCATTTTCTCAAGTCAGAGTAGGGAGTCATCCTAAACGATCCCCTCTTTTTCTGAGTTACTTTTTTGAATCACTACTTGAGATACCTGCTAAACATCTGTTTCTTTCCTGGTTCTTGACATTGGAGCCAGATTTATCTTTCTAAAATGTTCATCATGTCCCTCTTATTCAAGTCATTTCAGAGTAATTAATGGACTTGTAAGGTCTTACAGTGATGTAATTCTTGATTTTGAAGCACCTCACCCATAACAGTTTCTTAAAAAGCTAAAATTTATCCATTTCAGTTTTAGAGCTTAGACCTCATTTCCATAGAATGGTTTTCTGTGACATACCCCTAAATTCAGTTTGGACACCCCTCTATGTACTCTCATAGAACCTTGCTTTTCATTTTTCGTGTCGCCGTCCTTAACTAGTTTTATTCTGATTACCCATTTGCTCAACTCTCTTTCTTTTTCTTTTATTTTTTGGTAACTATATTCCATTTATTTAGATGATCAGGAAAGATTGGGCATGACTGGAAAATGTGAATATATAAAAAACCAAATCAAACATCTAGAGGTGAAAAGTAAGATTTCTGGGATGAGAAACGCACAGAATAATGTTAACTGCGATAAGACTTTGTAGAAAAAATTTATAAGAGTAATGGAAACTAAAAATAATGATATAGGAGATGAAAGAATTAAAAAACTTGAAGAAGCTTTAGTATCTGTGAGACATCTTCGAGTATCCTTAATGTAAGTAGAGATCCCAGATGATAGTGGATGGAGGTGATAGAGAAAATGTTAAGAAATTTTGACAGTTTACCACATTTGATGGAAACTACAAACTCATATTTCTAAGAATCATCTTAAGAAAAAAAGAAAACTACACTCTAGCTTATCATAATCCAGTTGCTTAAAATAAATAATAAAATCTCAGGAGTCTAAGAGGAAAAAAAAATACTACATTTAGAGTGACAAAAATAAAAATGACAATGTAATTCTTATTGGAAACAATTCAAGCCTAAGGGTGTGAATGTCACTGAAATGCTGGGGCGGGGTGGGGGGGGGAAGCAAAAAAGCCTATAAGGAATCTTGAGTTATACATCCTTATTATATATAAGGGAAAATATCTTTTTAAAATGTAGCTAAAATAGGACTTGTAGACACAGAAAAGCTGAGAGAATTAGTTCAGTGCCAGCAGGCAATGGCACCCCACTCCAGTACTCTTGCCTGGAAAATCCCATGGGCGGAGAAGCCTGGTGGGCTGCAGTCCATGGGGTCGCTAAGAGTCGGACACGACTGAGCGACTTCCCTTTCACTTATTACTTTCATGCATTGGAGAAGGAAATGGCAACCCACTCCAATGTTCTTGCCTGGAGAATCCCAGGGACGGGGGAACCTGGTGGGCTACCATCTATGGGGTCGCACAGAGTCGGACACGACTGAAGCGACTTAGCAGCAGCAGCAGCAGCAGACTACCACTATAGTAAATTTTAATGAAAGCTCTTTAGGCAGAAAAAAAAGTGATGTCATATAAAAATCAGTATCTATACAAATGAATGAAGAGCATAAGATATGTAAATCTGTTAAGTAAATATAAAAGACCTTTTTTCTTGATTTTAATATCTTTTTAAAGATAATGAACTATTTAAAGCAAAAATAATAACAATATGTTATAAAATTTACAATCTATAAGGAAATAAGACATATAACAATAGCACAAGGGCTGGAAGAGGAGAAATAAAGTATACTCTTGTAAAGTTTACTCGATATCCAACATGAATATATTATTACCTGAAAGCATACTATGGTAAATTAAAGATGCATGTTATTCATCTTAAATCATTTGTCAAAAATAACAGAGTAACAGCTAATAATGAAAAAAGGACTATAATGGAGTCATAGAATTACTCAGTCTAAAAAGAATCAGAATAGAAGAAAAAGGAAGCAAGTAATAAATACACAGAATAAATAGAAAACGAAGTGCAACATGATAGGTTTAAATCCAACCATATTAACAGGCACATTAAATGTAAATGGTCTAAACACAAAAATTAAATGGCAAAAAATACCAGACTGGATAAATTGTTTTTTAAAAAGACTCAAATATACACTGTCTACAAGAAAGACACTTTAAATGTCTACATGCATACATTCAGGCTTCAGTGGTTGTTGTAATACTACATGAAGTAGATTACCTAGTCAATAAGATTTTCAGAGTTTCAAAATATATAAAGCTCAACTCTCTTTCTTACTAGACTGTGCACTGTGTAGGAGCAGGGACAGTGTCTATAAATAAATTATCCCTGGTGCATAGCATGGTGCTGGGCATGTAGTAATAGTTCAGTAAATATTTGTTGAATGAGTGAATGAATGTTGTAGTAGCAGATCATTTAAAACTCTGCTGGGATATACTGCTTCATTGTCATCAGTTGTATAGAATGTTGTTCAAAATTCTCATTCATCTGTGTTTAAATAGTTTCTGACCACTTCTTCATAGACATCTTCCGTTTGCAAATTATTATATTTTCAATGGATCTCTTTCATTTTCTCTCCAGGTTTGCTTTTCCTTCCAGTTGTGTGTGTGTGTGTGTGTGNACATTAAATGTAAATGGTCTAAACACAAAAATTAAATGGCAAAAAATACCAGACTGGATAAATTGTTTTTTAAAAAGACTCAAATATACACTGTCTACAAGAAAGACACTTTAAATGTCTACATGCATACATTCAGGCTTCAGTGGTTGTTGTAATACTACATGAAGTAGATTACCTAGTCAATAAGATTTTCAGAGTTTCAAAATATATAAAGCTCAACTCTCTTTCTTACTAGACTGTGCACTGTGTAGGAGCAGGGACAGTGTCTATAAATAAATTATCCCTGGTGCATAGCATGGTGCTGGGCATGTAGTAATAGTTCAGTAAATATTTGTTGAATGAGTGAATGAATGTTGTAGTAGCAGATCATTTAAAACTCTGCTGGGATATACTGCTTCATTGTCATCAGTTGTATAGAATGTTGTTCAAAATTCTCATTCATCTGTGTTTAAATAGTTTCTGACCACTTCTTCATAGACATCTTCCGTTTGCAAATTATTATATTTTCAATGGATCTCTTTCATTTTCTCTCCAGGTTTGCTTTTCCTTCCAGTTGTGTGTGTGTGTGTGTGTTTTTTTTTGCATTTTTATTAACTATTTTTTCCATTTATCGAGGTCTCAAATTTTGTAGTTAGCCTTGATTGATTTCTTTTATCCACTCAATTCATTCAGCTCCTGGACTCTTTTGAGTCCTTCTTTGAAATCACTCATTTTTGGCTGCTTTTCCATATCCATTGCCATGATCCAAGCTCAGCTTGGCACCTCCATAAGGCAGGATTACTGCAGTAGTTTCCTGGCGAGCCTGTGGCTCTGGTCTCTTTGTATCCACTTTGTCTGATTCACCACGGCCTGATTAATCTTATTCCTAAAGCATACTTTCTTCTTCTTTTTTTAATTCCTTTGCTTTAAAAGTTGTGTGGAGTTACTTCTGGTCTGCTAGATGTGGCCAAATCTCTGACCTAATTTCCTTTTCTCCATCAACCTAAATTCCGTCAGTGGTATAGTACTTTTGGGTGTATCTCTGCTTTTATCTTTACTTCTTTTCTCTGTCTCCTTTATTCTTCGGAATTTGAGTTCTCGTTCCCTCTAGTACATGTGGATTTCTAAAATAGCCTCCTAACGGGTGTTTGGGCTTTCTGCTTCCTCTAGTTTGTCGCGTGTGTCATTACCAGAGTAACCTTCCTTAAATGCAGCTTTGATCATTGTCCTACACTGTTGGAAACTTTTCATGAGTCCTTTATGAAGGTTGTCTCACTTTTTAGTATGACATTCAAGGCCTTCTGTGTCTGGCCCTCTCAACCTTGTCACATAGCTGTATCTCCCACTATTTTCCTCTCTGGTGTTCCAAGTAATTTTGACATCATTGGAGCTGAACAAATTGGACCACTGTTTAATTTTCTCTGAGTACAGCTTATGTTTTCCCACTGCCATGCTTCAGCTGAAGGTGTTCAGTCTGTGTGGGGCTTTCCTTCACTGCCATTCAGCTTTCTGTACTTGTTAATCTATCCCAAGTATTGCTACCCCTGCAGCCTTTGATGTTTCTGCTTCTACTAGGTGGAATCTTTACCGTATTGGAACTCCTATAGCTTTTCTTTTCAACCTTTCTTACAAGCAGTTTTACTTCACTTGGAACCTTCGCTGGGTTATATACTTTATTAGGTTGTATACTTTTATAAGGATGATAGAAATTGCCTGGCATCTTGTATGTATTAGGTATTCAGGAAACACTGAAATGAATATGTATATGTGTATATTGTTATTTGCTTCTTCATAAAGTTATCTTGTCCACAGGATTATTTTAGTAGAACTTTTATAGTATTAATAAAGGATTGTCTTTGATTGTTTTGGTAGCTGACAACTCAAAACGTACAGTAACACATTTTAAAACTTGACTTATTCAGTGGTCTAGTGCATGGATAAGCAAATTGCAGTCCCCACATGTTTTTATGTGGCCTGTGAGCTAAGAATGGTTCTTACATTTGTAAAGAATTTGAAGGCGAAAACAAAGGAAAGTATGCAATGGAGATGATGTGGCTTGTAAAGCCTTAAATATTTACAATCTGGCCGCTGACTGAGAAAGTTTGTAGATCACTCATCTAGAAACACACCTGATCACCTGCCTGGCATTACTTTTGGCCTTTCGGTATGTGAAATTATCTGTTTCCTTGAGTAGTTTAGTAGGCACTCACCCAGACTGGTGCCTATCCTGTTTGTTTCTTTGAAAAAGGATCGTTAGGCCTGGCTTCAGGAGAATTTTGAGCGACATGTAAATCTCCTTGGGGCTCTTTGGCACTTGGCAGTATCTCACACAGATAACCAGATACAAATGAGCCGTTTCTTTCCACTATGATCCTTCATCAGAGGTCTGTCGGGATTGCACATCTGGTGACGTTAGAGGTCGTTCAGAGCAAGGCTCTTAGCATATTTCAAGAATGTTAATTGCTGAGTTGTGGCTGAAACAGAAGGGTTTAATAATGTCCTTGAGTTGCCTTAAATATACATGGACCCAGAATTTGAGAACTGGAAAAGGTCTTAGAGATCAAGTAAAGCATGGCCATTAAGAACACAAGCTGTGGAGCCAGACTGCACGGCTCTTCCACTTAATCCTCCCTGTGTCTCAGTTTCCTTACCTTTAAAGTGGGGATAAGAATAGTACCTGTTTCACAGGGTCTCGTGAGTATTATGTATGTTTACCTTTAATGTTAATATCAAAGCGTTCATTTAACATGAAAAACAACACTGCCTGGAATACTGTGAATGCTCATACATGTTACTTTTGTGTTTGGCTATTGTTGTTCATTGTTTATATTAGTAGTAGTCTCATCTCATTTTATTGTTAAAGAAACTAACACATAGAGGATTTAAATGGTTTTCTTCACTTCCATGACAGGCAGAGTGGATTAAGACCTAGAGTTGTTGCTATAATGTGTTGCTTTTAGTTGTATGTGCGTGTGGATAAGTTTTTAGTAGAAAAGAGGTTTGGCAGCTTTTTGCATAAAATAAAAACAGCTAAGTGGAGTGTCATCAATCATTTCTCCTGAGAATCTTAAATTTATTTCTGGTGTCTTTTTGTAGCTCATTTATAGCATTATCTCCTGTCTCTGTCTTTTCTCTTCGGCTGCCCTCATGATATGTAGATTATTTCATAGCCAGCTCCCTGTCTTTTTAATTGGGTTGAAATTTATATAACATGAATTTATGCTTTTTGTTGTTGTTGTTTTTTGGCCTCATTGTACAGCTTGTGGAATCTTAGTTTCCCCACTAGGGATCAAACCCAGGCCCCAGCAGTGAAAGCACTGAGTCATAACCATTGGACCACCAGCAAATTCCCTAAGCATTTTGAAGTATGTGATTCAGTGGCATTGGGAACATTCACAATGTTGTGCAAACACTATCTCCATCAAGTTGCATAACCTTTTTATCACAGCACAAGAAAATTAAGCGTTCACTCTCCATTTGGTGTTCCCCAACCTCCAGCAACTACCAGCTTGCTTTTCTCTCTGCTGCTGCTACTGCTGCTAAGTCTCTTCAATCTTGTCCAACTCTGTGCGACTCCATAGATGGCAGCCCACCAGGCTCCACCATCCCTGGGATTCTCCAGGCAAGAACACTGGAGCGGGTTGCCATTTCCTTCTCCAATGCATGCAAGTGAAAAGTGAAAGTGAAGTTGCTCCGTCGTGTCCGACTCTTTGTGACCCCATGGACTGCAGCCTACCAGGCTCCTCCATCCATGGGATTTTCCAGGCAAGAGTACTGGAGTGGGGTGCCATTGCTTTTCTCTCTATGGTTTCACTTATTCTGAGTATTGAATATAAATGGAATCATACAATACGTAACCTTTTATGTCTGGCTGCTTAGTGGTTTTGAGGTGCCTCCAAATGTAGCATGTGTAGCTACTTCTCTTTTTGGCTGAGTGATATCCCATTGTATGAATATACCATATTTAGTTTATCTGTTCACTCACTGATGGATGTTTGAATTGTTCCTACCTTTTGGCTGTTGTGAATAGTGCTGCTGTGAACATTTATGCACAAGAATTTGTTTTCAGTTCTTTTGGTTTTATACCTTGGAGTGGAATCACTAGATGATACACTAACTCTATGCTTCACTTTTTGAGGAATTGCCAAACTTTTTTCCATAGCTGCTGACCACTTTATGTTCCCAACAACAGTATACTAGGGTTGCCAATTTCTCCATATCCATACCAACATTTTTTTTTCCAAATTTAAAATTTTGTTTATTTATTTATTTATTTTTTTGCAAAATATTAGGTGGAATCTCATTTTGATTTTGAATTACATTTCCCTAATGACTAGTGATATTGGGCTTCTTTTCATGTGGTTGTTGGCTGTTTGTATATCTTTTCTGGAAAAGTGTCTCTTTGAGTCCTTTGCCCAGTTTATAATTGGGTTGTCTTTTTATTGTTGGGTTGTCAGACTTCTTTATGTATTCTGGATATTAGACCTTTATCAGATACATGATTTGAAAATATTTTTCCCCTTTTTTGGATTTTTGTTTTTACTTTCTTTATAGTGTCCTTTGTTGTACAGAAGTTTAATTTTGATGAAGTCCAATTTATCTGTTATTTCTTTTGTTGCTTATGCTTTTGGCGTCATATCTAAGAATCCACTGGCAAATCTGAGGTTTTGAAGATAACCTCCGAGGTTATATAGTGTTCATCCACTGATGGATGTTTGAATTGTTTCTACCTTTTGGCTGTTGTGAATAGTGCTGCTGTGAACATTTATGTACAAGAATTCGTTTTCAGTTCTTTGGGTTTTATATCTTGGAGTGGAATCGCTAGATGATATAGTAATTCTATGCTTCACTTTTTGAGGAATTGCCAAACTTTTTTCCATAGCTGCTGACCACTTTATGTTCCCAACAGCAGTGTACTAGGGTTGGCAACCATTAGGTGCCCTAATAATTTTATTGCTTTAGTTTTTACACGTATGTCTTTGATCCTAGTTGCAATTTTTGTATATGGTGTTAGGAATGGGTCCAACTTTATTCTTTTGCGTGTGGCCATTTAGTTGTTTCAGCATCATTGTTGAAATGACTCTTCTTTCTCAGTCCTGACAGCTTTGTTTAAAATCAGTTGAATATAGATTGGTGAATTTATTTCTGTATTCTTGGTTCTATTTCATTGATATATATGTCTGTCATTATGCCAGTACAATGCTGTTTTGATTAGTATTGCTTTGTAACAAATATTGAATTGGGAAATATGAATCCTTCAACTTGATATGTTGTGTTGACTTGATTTTCATTTATCAAACCACCTTTACATACCTTGGGTAAATACCACTTGTTCCTGGTGTATAAATCTTTTTCTAAAAAATTATTTTAATTGTGAAATAGACATAATATAAAATTCACTATCTTAACCGTTTTAAGGACATTCACCTTGTTTTAGAGCTGTCACTACTGTCCCTCTCCAGAACTCCTGTCTCGTGAAACTGGACTCTATATCTACCCTTTAAGTGAGAACTCCCCATCTCCCTCCTCCTCAAGTCTCTGGCACTTGCCCTTCTACTTTCTGTTTCTATGAATTTGACTGCTCTTGGTATCTTATATAAGTGGAACCACACAATATTTGTCCTTTTGTCACTAGCTTGTTTTACTTAATGTCTTTAAGGGTCATGCGTGTTACAGCATGTGTCAGAATTTCTTTCCTTTTTAAGGATAACTAGTATTCCGTTATCTGGAATGTGGTTTTATAAAATGTGGTATCACATTTTATCTGTTAATCTGTTGATGGACACGGGTTACTTCCACCCCTCAACTACTGTGAATAATGCTCCTATGAATATGGGTGTACAAATTTCTCTTTCTTTGAGTTTTTGCTTCCAGTTCTTTTGGGTATATTCCCAGAAGTAGAATTGCTGGACCAGATTAGCTTTGCTAATACATTTGACTCTTGAATAACATGTGTTTGAACTGGACAGGGCTACTTATATGTGAGTTTTTTTTTTCCAATAAGTCTGAACCACAGTACTACATAATGTACAGTTGGTCAAATCCATGGATGCAGAACAATGCATATGGAACTGTGGATACAGAGAACTGATTGTAAAGTTAAATGTGGATTTTTAACCATGTAGGGGTCATTGCCCCCACCACCTCTTTGTTCAAGGGTATTTTGTTAAGGATTCTTTCCTCTATAATGTGTATATATATGTTATATATTATATATATGGGATATTGGTCTATAATTTTCTTGTGTTGTTATTATCTGGCTTGGGATCAGGGTAATACTGGTCTCAGAATGAGTTAAGAAGTATTTCCTCCTTTTTCATTTTTTGGAAGACTTTGAGAAGGATTGGTGTTATTTTTTCTTTAAATGATTGGTAGATTTTGCCAAATTATGCAGTTCTGGGCTTTTCTTTGCTGAGAGCTTTATGATTACTGATTTAACTTCTTTAGTTTTGTTATAACGTTGTTAAATTAACATTTGTTAAGTGGAGCACAGAAAACCACAAGAGAAATTGAAATAGAGACGTTTGTTACTCATAGATTCTGGAGGAATTATAGAGAAGCCTTTGAAGTGGCCACATGGGGAGGTCAAGGCAGAGTGCAGACAGAGAAATGGAGGATCTGGGACACGTCTTTATTAGAGTCTGTGTGTAGAGTGCTTTGGGGTTCCTGGGCTTGGGCTGGGTTGTTCAGTTCAAACCAAAAGAGCAGGGTTTTGGTAAGTTCCATGGGGATTTTTATCTAAGGGGCAGATAGAGCATACAGGTCCTGGGAAGCAGGGGAGACTGTTGATCAAGTATTAACAGAATCTACGTGTGCTTATAACTCTGCAGCCTGCAATCTAGGGCGTGCACTTCCCTGAAGAGGGGTCTAGTGTTGGTGTAAGATCCCTAAAGGCTGCTTGGCCAAACAAAATGGCTGCCAGGGCGGTGTTACCATGGAGTAGCCTAGCTAAGCTCTTTGACAACTTGTAGATCTGTCCAGATTTTCTGGTTTTTTCCTGAATTGCTTTTGGGAGTTTCTGTTTTTCTAGGAATTTGCATTTTATCTAGGTTACTTGATTTGTTGGCATACAGTTGTTCATCAGTTCAGTTCAGTAGCTCAGTCATGTCCGACTCTTTGCAGCCCTATGGACTGCAGCATGCCAGGCTTCCCAAGTCCAACTCCAGGGGCTTGCTCAAACTCATGTCCATCGAGTCGGTGATGCGTTGGTGATGCCACCCAACCATCTCATCCTCTGTTTTCCCCTTCTCCGCCTGTCTTCAATCTTTCCCAGCATCAGGGTCTTTTCCAGTGAGTCAGTTCTTCACATCAGGTGGCCAAAGTATTGGAGTTTCAGCTTCAGCATCGTCCTTCCAATGAATATTCAGGACTGATTTCCTTTAGGATGGACTGGTTGGATCTCCTTGCAGTCCAAGGGACTCTCAAGAGACTTCACCAACACCACAGTTCAAAAGCATCGATTCTTTAGTGCTCAGCTTTCTTTACAGTCCAACACTCACATCCATACATGACTACTGGAAAAACCATAGCTTTGACTAGACAGACTATTGTTGGCAAAGTAATGTTTGTCTACATTGATCATAGCTTTTCTTCGAAGGAACAAGTGCCTTTTAATTACATGGCTGCAGTCACCATCTGCAGTGATTTTGGAGCCCAAGAAAATAGTTTCTCACTGTTTCCATTGTTTCCCCATCTATTTGCCATGAAGTGATGGGACCTGATGCCATGATCTTAGTTTTCTGAATGTTGAGTTTTAAGCCAACCTTTTTCACTCTCCTCTTTCACTTTCATCAAGAGGCTCTTATAGTATTCTTCTATAATTAATATTTCCTGTCTTTATAAGATTAATGGTAATGTTCTCACTTTCATTCCTGATTTTAGTGATTGGAGTGTTCTCTCCTCTTTTCTTGGTTGGGCTGGCTTAATGTATGTCAGTTTTATTGGCCCTTTTCAGAGAACTAAGTTAGTTTTATTGATCTTTCTGTATTGTTTTTTATTCTATCTTTCATGGAAAGGGTTAGTTGCCCAGTCATATCTGACTCTGTGACCCCACGGACTGTAGCCCTCCAAGCTCTTCTGTCCGTGGAATTATCCAGGCAAGAATACTGGAGTGGGCTTCCATTCTCTTCTCCAGGGGATCTTCCCAACCCAGGGANGCTGCCAGGGCGGTGTTACCATGGAGTAGCCTAGCTAAGCTCTTTGACAACTTGTAGATCTGTCCAGATTTTCTGGTTTTTTCCTGAATTGCTTTTGGGAGTTTCTGTTTTTCTAGGAATTTGCATTTTATCTAGGTTACTTGATTTGTTGGCATACAGTTGTTCATCAGTTCAGTTCAGTAGCTCAGTCATGTCCGACTCTTTGCAGCCCTATGGACTGCAGCATGCCAGGCTTCCCAAGTCCAACTCCAGGGGCTTGCTCAAACTCATGTCCATCGAGTCGGTGATGCGTTGGTGATGCCACCCAACCATCTCATCCTCTGTTTTCCCCTTCTCCGCCTGTCTTCAATCTTTCCCAGCATCAGGGTCTTTTCCAGTGAGTCAGTTCTTCACATCAGGTGGCCAAAGTATTGGAGTTTCAGCTTCAGCATCGTCCTTCCAATGAATATTCAGGACTGATTTCCTTTAGGATGGACTGGTTGGATCTCCTTGCAGTCCAAGGGACTCTCAAGAGACTTCACCAACACCACAGTTCAAAAGCATCGATTCTTTAGTGCTCAGCTTTCTTTACAGTCCAACACTCACATCCATACATGACTACTGGAAAAACCATAGCTTTGACTAGACAGACTATTGTTGGCAAAGTAATGTTTGTCTACATTGATCATAGCTTTTCTTCGAAGGAACAAGTGCCTTTTAATTACATGGCTGCAGTCACCATCTGCAGTGATTTTGGAGCCCAAGAAAATAGTTTCTCACTGTTTCCATTGTTTCCCCATCTATTTGCCATGAAGTGATGGGACCTGATGCCATGATCTTAGTTTTCTGAATGTTGAGTTTTAAGCCAACCTTTTTCACTCTCCTCTTTCACTTTCATCAAGAGGCTCTTATAGTATTCTTCTATAATTAATATTTCCTGTCTTTATAAGATTAATGGTAATGTTCTCACTTTCATTCCTGATTTTAGTGATTGGAGTGTTCTCTCCTCTTTTCTTGGTTGGGCTGGCTTAATGTATGTCAGTTTTATTGGCCCTTTTCAGAGAACTAAGTTAGTTTTATTGATCTTTCTGTATTGTTTTTTATTCTATCTTTCATGGAAAGGGTTAGTTGCCCAGTCATATCTGACTCTGTGACCCCACGGACTGTAGCCCTCCAAGCTCTTCTGTCCGTGGAATTATCCAGGCAAGAATACTGGAGTGGGCTTCCATTCTCTTCTCCAGGGGATCTTCCCAACCCAGGGATTGAATCTGGATCTGGATCTCCCGTGTTGCACACAGCTTCTTTACCATCTGAGCCACCAGGGTCTCTGCCCTAATCTTTATTATTTGCTTCCTTCTTACTTTGGGTTTAGGTTTTCTTTTTATTGTTCCTTAAGGTGGAAGATTACGTTACTGATTCGAACTCTCTCTTTTTCTTCTTTTTAATGTAAATATTTACAGCTGCACTTTTCACTCTGAGCACTTTTTCACTGTATCCTATGTTTTGATATGTTGTATTTTTATACAATGTAGCATTTAATAATTTACCTTATGATTTGTTCTTTGGCCCCATATTTAAGAGTATGATGTTTACTTTGTAGTTTGTGAATTTTCCAAATTTCCTTTTGTTACTGATTTTTAGTTTCATTCCATTGTGATCAGAAGAGATATTTTGAGTGATTTCAGTGTTTAGAAATCTGTTGAGATTTTTTGGTGACAACATTTGGTCTATCCTAGAGAATATTCTTTGTGCATTTGAGGATATTTGTATGGTTGTTGTTGAGTGGAGCATGCTATATACATCTGTTAGGTCTAGTTGATTTATAGTATTGTTGATGTTTTTTGTTTCCTTCTTTTCTCTTTTTTGTGGTTGTGCTATCCATTGTTAAAAGTGAGATGTTGACTTCTGCTATTTCTCATTTTAGTTTTTGTAATTTTGACTTCATATGTTTTGTTATATGTTGTTAAGTCCATATATGTTTATAATCATTTGTATTTTCTTGATCCTTTTAAAACTGCATAATGTCTGTTTTGGTCATTTGTTTTGTTTTACTGTCTATTTGTCTGATATTAGTTTACACATGCCAGCTCTCTTTTGGTTACTACTTAGGTAGACTATCTTTCCGTCCTTCCATTTTCAACCTATTTGTGCTTTTGATTCTAAAGTGCATCTCTTATAGATAGCATATTGTGGGTCATTAAAAAGAAAATCCGTTTTGCCAATCTTTGCCTTTTGATGGTAGCGTTATTCAATTCATTAGCACTTGCTGTAGTTACAGGTGGAAGGACTTCTGCCGTCCTTTGGTTTGTTTTCTTCTTTCTTTTTGTTGCTCATTTCTTCCGTTACTACCTTCTTTTGTATTAGTTATTTTCTCATGTAACATTTGAGTCCTTTCTCATTTCTCTCACCATGCATCTTTCAGTTATTTTCCTAGTGGCTGCCCCAAGGATTGTAGTTAACATCTTAATTTGTAAGTTTAGCTAAAGTTAATATTAGTTTTAGTATTATATAAAACTTTTCTTCTCTGTGGGCTCTGTTCCCCCATTTTTATCATCATGTTACATCTTTATTATTGTGTCCCCATAAAGGTAGATTTATAATGATTGCTTCATTTATTTGCTAATTGATTGATATTAAATACTAAACCACTCTTGCATTCTTAAAATAAATTCAGTCAAAATGAAGTGTTGTTGTTTTATCCTTATAATGCATTTCTGGTTCAACTTTCTAATGTTTTGCTAAGGATTTTGTGTCTGTAATCATGAGGATATTGACTTATAATTATGTGTGTGTGTGTGAGAGAGAGAGAGAAGGTTTAGTAATGTGGTTGGAAATTGTTCCTTTCTGCTCTGTTTCAGGAGTTTGTAATAAATTGATGATATTTCTTAAACATTTGATATAATTCAGTGAAGCAACCTGGACCAAGACTATTTTTGTGGAAAGATTTTTCAATTACTTATTCACTTAAAAATAGTTATAGAGTTATTACTTAGCTATTATTCATCAATTTTGGCATGTTATAGTTTTTCAAGGAATTTGTCTAATTAATCTAAGCTTTCAAATTTGTTAGCATGAAGTTCTTCGTAATATTCTCCTAATAAACTTTTAATATCTGCAGCAATGTAATTTTTAGAAAATGCCTATATTAACATTATAGCAAGCATTTATACAGTGCTTATATAGACCTTTGATTTTACAAATATTAGCTCTTTTAATTCCTATGACAATTTGTGAGGTAGATAGTATCATCGTCTCCATGTTATGGATGAGAAACCAAAGTTAAACTGAAAGAAGTTAGGTGCCTTGCTCAAGGTTACAGAGCTGGTGTGTTAAGGGTTTAAATTGTAATCCAGATGGTTTGGGTCCAGAGTCCTTTTTTCTTAACTACTATTTACTTTGCTTTTCTGAAATGTCAGATAGCGGTTCTGTTCTTCTTAAGGAATTGTACTGTGTTCACTGTAGAAACCATCCTTGCTCCCAACACCTTAACACTACTGAGTGGAAATATTTGTTTCAGGTATTCCTAATTAAAACTTGGAATGCCATATGTAATGTAAAAACATTACATATGTTGGCTAGGCATACTTGAAATATTATAGTTAATACTCTTCTTCAGCCACATAATATGTTAAAAAGACTTCTGGGGTTTCGCTGGGAAGTTCACCAAAATTTATAATGTGAAACACTGTTTCTGTGGGAAAATATTAGAAGAAATTTATTTTAAATTCACTTGCCTAAAATGTTAAACTTCAATTATATGAAAGTGTTTCTTAATTTTTTTCTAATTTCTTAATGATTTGAACCTACTGAGTTACTATTGAATTATAATTTTAAAAAAGACAAACATCATGATTAATTTGGACACGTATTTTGTTTTACTTTGATTAATTTGTTGATCAATATCTTTTAGGGTTATTCAAATGCTCAGAAGAATATTCTTCTTCAGGTGGATCAGAACTGTGTTCGCAATTCTTATGATGTCTTCTCTTTGCTACGGTAAGAAACTTCTTAGAGTCCTCTTGCATTTTCTAAAGAATCTTCCTCATTCTGAGTTTGTGACATTTCAGTGTGAGGAAGTGTATGGGAGCTTTAGGAGCTGTTACTCAGACTTAGCATTTTTTAGTGAGAGGTTCATAAATTTTGTAGCTACAGTTATTTAAGTTTATCTCTTTTACAAAGCCTTTCAAATGCCATTTTTTTCCTGTGGACAGCGGGAGAGAATGATTGGAAGCTAGTGATCTTAAAGTAGGGACGTGAGCTGTTTCCGGTCTTCTGCATAAAGAGCAGAAACCAGAGGTATAAAATTTAGACTTATCAAAATTTTAACAATGATGCCATTACTTAGAAAAGCTGTCCAATAGCCCTAGACATAGCTTAGAGTTTTGACCTGCTGTAAAAGAATCATGTTTGGCAAGTCAAAGAGCTTTGCGTGAAGCTCATGTGCTCAGAGGCTTAACTGCCTCAGCTCTGTATTTTCCTAATGTCTGGGCTTAATTTTGTAAGATTTTTAAATTTGGTTTTAATTTTCAGTGTGGTAGATCATCAAGGACATTTTCCCAGGAGGCAGGCTACCAAAATAAATGCAGTTTAAAATAAAGTTAACAGTGACACTCAACCTATGTTCACCCTACTCAGACAGATGGTTCATTGAAACTCGATTTTGGCAGTCTTTTCCTAATGTTTATATAACACATCATAAATTTCAGACCATTAGACATCCTCTATATATCTGCTGGAGGAAGAGTCCAGAATGATGATTGGACCCTTGTCCAATTGGATGGTTGTTTATTTTGTAAACGTTATTAAATGAGCCTTTCCTTTGCAAATCTTGAATCTTGTTATACAGAATGATAGAGAGATTGGTCACATGGACTGTATAAATTGCTCTTAGGAGACAATGATTTCAACTAAAGTAACCACACATATTTGATGTCTTTTCATTTTTACCTGAGAGATACTTTGACTTCTAGGGTATGTACCAGAATGGACAGAATTTAGTAATTGAATGATAGAGATAGAAAACAAGTTGTGTCAAAATATATAACTCTTCTTTTGAGCCTATCTGTTTGGATTACATTGAGTTTTAAGTATTGAAAAGAGGGGAGGTACAGAAATAGTTTAAATTGTGAATAAGCCACTAATATTTCTTGGCCTATTTTCCTCAGTAAAATGAGAGTTATAGATACTATTATGTTTAAAGATATTTTTCAAGTGTGAGATTTTATTATGTTGTTAGAGAAATCAGTAAAGGTAAAAGCAAAAGGAATACAGAGTCAGTGAGAAGAAGAGAATTTGGGAAAGGTAGTATCATAGAATCTAAGAAAATAGAGATTTAAGGGGTATTGGAGGCCCTGGTGGCTTAGAGGGTAAAGCGTCTGCCTGCAGTGTGGGAGACCAGGGTTCAATCCCTGGGTCAGGAAGATCCCCTGGAAAAGGAAATGGCAACTCACTGCAGTACTCTAGCCTGGAAAATCTCATGGACAGAGGAGCCTGGTAAGCTACAGTCCATGGGGTTGCAAAGAGTCAGACATGACTGAGCAACTTCACTTTCCTTTCCTGAAGGCTCTGTACAGTAATGATCCAGGAGAATAAGAGCTGAAGAAAGACTGTGGAATCTTGGGAATCAACTTGGTATATGTGTTGACTGACTTGCCTGTGACTTTAATTATTCTTGATTTATCCTAATTCATTTAACCTCTTTGATGTTATAAAACACAGAAGCAGTGGTATTACAATTTGTTTAATTTACAAGCATTTTCACATCTATTACCTTTTTCTCCTAGAAGTTTTCTGTGTTCCCACATCAGGGATCAGCTTTTGTCTTCCATGTAGAAGCTGAGGCCAAGGGGCAGTCAGTTACTTATCAGTACTTAGCTGAGGGGACACACACCAAATAAGAGCCAGACTGGAGATTGGTATGNGAGAGAGAGAGATAAGGTTTAGTAATGTGGTTGGAAATTGTTCCTTTCTGCTCTGTTTCAGGAGTTTGTAATAAATTGATGATATTTCTTAAACATTTGATATAATTCAGTGAAGCAACCTGGACCAAGACTATTTTTGTGGAAAGATTTTTCAATTACTTATTCACTTAAAAATAGTTATAGAGTTATTACTTAGCTATTATTCATCAATTTTGGCATGTTATAGTTTTTCAAGGAATTTGTCTAATTAATCTAAGCTTTCAAATTTGTTAGCATGAAGTTCTTCGTAATATTCTCCTAATAAACTTTTAATATCTGCAGCAATGTAATTTTTAGAAAATGCCTATATTAACATTATAGCAAGCATTTATACAGTGCTTATATAGACCTTTGATTTTACAAATATTAGCTCTTTTAATTCCTATGACAATTTGTGAGGTAGATAGTATCATCGTCTCCATGTTATGGATGAGAAACCAAAGTTAAACTGAAAGAAGTTAGGTGCCTTGCTCAAGGTTACAGAGCTGGTGTGTTAAGGGTTTAAATTGTAATCCAGATGGTTTGGGTCCAGAGTCCTTTTTTCTTAACTACTATTTACTTTGCTTTTCTGAAATGTCAGATAGCGGTTCTGTTCTTCTTAAGGAATTGTACTGTGTTCACTGTAGAAACCATCCTTGCTCCCAACACCTTAACACTACTGAGTGGAAATATTTGTTTCAGGTATTCCTAATTAAAACTTGGAATGCCATATGTAATGTAAAAACATTACATATGTTGGCTAGGCATACTTGAAATATTATAGTTAATACTCTTCTTCAGCCACATAATATGTTAAAAAGACTTCTGGGGTTTCGCTGGGAAGTTCACCAAAATTTATAATGTGAAACACTGTTTCTGTGGGAAAATATTAGAAGAAATTTATTTTAAATTCACTTGCCTAAAATGTTAAACTTCAATTATATGAAAGTGTTTCTTAATTTTTTTCTAATTTCTTAATGATTTGAACCTACTGAGTTACTATTGAATTATAATTTTAAAAAAGACAAACATCATGATTAATTTGGACACGTATTTTGTTTTACTTTGATTAATTTGTTGATCAATATCTTTTAGGGTTATTCAAATGCTCAGAAGAATATTCTTCTTCAGGTGGATCAGAACTGTGTTCGCAATTCTTATGATGTCTTCTCTTTGCTACGGTAAGAAACTTCTTAGAGTCCTCTTGCATTTTCTAAAGAATCTTCCTCATTCTGAGTTTGTGACATTTCAGTGTGAGGAAGTGTATGGGAGCTTTAGGAGCTGTTACTCAGACTTAGCATTTTTTAGTGAGAGGTTCATAAATTTTGTAGCTACAGTTATTTAAGTTTATTTCTTTTACAAAGCCTTTCAAATGCCATTTTTTTCCTGTGGACAGCGGGAGAGAATGATTGGAAGCTAGTGATCTTAAAGTAGGGACGTGAGCTGTTTCCGGTCTTCTGCATAAAGAGCAGAAACCAGAGGTATAAAATTTAGACTTATCAAAATTTTAACAATGATGCCATTACTTAGAAAAGCTGTCCAATAGCCCTAGACATAGCTTAGAGTTTTGACCTGCTGTAAAAGAATCATGTTTGGCAAGTCAAAGAGCTTTGCGTGAAGCTCATGTGCTCAGAGGCTTAACTGCCTCAGCTCTGTATTTTCCTAATGTCTGGGCTTAATTTTGTAAGATTTTTAAATTTGGTTTTAATTTTCAGTGTGGTAGATCATCAAGGACATTTTCCCAGGAGGCAGGCTACCAAAATAAATGCAGTTTAAAATAAAGTTAACAGTGACACTCAACCTATGTTCACCCTACTCAGACAGATGGTTCATTGAAACTCGATTTTGGCAGTCTTTTCCTAATGTTTATATAACACATCATAAATTTCAGACCATTAGACATCCTCTATATATCTGCTGGAGGAAGAGTCCAGAATGATGATTGGACCCTTGTCCAATTGGATGGTTGTTTATTTTGTAAACGTTATTAAATGAGCCTTTCCTTTGCAAATCTTGAATCTTGTTATACAGAATGATAGAGAGATTGGTCACATGGACTGTATAAATTGCTCTTAGGAGACAATGATTTCAACTAAAGTAACCACACATATTTGATGTCTTTTCATTTTTACCTGAGAGATACTTTGACTTCTAGGGTATGTACCAGAATGGACAGAATTTAGTAATTGAATGATAGAGATAGAAAACAAGTTGTGTCAAAATATATAACTCTTCTTTTGAGCCTATCTGTTTGGATTACATTGAGTTTTAAGTATTGAAAAGAGGGGAGGTACAGAAATAGTTTAAATTGTGAATAAGCCACTAATATTTCTTGGCCTATTTTCCTCAGTAAAATGAGAGTTATAGATACTATTATGTTTAAAGATATTTTTCAAGTGTGAGATTTTATTATGTTGTTAGAGAAATCAGTAAAGGTAAAAGCAAAAGGAATACAGAGTCAGTGAGAAGAAGAGAATTTGGGAAAGGTAGTATCATAGAATCTAAGAAAATAGAGATTTAAGGGGTATTGGAGGCCCTGGTGGCTTAGAGGGTAAAGCGTCTGCCTGCAGTGTGGGAGACCAGGGTTCAATCCCTGGGTCAGGAAGATCCCCTGGAAAAGGAAATGGCAACTCACTGCAGTACTCTAGCCTGGAAAATCTCATGGACAGAGGAGCCTGGTAAGCTACAGTCCATGGGGTTGCAAAGAGTCAGACACGACTGAGCAACTTCACTTTCCTTTCCTGAAGGCTCTGTACAGTAATGATCCAGGAGAATAAGAGCTGAAGAAAGACTGTGGAATCTTGGGAATCAACTTGGTATATGTGTTGACTGACTTGCCTGTGACTTTAATTATTCTTGATTTATCCTAATTCATTTAACCTCTTTGATGTTATAAAACACAGAAGCAGTGGTATTACAATTTGTTTAATTTACAAGCATTTTCACATCTATTACCTTTTTCTCCTAGAAGTTTTCTGTGTTCCCACATCAGGGATCAGCTTTTGTCTTCCATGTAGAAGCTGAGGCCAAGGGGCAGTCAGTTACTTATCAGTACTTAGCTGAGGGGACACACACCAAATAAGAGCCAGACTGGAGATTGGTATGAAGGTTTTCTGGCAAACAAAATTTGCAAACCATTTTCACGCTCTGACTTATCCTAGACTGGTGGTTATTGGGTGCATGTAGTATAATGATTGGAGAAGGCGATGGCACCCCACTCCAGTACTCTTGCTTGGAAAATCCCATGGACGGAGGAGCCTGGTGGGCTGCAGTCCATGGGATCGTTAGGAGTCGGACACGACTGATCGACTTCACTTTCACTTTTCACTTTCATGCAGTGGAGAAGGAAATGGCAACCCACTCCAGTGTGTTCTTGCCTGGAGAATCCCAGGGACCCAGGAGCCTAATGGGCTGCCGTCTCTGGGGTCTCACAGAGTTGGACACGACTGAAGCAACTTAGCAGCAGCAGCAGCAGCAGCAGCAGCAGCAGAATGATGGACAAGATTTCTGAAAGTCATAGAGCCCTCCATAAATGCAAAATCATAAAATTAGTTTGGTAGTTGCAGTTAATTAACACTGATCTTGCAATGAAATGTCTCTGGGGAGTTTCACTTCTGGAGTGCCTTCTAGATTCCTTAGGTGTGTCAGCAGTTTGAATAACCTTGTTAATAATTGCCTGCTCATCACCTTTAGGTAAATCATTTGTAGCTGGTAACACAGATATGCTTTTTTCTGAAACAAATCTGTCTGTTTATCAAGTGAATTGGCTGAACCTGGAAGGTTACTCTGGAGCTAGAAACTTTAAATTGTACTTGTCAATGTTAATGAGTAAGATGGAACTGTCTTTGCTAATTCACACAGTTCAGAGTAATTGTCATGTATCTGCTCGATTAAAGGTTCTTTTCCCACTGTTCTTAACCATGAGATATATATAAAGTGATTGCAGAGAAAGTTAATGTGGTGCTAATCAATTGTTTTCATTGTTTCCCCTCCTTTACTCAGGCAACATTGTTCCTGGATGGAGTAATTTTTAAAAAGATACCTTTTCCTTTCCTGATGATTTCTTTCTTTCTTTTTTTTTTTTTTTAATTGTTACTTCTTGATCTACGATTTTATGTGAAAATACAGAGTCTGGATATTTTAATATGACTTACTCCACAAAATTCTCAGTACTGTTTGGAGTCAGGGTTAGAACCCACATCTCCTGTTAGTAACTCTCACTGTGTTTTTGTGTTGGTAGCTACTATGAATTGATAATGTCCCACCTTTTATTTGTAAATGTCATACAAAAAAATAGGAAATCTTGACTAAGTAAAGGCTGCTTTTGGAGCATCTATAACTCATTATAGCCCCTTCTGATGGATGTGTCGTACCACATTTTGTAGGAAAACAATGACCTGAGGTTTTACTCTTCTGCCAACAGTTAGGAATTTAGACAAATTCCAGTGTTACCAAAGAAAGAGCAGCTCTTTCCAAATTTACATTCAGTATGTGTGATGGTAACTGATTCCTGCTTCCTAACCCTTGGAAATCCCTGGATTAAGCATTAGTTTTCATGTAAGCAGACATTGAATTAGGAGACCCTTCACTTATTGTCTCATTTCATACTTTAGGATGTTCACCACAAGGTGTCAATGTTGCTCTTTAACTGACATTTGAAATTTCCTTTATTTTACAGTTTTGAAGTGAGAAAAGTAGACTTATGAATTATAAGTGAGCCTTTAATTTAGAAGTTAATTTTCCTTCTCTTTATTATTATTCCTTCTAGGTTAATGAGTCTGTAAACAGCTTTCTCTTTCGGGATCTGTTGATTTTTAAAATGTTTTATTTCTTGTTTACTGTGTTGGTGATGGGGAGTTGTTGAAAGATTGCCTGGAGAGGAGTGGCGTGCTCAGGAGTGTGGATTTGATTCTAACCATGATGATAGTGTGGAAGAGCCCTGAGGGGCAAGACTGGAAGGGGCAAGCAGATGGATGTAATCCAACCTGTCCTCTGGAATTGAAAGATTATTGTTAGTGTTTAAAGATGTTTTTGTTTTGTTTTGTTTTCCATTTCATACTTTCTCAGAAAGGTAACTATTGTATTGAACTAAACGAGACTAATTGTTTTCTCTGAGTATAGTTTTCATTGCTTTTTCCTTCTCTTTTGACGTGTCCTCCTTTTACCTTTTAGTAAATGGGGGTATGGTGCAGAAACCATGGGCTTTGGTCCTTCATCTAGGTTCCAGTCCTAAATCGTCAAGTTCCTTTGGGCAAGTTTCTTAACTTTGGTATGCCTCAAAGTGTTGTTGTAAAATGGGGGAAATATTGGTCTCATAGACATATTATGAGAATTCAAGCAGATAAAATAGATTAAAAGATCATAGGACAGTTACTGGCATCTAGTAGACATGCAATAAATAATAGCCTTCATTTCCCCCTTGACTCTAATACCTTGAAATTAGCTTTCTTCTCTATGCCAGTGTTCCCTTTATATATTGCTGCTAGGTTTTACAATTTTTGGCATAATTTCCCTTTCTGTTCTTGCCATTCTAATGCCTACCACCTCTGTTTTTAGAATTACTTTTGTTAATCCTCTAACAATCATGATAAAAATGGTTTAACATGTGCGTGTCTTGTCTCCCTGATGGCACTGGAAACTACTTGAAGGGAGGGGTTGTTTCATGGGGCTGTGTTTTCTCCTCTCCGTCTTACTGACATTATGCTGGAGTTACTGTGGATTTTGTTGTGATCGCAGAACCCTTGGTCCTGTGGATCCTGCATTACTCTTTCTCCCTAAGGACACTTTTTCATTACCACAACTTCAACCACCACAGCCACATGTTAATAGCTCTCAAAACTATGTCTCTAGTTCCAAGTTTTCTTTGGGATTTCTGCTCTGTAGTTTCCAGGGACGAGTAGACTTTCATGTTCTATAGGAACCTCAACTGTAACATGTCTGGCTTAATCTACATACATTGGCTTGATCTTTCTCTTCCTTTTGTTTTCCCTGGTTTCTCTAGTAGTATTATCAGCATCTTAGGCACGCTAGTGAGCATACCCTTGTTTGTTCTCACCTCTGTTTTCCTGGACTATTTCCTGACCTCTGATCTTCCTACTTTCAGTTTTTCATTCATGGAATTAATAGGTATTATTTTTTTTAATCATTTATTTATTTATGGCTGTGCTGGGTCTTTGTTGTGCAGGCTTTCTCTAGTTGCGGTGATCGGGAGCTACTCTGTGTGGCATACGGGCTTCTCATAGCGGTGGCTTGTCTTGTTGTGGAGCACAGGCTCCAGACACACAGGCCCAGTAACTATCACAAGGGCAGCTGCTCCACGGCATGCAGCATCTTCCTGGGTCAGGGATCAAACCTACGTCCCCCGTGTTGGCAGGTGGACTCATAACCACTGGACCACCAGGAAAGTCCTAATAGATTTATTTATTGAGCATTTCCTTTGTGTTAGGAACTATGTTAAGTGATTTATATGAATTGACTCTTCTCATTCTTACAAGAACCCCATGTGGTTAGAAATGTTTATTCCTGTTTATAGATTAGGAAGTTGAGGCACAAAGCAGTTGAGTAGCTTATCCAAGGTTATACAGGCGGTTCATGTTATTCTGTATTTAAACCTAGTTTAGCTCCTGAGCTTGTGTTCATAACCAGCATGTTTTACTACTTAATTTTTTCACACTGCTTTAGTGCAATCCATCTGCCACATTGCTGCCAGAATGATCAAACTTATATCAGTTTTGTCACTCATTTGGTTTAGAAATCTTTGAGCTCTCACAAAAAGTCTTTCCTTCTTAATTTGGTATTCAAAGGACATGGTTCTAAATAGTCCAAAGGAACTAATATTCTTCTTTCAAGTCCTTCTGCTACTAGTAGCTAGTAACAACTAGTAGTTAGCCTTTACTGAGCACGTACTGTTGTAATTAGTTCTTCTTTGTCTGATTTGCTCTCTGCTTAGCACCCAGCAATTGAGAGCTCCTTTAGACAAGAATCCTCTTTTTGTTGATCCTTGTATTAGTCCTATGACAGCTACATATCAAGTATATTTAGCAGGTAAGAAATGCTGTTTTAATTGATCAATTCAAACTGTTCTTGAGTTATAGGGAACTGGGTTCTGCTGTTCCTGTTTCTGGTTTGTACCTGGTAAAATGAGAGTTGTAAAAAATCTCTCGACCATTATCAAAAAAGTGTTGAAAATACAATCAGATCCATAAGGATTCAGCTGTGTCTTTTCTTTCTGCCACTGCCTTCCACATAACAATTTCAGGATTTTGTGACTTACGGTCTTATTCCTGATGCAGATTCTTTGGGGAAGATCTTTATCTGGTAAATTGTTGCCATATCCCCACACCCCCACTTTGATAGAAAATATTCTCTCCTACAGAATTTTAGTTATAGAAGGGAAACACTCATATCAAATAAATTGTTCTTGCTGTAATGTTTAGAAAACGGGGAGAATGACATGTGTAAGGGTGTAACTGTTTATAATCTTTAAGTTTTGAATGTGATGACCAACTTTTAGGTTGCAGAGAGAGTTTTCTCCTCTCTCCCGTCCTAGTGATGTCTCTCCCTAAGAGGTAAGCACACGTGTAGAGAGTATAATTAAGAACCTGATTGTAAGCAAAAGATGTCACAAAATTTCTGTCCTAAGACTCGTAAATTTTTTTGTTCTTGGTGGACACTAGACCCAGTGTCTGTGTGCTCATTTTTGATAAATGAGGGGAATTAAGAGGGTTACTGTTAAGGTAGACACACACTGTTAAGGAGAAGCAGAATCTGGCAGTTCGCTCTGTTTGTGCTTTACTCTCTGTTTCTGGAGTGTAACTGTAAGTCATATTAGCTACTGTGCTGTCTTTATGTTTGGATTTGTAAATAGCCCTCCGTCACTACTTCATATAAAAGGAGGGCAGGGAGAAATAGAAACAGCCCAGCTGTGAAGAGAGCGAGACTAAGTGAAGAAAGGCACAGCTAGCATCTCTCTTCTCTGTGTGAGCAGCTTCGCCCAAGCACAGCCCCATAGTGTAGTTCCTGATGACGTTAATAATGAGAATGATTGACTGTCCCATGTTAGTTTTCACTAATGCTCTCTCCATTTAACACACGAGGACACTGAGGCTTAGATCAGCGTGTCTAGCACCACAAGATAAGTAAGTATTAAAGCAGGTTTGAATGCAGAGTGCATGTGCGTTCTTCCATTATACTATCTTGACACCAAACCATCAGTGGAATATAAAGTAGTCCTTGTTAAAGTCTACGTAAGAGAGCAGTGCTATGTGACAAGATTTAGGGAGGTTTTTAATCAAAATTTAAAATTAAAAAGTGAGATATTAAAAAATGTTTAGGTATTTAATGTAAGTTTTAGTTAAACAAAGTTGGTATTTATGTGTAATAGCACATTTTATTTTTATTCATCTTTCTATATATACACACACAGAAAGGCACATATATACTTACAAAAATACTGATAGAATTTTAAACAAAGTCTGGAGTAATTTCTGTTTAGTTTTTGGCTTGTCCTCTTCCTTAAACTCTTTCGCTTACTAGCAGAACGACCAGTTGTAGACTGAATGTTTGCGGCCCCCCACCCCCTCCCCAAACTGATACATTGAAACCTAATCCCCAGTGTGATGGTACTTTGAGGTGGGGGCCTTTGGGTGATGATTAGGTCATGAAGGCAGAGCCCCCATAGATGGCATTAGTGCCCTTATAAAAGGCCCTAGGGAGACCCTGTCCCTTTCTCCATGTGATGTAGTGGAAAGGTAACTGTGAACCAGGAAGCAGGCTCTCACCAGATACCAACCAAACTGGCGCCTTGATCATAGACTTCTGAGCCCCAGAATTGTGAGAAATAAATTTCTGTTTATAATTTACCCTGTCTGCGGTATTTTGTTACAACAGCCTGAACTGAATAAGATAGGATCCAAGCACAGAACACATGTTGACGTGACCCTAGTCCCCTGTGTACCCATATTAACACTCTGTCATGTATCAATTTCGTTTTTTCCTGTGATCTCTTTGTATAGGTCATAGATATCACCATATGCATAATTATGTGTATCTGTTTTTAATTGCTATTTGACTAAATTAGAGTGGATATCATATGCTTAACTCTACCTTTTGTTTTCTTGGTTAACATTCCATGTACAAATCTCTTCAGTTCACTGTTCTATGATTTCTTAATAGTCCATGGTGAGGTGTACTATATTTTTCAGTCATCACCCTATGGATAGACATTTAATATTTACTTTGGCTCTGGTTTTTTATTTGTTCATTTTGCCATTATGTGCAATACTGGAGTAAGTATCTATATATGTATATATTTTTATATTTATGATGTTTTTGTTTCTATGTATTAAATTTCCAGGAGTAGAGTTTCTAAGTCAAAGGACATGTATAATTTTAATTTTAGGAAATAGCATACTGTTTCCCTAAAGAGTACATATAAGATGTGACTTTCCTCTTTACCTTGAAGCCCTGTTGGCCATGAGTATCATCTTTTTTCGTGTGATTTTTATTAATTTGATGAGTACAGCACCTCAGTGTTACTTTAGTTTTTATGAGTTTCAGTACCAGTGCTTAATCTGAGCTACACGTTAAAGTGAATGTCCTGGATTTGTTAGCCATTCAGTATTCTGCTGTGAATTTACCTATTCTTAATATTTTACCTATCTTTTCAGTTGAGTCGCTTGTGTTTTTTCATATAATTTTACAAGTCCTTGGTATTTTTTCCAAATCGCTCAGTTACATCTTGAGTTAGTATACTTGATACAAAATGTTTATATCTGTCATATCATATAATTTTGGTTTTCCTTGGATGTCTTCTGGGCACTCTGTCTTGGTTTAAGAAGTATCTCTCTTTTTTAAAAAAAAAATATCGTTTTTACATTGGAGTATAGTTGCCTTATTAGAAGCTTCTCTTCTGTCTTAGTTCTACGTACATTTTCTTTTTTTTTTTTCAGCTTTACTTACCTCCAACTCTCTACGTACATTTTCTAAGTTTTCTTTTGAGGTTTATATTATTTTACTTTTAAAATTAATCTCTAATACAATTTGGAATTATTCTTAAATATATTGTGTAGATATTCCATATATTGAGATAGAAATTCACTTTCTTTACAGATGAATATCCAGTTGTGCCACTAACCTCCTTTTCTTACTCAATTTAGGTACCACCTTTGTCATATACTAAAAGCTCGTATAAGCTGGGGTTCATTTCTGGACTCCCTTTTTGTTCTGATCCTTTTGTGTGGTTCTTTGCCAATTTCAGATTAATCACAGTGGTTTTTTTGTTATCCTAATACCACGTAAGGCAAGTACCCCTCTTGCTACTCTTCTTTTTCATACTATTTTTGGCTATTCTCAGAACTTTATTCTTCCATATGAACGTTACGGTTATTTTATCTTATTCTAAAAAAAAAAAAAAAAACTTTCTTGAATTCTAACGGGAATTTTTATATTCATTGACTTTTTACATTTGGTGAGAGCTGTCATTGTTTATGGGGGCTTCCCTGATAGCTCAGTTGGTAAAGAATATAGGAGATCCCAGGTCGATTCCTGGGTCGGAATGATCTTCTCAAGGGATCAGCTACCCACTCCAGCATTCTGGCCTAGAGAATTCCATGGACTGTATATTCCATGGGGTCGCAAAGAGTCATTTTTATGTTAGTATTCCCATCCAAGACATGGTATGTCTTATATTTGTTCAAATTTTATTTCAACCCTTTGGTAAGATTTTATAGTTCTCTTTATATGGTCATGTGCCTTTCCATCAAGTTTGTTCTTAGGTATGCTATAGTTTTTACACAATTCTTTAATAAAATGTTTTCCATTTCCATTCTTGTATACTCATTTCTGTTATGGGGAAAAACGGTAATTTTTAAAAAGTCATGTTCAGTGATGGTATCAAGTTAGTTTTTCTTGTTTTTTAAGGAAAGATCTCTGATTTTCTTGGCCATATACTCATTATTAATAAAAGGATAGATTTTTCTGCTCTTTTGCAATATTTATACTGTTTTCTTGTCTTTACTGCATTTACTACACCTTTTAGAACTTTAAAATTAATGTTGAAATGTAATGGAAATAGTGAGCACTTTAGTCCAATTCTTGTTTTAATTAAAAATCATCACTATTTTACTGTTCAGAATATTTTCTGTTAATTTTGGAAAATCTTTTTGATAATTCTTCCTATTTAACTTTTTAAAGCAATAGATGCTGAATTTTTGGAATTGCCTTGAATATTTATTAATGTTACATGTTTTACTTTAAAGTTGCAAAAAGGTATGTAGATTTCTTGGTATTGTATTACTAATTAGTTATAGATTATTCTTTTCATCATTACTACAAGTGAGATTGATATATAGTACTTGTTGTTTTTCAGGGGGGTGGGAAGGAAGGTGTGATAGGTAATCATCTTTCTTGAGATCCTGAAATTGAATTGGGAAGCTTTTCATCTTTTTCTGTTATCGTTCTTTGTAAAATGGTGATAATAACCTCATTGGGTTGTTGGGAGATTAAGTGAATTAATATCCAGTGCTTAGTACAGTGCCCAAATTAGTTAATACTGTATTTGTTAGCTATTAGTATCATAATCAACTGAAACATATTAAATGATTTGGGGGATTTTTAATTCTTTAAAGGTTTATTAGAGAATTTAGCTCTAAGTCATCTAGTGCAGGTGGCTTTTATGATGGTAAGTCTGAGTCTCATACTTCTGGTGCTATTTGCTCTCTTTTATCCTACTTCTCCATGGTTCATTCTTGATAGTTTATTTTTTGCTAGGAAACCATGTACTTCCTCCAGATATTTAAATTTAATGCTGAAACAGTGCATATAGTTTTATTTTGTAATTCTTTTAATCATTTCAGCAATTTACAGCAGATTTTCCAATTAAGCCCAGAAACCAGTTAGAAATTTAGTTATATTATTGGACAGAATGCTTTCTAATGCAGAAGTTGAATGCTTTTTTGTGTGTGAACTGAAACAAAATATTTGATATACTTTTTGTCTTTAAAATATTTCTCAGAATGAGAACAGAGAACACAGACCAATACATAAGTGTAGGGAATTTAGAGCTTTAGTTTATATTTTGTCCCCAGCATATATAGCACCAGCCTAACTCAGAGTAGATGCTAGTGAATGTTTGTTAACTGAATGAATGATAAATTATTAAATGAATGAGTGAAATACAATCCACTTGGATAATCACTGAATAGTAGGTAGATTTTTGGAGGAATTTTTTTAAATGGTAGTTTTAAGTCACCATTTCTAAGATAATTAATACTAATCTTGGATATGTTCCTCCACAATTATAGTATACATTTACTATAAAACATCTAAACACTTCATTGTAGATAAAGTGCCTGCTAATGAAAGTCCCTTAAAGGTGTTGTGTGTGGTAAATTAACTAGTTTATTGAATGAATTAACCAGTAGTGATGAGTTTCTGGTATGTCTCATGGTCTTTAACCTTTTGTAGGCTGTTAATGCTGCTAAGCCCATTTTCTGTAGTGGACTGAATGTTCAACAGAGGTAGCAACACAATAGATAAAATAAATGAGCCTCCCGAAAATAATGTTCAGAATTTCTGGCTTGGAGCAGTAGCCAGATTGATTCAGATATTGTTAGAATGGTGAAAGAGGTGTATAAAATCAGTATAAGGAGGTAAGGAGCATCCTTGGAGGGCAGTTAAATATATGAATAGTCTTCTGCCCAAGAGATGTTCTCTGTCCCTGCCTCTGTCCTTCAGTTCTGGCTTGATTTCATAGGGTTACTTTACTAAGACTGCTTTGTTTCAGATGTCACTGCAAATTAAAGCTTTACCATCACACCACTCATAGCTGCCTTGTAACTTCTACTTTCCCATTGGTGCCAGGCATGTTCCAAGGCAGCTTTCCAAGGTTTAGTGATTTCACCCTGATATCTCTGCCAATAAAAATAACCAGTTACCATTAAACACCTACCCCACCCATAACTTGATTTTTACATGCTGTTTTATTAAGAGAACTTATCAGAGTTTTTAGGAGAATTAATACATTATGCTCATCGGGATATTACCTGGCCCTTAAAGTAACTTTTATATTAAAAGGTAGGGTATTTACCTTTGAACAGAATATGAGACTCAGCATGTTTATCTATTGAGAAGAGAAGCCATTATAATAGCATCATTCTTATGATTCTTTATGGCTGGAAGTACTCCATTGACATGAGAAGACAGATTCATACTTTGGGAACTTATACTTTAGTAGGACAGATTAACAGATACAACAAGCAAGGAGTCTTAGGTTCATTGAGAGGGTAATAATAATTTCTAAATGTTTTGTTGGTATTGTAGGAAAAAGTTATAATCCCACCTTTTTCTATGCCTTCACAGGTGGTAGGGAAAGAAAATACTATTTGATTATCTCAAATATGAAAAATACTTAAATGCTAAAAACTTAGCATATGTATATTTATAATATTCACAATGTTGTGCTACCATTATAATTGTTTTGCTGGTAAATGAAATGACAACTTAAAAAAGATGAGCTAGTGTGTGTTATTCAGAGTCCTGGTCCATTTGATGGCAAAGATCTTTCCAATATATTTCTTCATCTCATGTGGAAGAATTCCTTGAGGCTGCCTAACAGCTCCTATGTCCCTTCTGATAAAATTTCTTTGATGGTGCACTGGGTGTGAATGGGCCAGACATTTCTCAGAGAGTCTTCTGGCTCTGGCACAATGGAGACTTTCATTATAAGCTCTCCTAAGAGCCTTCAAAGTTCTATGCCTCTTTGCTTCCCCAGGCTGGAAGTGTTAACTAAAATCTGTAAGTTCGCTGTTGAGGAACGTCTCTCTAACTCTATGACCATGGGGCTTCTTCCACTCCTTTTCTTTCAATACAGTGTGGAGTGAGTAGACACAGTGATGTTTCTTTGTTGGCATTTATGTTTTCAAGCTCTGAACCATTAAATTCCAACTCTGCAAGAAGCATACTAATTTGAGGCAAAATGATTTCTGTGGTAGCACTGATTTTTTTTTTTTAATCTCCAATTCTTTGATTCTAGTGACAGTGTCAAATATGAACCTTGGAGTAGAACTGACCTTATGGGGAACATATGAGGAGAACATTTGGAGATTTAAATGTATGAAAAGTTTAGTATAAGCCAAGAAATTGACTCAACAGCTCTCAAAAAGGAGTTAAGATTATCTTATGTTGCATTAATTAAAGTGCCCAGATCAAGCAAAGTAATAGTCTTCCTGGACTTTGTGTTCATTAGGTCATATTTGGAATATTGTGTTTAATTTGAATCCCAGTTTACTTTGATGAGAAAGAGCCAAGGGAGATGGCCAGGGTGAATGAAGGATTTTTTAATAGTTGAGAATAGAGGATATTTAGCGTGGAGAAGAGGGGACTTCGGGAGTATAGTTGCTGTCTTTAAAGATTTATTTAGTTAATTTGGCAAACGGTTGTTGGGTAATAATAGTAAAATAGACATATTTATTGAATATGTACCATCTGTCAGATAAGTACTTTATATACCTTATCTCTTTTATTCGTCGCAGCAAGTGTATGTGATTGGTATTATTCTTTATTATCCCTATTTTGCTAATGATGACACAGATCCAGAAAGGGAAATTGACCTGCCCAAGGCTGCATTGCGACAGAACCAGCCAGTCAAAGAGTTTCCTCCATTCTGTTTTCTTTCTTCCATGCTGCCTCCCACGTTGTAAAGACTTTGGACTTTTCTGAAGAAAAAAATATGTAGGTGTAGTGTTCCTGTGGGTAGAATAGTGATAGTGCTATGGCAGTAGAGTATACTGGGGATGGTAGGATGAGTTATTTTAGTAGAGTCGTCAGGAAACACTTCACTGAGAAGAAAAGATTTGAAAAAGATAAGGCAGCAAGTTGTGTGGGTATCTTCAGGAAGAACATCCCAGAGAGCAGGCGTAGCTGGTATAAGAGCCCTTGAAAGCGGTGAACTTGGGTTTGCTGAAAGTACAGCTAAGAGGTCAGTCTGGTTTGAGCATAGTGAATAAAGCTGATAAGAGGCCAGATTGTGTAGAAGTTTACATTTTTTCCATGTATGATGGAAAGATGTTGGAGGAGTTGGAACCAAGGGAGTGATATGATCTGACTTATACTTAAAGAAGGTGACTCTGGCGTGGAGAATAGACTGAGGGGAGGGAGAGTAGTGAGAGATTAGTTAAGAGACTATTGTCTTATCCAGGCAAGAGACAAGAGTGACTTAGGCTGGTCTGATAGCAGTTGAGGTATATGAAGAGAAGTAGTCCAGTTCCTGACATAGCTTGAAGTTGGAGCTAACCAGCCTTGGTAATGGATTAGATGTGGGCATTCAAGAGAAACTGGACTTAAAAATAATGTATAGATATTTAATCTGTGCAATTAGGTGAATAGTGGTATTTATGAAAATGAGGGAGATTTGTAGGGGAGAAGGAGGATGAGCTCATGGGGAATCGAGAATGTATTTGGGACATTAGGTTTGAGATATGGATCCGTGATGAAGGTGGAGGTACTAAGGCATTTGTATGTGCACTTCTGATCTCAGGGCTAATTGGTGCTGCTGGAGATTTGAACTTAGAAATAGCGTCAGTCAAGGTTCAGTGTAGGAAACAAACCACTCTAGATATTTTTGTCATGAAGAGATTTCACACAGAGAGTTGAGTATTTATAGAATCACTTGAGGGCTGAAGGAGTAGAAGTCAGGGGGCGGCTCAGCTTCAGGGACACACTGCTTTCTTCTAGGCTCTGAGGTCAGCCCAGCACAGTGGCGATCTGGCGCTCAGAGAACTGCTGCTAGTGAAGTAGCCATCCCTTATCCCCAGACACCTGAACGAGGAAACTGACTGCTGCAGAAACTCATACTGGAGAGGGTCTGTCACTGCTCCTGGAAGAATGGCTTCCCCACCTTCTACGTTCCAGACTTTGTTCAAGATTCTCCAACATGTTGGAAAAGGAGAATATAGCAGAGGAATAGGGGCAACTAATAAGATCTGGGGGAAGTCTAGGACAATGTGGCATCCCAGAGCCAAAATATTTTCATGGAATTGATAACTGAATCAAATGCTGTGACTGAGTAAGAAGCGGACTGATAATTGAAAACTGAATCTAGCAACTGGGGGCTCCACTGGTGACATTTGTAAGAGCAGTTTTTGTGATGTTGCAGGAGTCGTTTAGGGAGAGAATAAGAGTAAGGAAATGACAAGAAGTATAAACTGTTCCTGTGAAGTTTTTCTGTTCAGAGGAGCCAGAAAATGGTACTAAAGCTGGAAGGCGATGAGGGGTCAAGTGAAGAGTCTTTTTGTTTTGAAGTGGAAGGTATTTAGCTTCAGTTCAGTTCAGTCGCTCAGTCGTGTGTCTGACTTTCTGCAACCCCATGAATCGCAGCACGCCAGGCCTCCCTGTCCATCGCCAACTCCTGGAGTTCACTCACACTCATGTCCATCAAGTCAGCATACTCATGTGCTAAAGGAAAAACTGGATGCCCAAGAAAGAGAGGGAATAATAGCAGGCATGAAAAGCTCTGTGTATGAGTAGATGGTTAGGCCTTGTAAAGGAGGGGTGTATACATGTGGGGAAGGCAGAATATGTGGGTATAGATACAGAACCACATGATATATTTGGTGATGGGAGAATGAGTAAGTTGTCCTCTGATTGCTTCTGTTTTTCAGTAGGGTCATCAGTCAGGTGTCAGAAGGTGGAAGGTTTGTATAAAGTTTGAAAAGAGAAGATTTAAAATCATCATCTTGGAGAATGAGAGTGAATTAACTTGGCCTGATAGTTCTCAAACTTAAGCCTGCATCAGAATCAGCTGGAGGGCTTGGTGCAACACTGATAGCTGGGCCTCCCCACCAAGTTCCTGATGCATTAGTTCTGGGCAGGGTCTGGGAATTCACATCTCTGACTGTCCCTCGTGAACCTGATGCTTCTGGTCCAGGTTCCATACTTTGGTTATACATTTAAGGAAGAACATTGAGCATGCTGTTTTTCTCCAGCTGTATTCAGCCTCTTGAGTGCAAAGGTGAAGACAGTTTAACCAGAATTAGGGTTTTGCCAGGTAAATTCATGCGCAAGAAGAGAAGTCCATATGAATGATTTGTAATGGTAGACCATGGACTCTAAGTTGGATAAGAGGAGAAGTGAGGACACAAGGGAAGTGATTATCAGTGAAAAAAGAGATATAGAACCAAGGGACTGGAAATTCCGATGATGGAAACAGATTGTTGGAATGAAGTATGGAGAGCAGTGGTTAGCGCTTGGGATGCTTGAAGTTGAGGTTTTAAAGATGCAGTTATTAATTATGATATAAAGTAAGAGAATAACTGAACTGACTGAACGGGTGGAGGTCATGAATCTGAGAGGCTGGAATATTGCCTGGACACAAAAGTCATCAGGAAGCATGGCAGGAGTAGTGGCGGAGAGAGAGGATGGTGAGTCAGGTGTTAAAATCTTCCGTTATTAAGCTGGGGTGGGAGGACTGCAGATAAGAGCAGCAGGAAGGAAAAGCAGCAAAGTCACATGTACACGGAAAGGACTGGAGGTTTTAAGGCGTGGAGGAAAGCAGTAGTCTGAAAAGCAGCAGAGTTACAAAGGAGACATCTACTCCATCCCCACACTCAGTGCTATAGGGCACAGAAAAAAACCAAAACACTTGAGCTCATTTAGTTCTTAGAACAGTCCCCATTATTCCCACTTTGACAGATGAGGAAACTGAGACTTAAAGTAACTGAACTTGGCAGTCATAGCTGGTGACTGCTAGAGGCAGCATTGTGTGAGTCCAGTGGATGCTAAAGGAAGGCAAATGTTGACTCAGTATAGGAAAGTACATTTCAGCAGTTAGAGGGATGCAGGTGACAATGTTCCTTTGGGGGGAGCTTCCTGTCACTGAAGTGGATGTCTGCCTGCAGCCATCACCATCACAAACTAATTTGATCACAAAATGACATAAGGAAAATAAAACCAACATGTAGTAAAGGCGGAAGGGAATTGATATTTATTAGCTGTTGGGGGAGTGGGCAGGCAGGGAGATAGTTGAGTCCGGCTATCTCTGAGCTAAGAGTTGATGATTATAGTTGTGTGATACTGTGAGTGTGCTACATGCCACTGAATTGTATACTTTTAAATGGTTAGTTGTATGTTATATATATTTCACCATAGTTTAATAATGTCTCTGATTAAACTGTTTATTTTCATTTCATTCTATTGGCAATTCATTTGTCTACAGAATTTCACATGCAAGACACCTTGAGTACAAAAAGTAGAAAACTGGTGTTTTCATAAAGAGTTTGGGTAAATGTATATATATCTAAGTGTATGAAGAGTTACCTGGTCGCATGAGGTGGTAAATCTTAAGTGCCCCAAGATGATGTGAATAATTGGTGTCAAGGTTCTGAGGACATGAGTTCTGCTACCTGTTCTTACCACAGTGTAGCTGGCACGAAACATCTTTTCAGATGTCCTGCTTTTTCTCAGTGTTAGAACTTGGGACAGCCCACTTGGCTCAGTTTTCAGCTTGAACTATGACATCAGTTTAAACATTCATGGAAGACGATTAAACTGATATTTGAAAAGAACATCTTGTCAAGTAAGTCCTCAGGAAACAGACTCAGTGGCAAAATATGGGATTGTTGTTCTTGCAGGGGATGGTTGTATTTTTGTTAGGGTTGATTACAATCTGGCAGAACTTTTTTGGGAAAATATATTCTTTGTTTAAAATAAAAAGTACTGTTTGTTCAGGTTTTGCTGGCTAATTCTAATAGTATCTTAGGTATTGATTTTTTTACAATGGTATTATAAACATCCTGAGTTTGATGTTATGAAAAATTAGCTGTTCTTTGTTTTCATTTTTGAATATGGTGGTTTTTATTTTGCAAAATGCCCTGCAGAAACACTGACGGGTAGCACATGTTCTGTATGCCCTGCACTTAGTTTCTTCTCTTATTATCATCCACAAGTGTCCTCCTCCTCTGTTTCCTTTTCACTCTCACACTACCATTACACTCACAATATTTCTAATACCATATGAGTGGATTTTTCTTCACACTAGTTCTGCCAGCTGGATGTCCTGGGGTTTAACTTAATTCTGATGCTGTGTCCCTGGAGACAGGGGCAGATTCCACAGCTCAAGGGCTCAGTCCTCCAAGACTGCCCCCAACTTCAGACACCAATCTCGTGTCCGATCATTGAGACACCAGTCTCGCTTCTGATCAACTGGCTGTAAATCAGAGGAGAGGTTCCTACAGCCCCCTTCTCGAGTTTGGTCAGTTTGCTAGAAAGGCTTAGTTTACTGACTGACCACTAGTTGATTGTAAAGGCTATGATAAAGGATACAGGTGAACATCCAGATGGAATGGATGTGTAGGGTGAGGTACGTGGGAAGAGGTGTGGTGCTTCCAAGCCCTTCCTAGTGCTCCAGTCTCCCAGCACCTCCTTGTGTTCAGCAACCCAGAAAGCTCTCTGACCCTCGTGTTATTTGGATTTTTACAGAGGCTGCATCACTTAGGCGTGGTCTATTAATTAGTTCTGTTTTCAGCCTCTGCCCGCTTGCTGGAGAATGGTAGACAGGGCTAAAAACTCCAAGCTTTCAATCATGACTTGGTCTTCCTGGTGACAAGACCCTATCCAGCAGGCTATCGACTCACCTCATTAGAACAAAAGACATAGCTATCACTCAGGAGATTCCAAAGGATTTAGCAAAGAATTGGGGTCAAGGACCAAATATTAGAACAAAAGATGCTCCTGGTGCATCTGTCATTTAGGAAATTACAAGTGTTTTGGGAGTTCTGTGTCAGGAACCAGGGGCAGAGACCAATGTATATATTTTCTTTTGTCTCACAATTGTATATTTGTTATATTTCGTGAACCCGTGTTGATATATTATTAACTGAAGTCCATAGTTCATTCAGATGTCCTGCCAGGATCCCATTCTGGATACCATATTGTGTTTAGTCATTATGTCTCCTGAGTTTCCTATTGGCTGTCAGTTTCTCAGATACTTATTGTTGTTGATGCTTTTGATAGGTTGTGTGTGTGTGTGTTTTAATATTTATTTGTTTGGCTGTGTTGGGTCTTAGTTGCAGCACATGGGACCTTTGTTTCTCAACCAGGGATGAAACCCACATGCCCTGCATTGCAAGATCGATCCTTAACCACTGAACCACCAAGAAATTCCCTGATAATCCTTGATGGTCCTGAGGATGACTGCTCAGGTGTTTTTAGAGTGTCCCTCTGTTGAGATGTCTGATATTTTTCGTGTTACTAGATTGGATTTATGGGCCTTCTCTTATTTGTGACTATCAAACAGTTATGATTGCATGATTATAACAGTATGTAAGAATATTAACAACAAGAATTTTACTATATTGTATGGATATGAGAGTTGGACTGTGAAGAAGGCTGAGTGCTGAAGAATTGATGCTTTTGAACTGTGGTGTTGGAGAAGACTCTTGAGAGTCCCTTGGACTGCAAGGAGATCCAACCAGTCCATTCTGAAGGAGATCAGCCCTGGGATTTCTTTGGAAGGAATGATGCTAAAGCTGAAACTCCAGTACTTTGGCCACCTCATGCGAAGAGTTGACTCATTGGAAAAGACTCTGATGCTGGGAGGGATTGGGGGCAGGAGGAGAAGGGGACGACCGAGGATGAGATGGCTGGATGGCATCACTGACTCGATGGGCGTGAATCTGAGTGAACTCTGGGAGTTGGTGATGGCCAGGGAGGCCTGGCGTGCTGCGATTCATGGGGTTGCAAAGAGTCGGACACGACTGAGCGACTGAACTGAACTGATCCATGTAAATTATGGAACATGCTGTGTGATAAACTTCGCAGTTGAGAATTTCAGGATGAATTAGGTGCAGGGTTTACTAATCCAGGGATCTGAAAAAAGAATGTTGGTCAGTCATTTGAAATAAAATGTCAGCAGCAACAAATCTTTTCTGAGAACCTGCTGTTAACAGGGCCGTGTGTTACTCTGTCAGTCACTCCTCCCTTTCAGTTCCAGCAGGAGCTCTGCACACAGTAAACAACAGCAGAATGAAGATCGGAGCAGCCTTATGAGTAGGTGCCCAAAGGAAGAGAGCCGTCACTGCAGCTCTCTGGAAAAAGACTGACGTGGAATAGGTGGTGTAGGCCTGCTGGAGGCTGCCACCTTGTTGTTCAGCCGCTCTGTCGTGTCCGACTTTTTGCGACCCCCATGGACTACAGCACGCCAGGCCTCCCTGTCCATCACCATCTTCCAAAGTTTGCCCAAGTTCATGTCCATTGCATCAGTGATGTCATCCAACCATCTCATCCTCTGACGCCCTCTTCTCCTTCTGCCCTCAATCTTTCCCTCCTACCTTCAGTTCAGTTCAGTCACTTGGTCGTGTCCGACTTTGTGACCTCATGGACTGCGGCACATCAGGCTTCCCTGTCCATCACCAACTCATGGAGCTTACTGAAACTCATGTCCATCGAGTCGGTGATACCATCCAACCATCTCATCCTCTGTTGTCCCCTTCTCCTCCTGCCCTCAATCTTTCCTAACATCAGGGTCTTTTCCAATGAGTCACATCAGGTGGCCAGAGTATTGGAGTTTCAGTTCCAGTGTCAGTCCTTCCAAAGAATATTCAGGACTGATTTCCTTTAGGATTGATTGGTTGGATCTCCTTGCAGTCCAAGGGACTCTCAAGAGTCTTCAACACCACAGTTCAAAAGCATCAATTATTTGGCACTCAACTTTCTTTGTCGTCCAACTCTCAATTCTATACATAACTACTGAAAAAAAACCACAGCTTTGACTCGACGGACCTTTGTTGGCTAAGTAATGTCTCTGCTTTTTAATAGGCTGTCTAGGTTGGTCAGTACTTTTCTTCCAAGGAGCAAGTGTCTTTTTATGTCATGGCTGCAGTCACCGTCTGCAGTGATTTTGCAGCCCAAGAAAATAAAGTCTGTTGTTTCCATTTTTCCCCATCTGTTTGCCATGAAGTGATGGGACCTGATGCCATGATGTTGGTTTTCTGAATGCTGAGCTTTAAGCCAGTCTTTTCACTCTCCTCTTTCACTGGCATCAAGAGGCTCTTTAGTTCTTCACTTTATGCCATAAGTGTGGTATTATTTGCATATCTGAGGTTATTGATATTTTTCCCAGCAATCTTGATTCCAGCTTGTGTTTCATCCAGTACAGCTTTTCTCATGATGTACTCTGCATATAAGTTAAATAAGCAGGGTGACAATTTACAGCCTTGACATACTTCTTTCTCAGTTTGAAACCAGTCTGTTATTCATGTCTGGCTCTTGACCTGCATACAGATTTCTCAGGAGGCAGGTAAGGTGGTCTGGTATTCCCATCTCTTTAAGAATTTTCCACAGTTTGTTGTGACCCACACAGTCAAGGCTTTGGCATAGTCAATAAAGCAGAAGTAGGACTCTCTCACTTTTTGGATGATCCAACGGATGCTGGCAATTTGATCTCTATTTCTTCTGCCTTTTCACGTCCTTCTACCCATAATCTAAATCCTGGCCTTAGCACTGCATCTTCATTTTGTGTTTGGTGGAGGAGAGGAAGGAGACACTGTGGTGTCTTCTATTACAAAACTTTACATGGTGACATAACTGCCTGTTTAATTATTCTTGTTTTCCCCAATCGGTTGTAACTTTTGTGTGGAGGAGTCTGGCTTATCTTGCTCTCTGTTAGAGCCTCTGGTGCTTAGCCTATTCCCTAGCACATGATAGGTGTTAAATTAATAAAGAATAAATAAAAGTTTGTCAAGCAATACAAGGAACAGAAGACCATACCGGGTAACAGCATGTAGAAAGATAGGGAATGCTTGCCTGACTCGTAAAATAAATTCTTCCAGATGTAAATCACATTCCTCTGCTCTGGGAAGCCTTCTTAGATCTCAGTTCATTTCCTGTGCCCTTATTGCACTTATCAAGCATTCTGTGCCTTGGTTACTTAGTTTTATTAGCCTTGCTTTATTATTATTATTTTTTTAAAGATTCTTTATCTCCTCGATGCTAGCTACTTTGTGGGGAGGGTGGAATGCCTGTCATGTGCAAATATTATGCTAGGTGTTATACCTATTTTGTTAACCTATTTAATCCTTTCAACAACTCAACGTCATAAGCAAATGAGGAAATTGAGGCCTAGGAAGGCTCAATAACTTGCCCAAGGTTGCACATCACTGTCTTTGTCCCCTCCAGAAGCTGGAGGGCTCTTCTGCCCTTCTTTGCTGTTTCCAACAGGATCATTGCTTTAGTAGAATTTATACACTTCATGAGAATCTTTCATACTTTATAGACCTTATGACAGACAATTCCATTCTGTTTTTTTTTTTTTAATTATTATTTGCTTGAAGGACCATATAATCCTAACACTTCTTCAAACTTTGTAGCTCAACAGCAAAACTGGTGAAATCTAACATTTCAAGTCAATGAAATTGAATGTTACATTTTCAAAGCTAAACATGAATGTCTAAGCTAGCAATTCCTTGTATGGTAAACTATTATTATAAAGATGTTTTTATATAAAGCAGACAGGAAAAGAAAGTTTTAAAATTGGTCAGAGAAAAAATATACTTATTCAAAGTATGTTAAGTATTACAGTTTTGATGCTTCAACATTGAGCTGTCCCCTGTAGCCTTGGAAACCATAGCTTCTCAGTGCTTGTTTTTAAACTATGGTTTTCTTTTTAATATAAGTGGATTTTGATGGTAGAAAAAAGTTGTCATGTGGAATTACTCTGTGGAGCCACTTGAACAGACTTGAAACATTGTTTATGCATAAATAAATTCACCATTTTGAAAAATATTCTCAACAGGCACAGAATGTGCTGGCATCTGCAAGTCAGCTCATATTTGATGCTGAATTTAGACAACTCGTAAGAGGTGGCGAAAAGGGCTTTTGATAGAAAGCAAATGGAAGAGGCAAGGTGTTGGGGTTGGAGTTTTTCCCTTTTGTTTGCTTTTTAAATTCCTTTTAACATTTCCTGAGAATTCATCAAATTGCCTTTCAGAATGAAATTTTTTGTGTGTGAATTATAGCATGACACAACTGTAAATGTTGGTGCTTGCTTTACGATTCTTTTGCTTTGTTTTCTTGTTTTAATGCTGTCTTCTAAGTAGGGTATTGGTATTGTTAATTTTATGTACTATGACCATCATTCATATGCTGTTCACTCATTCACCAGCTAATCTATTGCTCTCCTACTAGTAATTGTGCAAGTTACATGCTGGGGATGCAAATGTAAGTAAGATATGACACCAGCAGCAGCCCACCAGGCTCCCCTGTCCCTGGGACTCTCCAGGCAAGAACACTGCAGTGGGTTGCCATTTCCTTCTCCAGTGCATGAAAGTGAAAAGTGAAAGGGAAGTCAGTCAGTCGTGTCTGACTCTTAGCGACCCCATGGACTGCAGCCTACCAGGCTCCTCTGTCCATGGGATTTTCCAGGCAAGAGTACTGGAGTGGGGTGCCATCGCCTTCTCTAGACCCCATCTTCTAGGTGATTTCAACCTATGGATTAGTCAAACAATACCGAGAAACACAGTACTGTGTATTAAATGCTCTGATAGTGTCCCATGCTTCATTTTGTGGGAACCCAGAGAAAAGCTGGTCATGGAAAACTTCCCGGAGGAAGTGAGACACTCTTTCCTTTTCTTTCCTCCGCTATCCCTTTCTCTACCCCTTTTAAGAAGTTAAAGTGAATCCTGCCTACTATTCTCATTTTAAAAAATCAAACTCCAAGTGAAAAGTAAAAGTTCCTGTTTTACCCATCCCAGCCTTGAATCCCGTGGACGGAGGAGCCTGGTGGGCTGCAGTCCACGGGGTTGCTAAGAGTCAGACACGACTGAGCGACTTCACTTTCACCTTTCATTTTCATGCATTGGAGAAGGAAATGGCAACCCACTCCAGTGTTCTTGCCTGGAGAATCCCAGGGACGGGGGAGCCTCATGGGCTGCCATCTACGGGTTCGCACAGAGTCGGACACGACTGAAGCGACTTAGCAGCAGCAGCAGCCTTGCCTCAGTTTCTCTCTTTAGCAACAACTATCTTTAACACACTGTTTTTCTTTATGATGGTAAAAACTTGAACTAATATACTTTGTTTCTGTTATTTGATAAATTTTAGGTAATGACTCTTCAGTTCAGTCCCTCACTTGTGTCCCTCTCTGTGACACTATGGACTGCAGCACGCCAGGCTTCCATGTCCTTCACTATCTCCTGGAGTCTGCTCAAACTCCTGTCCATTGAGTTGATGATGCCATCCTACCATTTCATCCTCTGTTGCCCACTTCTGCCTTCAGTCTTTCTCAGCATCAAAGTCTTTTCCACTGAGTTGGCTCTTTGCATCAGGTGGCCAAAGTATTGGAACTTCAGCATCAGTGCTTCCAATGAATATTCAGGACTGATTTCCTTTAGGATTGACTGGTTTGATCTCCTTGCTGTCCAGGGGATTCACAGGA
>SJYA01002100.1:1165904-1176860 GCA_006410615.1 Neotragus moschatus | reverse complement strand
GAGGATGAGATGGCTGGATGGCATCACTGACTCGATGGGCGTGAATCTGAGTGAACTCTGGGAGTTGGTGATGGCCAGGGAGGCCTGGCGTGCTGCGATTCATGGGGTTGCAAAGAGTCGGACACGACTGAGCGACTGAACTGAACTGATCCATGTAAATTATGGAACATGCTGTGTGATAAACTTCGCAGTTGAGAATTTTAGGATGAATTAGGTGCAGGGTTTACTAATCCAGGGATCTGAAAAAAGAATGTTGGTCAGTCATTTGAAATAAAATGTCAGCAGCAACAAATCTTTTCTGAGAACCTGCTGTTAACAGGGCCGTGTGTTACTCTGTCAGTCACTCCTCCCTTTCAGTTCCAGCAGGAGCTCTGCACACAGTAAACAACAGCAGAATGAAGATCGGAGCAGCCTTATGAGTAGGTGCCCAAAGGAAGAGAGCCGTCACTGCAGCTCTCTGGAAAAAGACTGACGTGGAATAGGTGGTGTAGGCCTGCTGGAGGCTGCCACCTTGTTGTTCAGCCGCTCTGTCGTGTCCGACTTTTTGCGACCCCCATGGACTACAGCACGCCAGGCCTCCCTGTCCATCACCATCTTCCAAAGTTTGCCCAAGTTCATGTCCATTGCATCAGTGATGTCATCCAACCATCTCATCCTCTGACGCCCTCTTCTCCTTCTGCCCTCAATCTTTCCCTCCTACCTTCAGTTCAGTTCAGTCACTTGGTCGTGTCCGACTTTGTGACCTCATGGACTGCGGCACATCAGGCTTCCCTGTCCATCACCAACTCATGGAGCTTACTGAAACTCATGTCCATCGAGTCGGTGATACCATCCAACCATCTCGTCCTCTGTTGTCCCCTTCTCCTCCTGCCCTCAATCTTTCCTAACATCAGGGTCTTTTCCAATGAGTCACATCAGGTGGCCAGAGTATTGGAGTTTCAGTTCCAGTGTCAGTCCTTCCAAAGAATATTCAGGACTGATTTCCTTTAGGATTGATTGGTTGGATCTCCTTGCAGTCCAAGGGACTCTCAAGAGTCTTCAACACCACAGTTCAAAAGCATCAATTATTTGGCACTCAACTTTCTTTGTCGTCCAACTCTCAATTCCATACATAACTACTGAAAAAAAACCACAGCTTTGACTCGACGGACCTTTGTTGGCTAAGTAATGTCTCTGCTTTTTAATAGGCTGTCTAGGTTGGTCAGTACTTTTCTTCCAAGGAGCAAGTGTCTTTTTATGTCATGGCTGCAGTCACCGTCTGCAGTGATTTTGCCGCCCAAGAAAATAAAGTCTGTTGTTTCCATTTTTCCCCATCTGTTTGCCATGAAGTGATGGGACCTGATGCCATGATGTTGGTTTTCTGAATGCTGAGCTTTAAGCCAGTCTTTTCACTCTCCTCTTTCACTGGCATCAAGAGGCTCTTTAGTTCTTCACTTTATGCCATAAGTGTGGTATTATTTGCATATCTGAGGTTATTGATATTTTTCCCAGCAATCTTGATTCCAGCTTGTGTTTCATCCAGTACAGCTTTTCTCATGATGTACTCTGCATATAAGTTAAATAAGCAGGGTGACAATTTACAGCCTTGACATACTTCTTTCTCAGTTTGAAACCAGTCTGTTATTCATGTCTGGCTCTTGACCTGCATACAGATTTCTCAGGAGGCAGGTAAGGTGGTCTGGTATTCCCATCTCTTTAAGAATTTTCCACAGTTTGTTGTGACCCACACAGTCAAGGCTTTGGCATAGTCAATAAAGCAGAAGTAGGACTCTCTCACTTTTTGGATGATCCAACGGATGCTGGCAATTTGATCTCTATTTCTTCTGCCTTTTCACGTCCTTCTACCCATAATCTAAATCCTGGCCTTAGCACTGCATCTTCATTTTGTGTTTGGTGGAGGAGAGGAAGGAGACACTGTGGTGTCTTCTATTACAAAACTTTACATGGTGACATAACTGCCTGTTTAATTATTCTTGTTTTCCCCAATCGGTTGTAACTTTTGTGTGGAGGAGTCTGGCTTATCTTGCTCTCTGTTAGAGCCTCTGGTGCTTAGCCTATTCCCTAGCACATGATAGGTGTTAAATTAATAAAGAATAAATAAAAGTTTGTCAAGCAATACAAGGAACAGAAGACCATACCGGGTAACAGCATGTAGAAAGATAGGGAATGCTTGCCTGACTCGTAAAATAAATTCTTCCAGATGTAAATCACATTCCTCTGCTCTGGGAAGCCTTCTTAGATCTCAGTTCATTTCCTGTGCCCTTATTGCACTTATCAAGCATTCTGTGCCTTGGTTACTTAGTTTTATTAGCCTTGCTTTATTATTATTATTTTTTTAAAGATTCTTTATCTCCTCGATGCTAGCTACTTTGTGGGGAGGGTGGAATGCCTGTCATGTGCAAATATTATGCTAGGTGTTATACCTATTTTGTTAACCTATTTAATCCTTTCAACAACTCAACGTCATAAGCAAATGAGGAAATTGAGGCCTAGGAAGGCTCAATAACTTGCCCAAGGTTGCACATCACTGTCTTTGTCCCCTCCAGAAGCTGGAGGGCTCTTCTGCCCTTCTTTGCTGTTTCCAACAGGATCATTGCTTTAGTAGAATTTATACACTTCATGAGAATCTTTCATACTTTATAGACCTTATGACAGACAATTCCATTTTTTTTTTTAATTATTATTTGCTTGAAGGACCATATAATCCTAACACTTCTTCAAACTTTGTAGCTCAACAGCAAAACTGGTGAAATCTAACATTTCAAGTCAATGAAATTGAATGTTACATTTTCAAAGCTAAACATGAATGTCTAAGCTAGCAATTCCTTGTATGGTAAACTATTATTATAAAGATGTTTTTATATAAAGCAGACAGGAAAAGAAAGTTTTAAAATTGGTCAGAGAAAAAATATACTTATTCAAAGTATGTTAAGTATTACAGTTTTGATGCTTCAACATTGAGCTGTCCCCTGTAGCCTTGGAAACCATAGCTTCTCAGTGCTTGTTTTTAAACTATGGTTTTCTTTTTAATATAAGTGGATTTTGATGGTAGAAAAAAGTTGTCATGTGGAATTACTCTGTGGAGCCACTTGAACAGACTTGAAACATTGTTTATGCATAAATAAATTCACCATTTTGAAAAATATTCTCAACAGGCACAGAATGTGCTGGCATCTGCAAGTCAGCTCATATTTGATGCTGAATTTAGACAACTCGTAAGAGGTGGCGAAAAGGGCTTTTGATAGAAAGCAAATGGAAGAGGCAAGGTGTTGGGGTTGGAGTTTTTCCCTTTTGTTTGCTTTTTAAATTCCTTTTAACATTTCCTGAGAATTCATCAAATTGCCTTTCAGAATGAAATTTTTTGTGTGTGAATTATAGCATGACACAACTGTAAATGTTGGTGCTTGCTTTACGATTCTTTTGCTTTGTTTTCTTGTTTTAATGCTGTCTTCTAAGTAGGGTATTGGTATTGTTAATTTTATGTACTATGACCATCATTCATATGCTGTTCACTCATTCACCAGCTAATCTATTGCTCTCCTACTAGTAATTGTGCAAGTTACATGCTGGGGATGCAAATGTAAGTAAGATATGACACCAGCAGCAGCCCACCAGGCTCCCCTGTCCCTGGGACTCTCCAGGCAAGAACACTGCAGTGGGTTGCCATTTCCTTCTCCAGTGCATGAAAGTGAAAAGTGAAAGGGAAGTCAGTCAGTCGTGTCTGACTCTTAGCGACCCCATGGACTGCAGCCTACCAGGCTCCTCTGTCCATGGGATTTTCCAGGCAAGAGTACTGGAGTGGGGTGCCATCGCCTTCTCTAGACCCCATCTTCTAGGTGATTTCAACCTATGGATTAGTCAAACAATACCGAGAAACACAGTACTGTGTATTAAATGCTCTGATAGTGTCCCATGCTTCATTTTGTGGGAACCCAGAGAAAAGCTGGTCATGGAAAACTTCCCGGAGGAAGTGAGACACTCTTTCCTTTTCTTTCCTCCGCTATCCCTTTCTCTACCCCTTTTAAGAAGTTAAAGTGAATCCTGCCTACTATTCTCATTTTAAAAAATCAAACTCCAAGTGAAAAGTAAAAGTTCCTGTTTTACCCATCCCAGCCTTGAATCCCGTGGACGGAGGAGCCTGGTGGGCTGCAGTCCACGGGGTTGCTAAGAGTCAGACACGACTGAGCGACTTCACTTTCACCTTTCATTTTCATGCATTGGAGAAGGAAATGGCAACCCACTCCAGTGTTCTTGCCTGGAGAATCCCAGGGACGGGGGAGCCTCATGGGCTGCCATCTACGGGTTCGCACAGAGTCGGACACGACTGAAGCGACTTAGCAGCAGCAGCAGCCTTGCCTCAGTTTCTCTCTTTAGCAACAACTATCTTTAACACACTGTTTTTCTTTATGATGGTAAAAACTTGAACTAATATACTTTGTTTCTGTTATTTGATAAATTTTAGGTAATGACTCTTCAGTTCAGTCCCTCACTTGTGTCCTTCTCTGTGACACTATGGACTGCAGCACGCCAGGCTTCCATGTCCTTCACTATCTCCTGGAGTCTGCTCAAACTCCTGTCCATTGAGTTGATGATGCCATCCTACCATTTCATCCTCTGTTGCCCACTTCTGCCTTCAGTCTTTCTCAGCATCAAAGTCTTTTCCACTGAGTTGGCTCTTTGCATCAGGTGGCCAAAGTATTGGAACTTCAGCATCAGTGCTTCCACTGAATATTCAGGACTGATTTCCTTTAGGATTGACTGGTTTGATCTCCTTGCTGTCCAGGGGATTCACAGGAGTCTTCTTCAGCACCACAGCTCGAAAGAGTCAATTCTTTGGCACTCAGCCTTCTTTATGGCCTAACTCCCAATATCTGTTCGTGACTACTGGAAAAACCATAGCTTTGACCATATGGACCTCTGTCAGGAAAGTGATGTCTCTGCTTTTTAATACACTGTCTAGATTTGTCATAGCTTTTTTTTCCAAGGAGCCAGTGTATTTTTATTTCGTGGCTGCTGTCACTATCCACAGTGGTTTTGGAGCCCAGTCTGTTTGTTTGCATTTTTTTCCCCATCTGTTTGTCCTGAAGTGATGGGACTGGATGTCATGATCTTAGGTTTTTGAATGTTGAGTTTTAAGCCAGCTTTTTCACTCTTAACTTCATCAGGAGGCTCTTTGGTTCGCCTTCCCTTCTGCCATTAGGGTGGTGTCATTTGCAGTGTTCTTTAGTTTTAATCTCTGATGTTTCCTCATGGAGAGATTCAGGTTATATCTTTTTCTCTGTATGTTTATTTATTTATTTTCTTTTACTGTGCTGAGTCTTCCGTGCTGTGCATGGGCTTTCTCTAGTAGCGGTGAGTGCTGGCTGCTCTTTGTTGTGTTGTGTGGATTTATTGCTGTGGCTTCTCTTGTGGAACACAGGCTCTAGGTATGCAGGCTTGAGTATTTGGAGCAAACGGGCTCAGTAGTTTTGGGGCATGACCTTAGTTGCCTCCCGGGACGTGGGATCCCCTGGGATTAGGGATCAAACCCGCATCCCCTGCACTGGCAGGCAAATTCCCAACCACTGGACCACCAGGGAAGTCCTTTCAGGTTATGTATTTTTAGAGGGAATATTATACAAGTGATGTTGTGTTCTTCTTGCATCCTCTCAAGTGGTACACAGTTTTGATTTGCCATATTACTAGTGATGTGAACTGTGAATGCTTCATTGGAGTGGTGTCTGCCACGTTTCACCTCTGTGAAGTTACCCTTTCTGACTTTGCAGTCTGTAAGTATTTTGCGGGGAGGTACTTTTAAATTAAGTAATTATTTCATTTCTCATCAATTTTCTACCCATCAGTTTTAACATACTTTGATGTTTCTTGGCTGAATTAATTATAACGTGATGGTTGTCAAATGGTTGCTGTATAATTCTATCATCTCTTCCATATTCATCCATTGACATTCTGCTTCAAGGGAAAGCAGCTTTCTTCTCTTCCTCATCTATTTATTTACATGAGTATGGATTCATGATTCCTGTTTCATCCAATGAGTAATAATCTGTTACTATAATTATTATTTTTTTAATACTCAAATTATTCCAGGTTTGGCTATGGGGGACCTTTTCAAGCTGGCTTGCATTTTCTTACGATATATTTCCATCACTCTTTGAGTCCATCTTTACTTTCTGGCACAGAATATTCCAGGCTTATATTCCCTTTGACCCTGCATAAAAATTAGTCTTTTCTCCAAGGAGAACATGGAGAATTTCTCCTCCTCTCCAAGGAGCTTTGATTTCTTTCAGTGAAGAACAATTTTTAGAAACCAAGATCTGAGTCTGTGTATGTTCTTTGCACCTGGGTTATCACTGCCCCAGGTCCTTATTGGAGAGAACTAGGAGATATATGCACGTGTACACACACACACACACACACACACACACACACACTCATTTGTACTGTTATATTGTCTTTCTGTCTACCTACCTACCTATCTACTTACCTATGTAAAATAATTATGAGTTCACATAGATATCTTCAGTTCTAATCCAACACCACAGGTTCATTTTAGGTTTCTTTCTGTATTTGTGACTCCCTTCTCCAAAAATGAAAATCCAGCTTACCATCATCTTCAGTTTGCTTACTAGGTCAGTTTCCTCTATATGTGATCATCTCCTGTTGCTCCTGCCATCCCACCATCACCATGTGGACACCATGGTTTCTGTCTTCTGCAATAAGTCATCCCCCTCCCACCTCTGTTTGAACTCTCCTCTGACCATGATCAGGCTCGGGCAATCTGTAGTAATTCTAGAGTTCCCTACCAGCCTTGTGATCCAGAGCAGAACGTTGCATCAGTTTTGTAGAGAGACATGAATAGTTAGCATGTGTGTGCATCTCTGTTTGCTTGTCTATGAATGAGGGACCAGAGAATGAGAAAGATCACTGCTTCTTGTTAATATCATTAAACTTTAATTAAATCTTTTAAAAGAGATTGTTGGAGAACAGCAGTCTAATTCATCTTTGTACTATTAGCATCTAGCTCAGCACTGTATTGCCTTTTAGGTTCTGAGAAAGTATTGATTGAAAGAATGAGTGGATGCCAACGTTTGAGGGTGTCTAATAAATACTTGGTAAATTTTCCACTGTGGATTTTAGGAAAATACCATAGTATCTCTAACTGAGGGCCTAGCTGTACACCTGTATAAGAATGAATGGAGATGAAGATTCTTGAGTTCTGGTGCTAAGGACTTTTTTTTAAAGCTATATTAAAGTATTCTTGACATATAAACTTCACATAGTTGGGGTGCACAGTTTGAAAAGTTTTGATCTGCGAACTTCCATGAAACTATCACCAAAATTAGGATAATGAGCGTATCCAACAGCTCTAAAAGTTTCCTGATGTTCTTGGTAATCCCTCATGCCCACTCATTCTTTCCTCATCTCCATGCAACCACTAATATGCTTTTTTGTTTCCATAGATTAGTTTGAATTTTCTAGAATTTTAAATGAATGTAATCATATAGTGCATATCCTTTTTTTTGTCTGCTTCCCATAGCTCAAGATAATTATTTTGAGATTGATCTGTGATGTTGTGTGTATCAATACAGTTCATTTCTTTTTGTTGTTAAGTTGTATTGCATTGTATGAATATTCCACAATACATGTGCCTGCTGTTTGACCCAGCCATTTTACTCCTAGATATTTATTCAAGAGAAATGAAAGCATATGTGCAAATACATATTTGTATACAAATGTTCTTAAAATACGTATTTGCATTAGCCATAGACTGGAAATAATCGAAATGTCCATCAGTATTTGATTCTTCTTAAAGGGATCATATGATGGATTGAGAGATATTCCCTCTTCAGTATTCTGGAAGCGATTGTATGGATTTGGTATTCTTTTCTTCTTTACATGTTTTTAGAATTCACAGTAAAGCCATTTGGCCCTGAAATTTTCTTTGTAGAAAAATTTTAACTAAAATTTCTTTAAGTATAGGTCTGTTCAGGTTATCTGTTTCTTCTTGGGTGAGTCTTGATAGTTTATCTCTTTCAAAGAATTTGTCCATTTGTCTGAGTGGTAAAGTTTAATATATACAGGATCTGTAGTACCGTTAATTCTATTTGTACTACTCGTAATTTAAGTCTTTTTTCCTGCTGGTTGATCTAGCTGTAGGTTTACCTGTATTATTGATTTTTTTCAAAGAACAACTTTTGATGTCATTGATTTTTCTCTGTTTTGTTTTCTGTTTTATTGATATTAGTTCTGAATTTATTATTTCCTTTCTCTTACTATCTTTGAGTTTAATTTGCCCTTCTAGGTTTTTTTTTTTTTTTTCCCCTCCCGTGGTGAAAGCTAAAGTTGTTAATTTGAGGTTTTTCTTGTTTTCTAATAGATAGTTTTAGTGCTGTAAATTTTTAAGGAGGACGTTAACTGCTTTTCACACATTTTGATATATTTTGTTTTCATTTTTATTCATTTAAAAATACTTTAATTTTCGTTTTGATTTTTTTCATTGACTCATAGGTTATTTAGAGGTTTGTTATTTGACTTTCACATAGTTGCATGTTTTCCAGATTTTAAAAAAAATTGATTTCTAATTAAATTCCATTGTGATGAGAGAAGTTAACATTGCATGACCAGACTCCTTTTAAATTTATTGAGACTTGTGTTATGGTTCAGAATATGTTCTTTAATGTTAAACATTTCATGTGCATTTGAAAAGAATATGTATGCTGCTGTTGTTGAGAAGAGTGTTCTATGTTCAAATGTTGTATGTGCTTACTTGTTTTTTGCCGACTTTTTCTATTGCTTATTCAGACAAGTGTTAAAATACTCTCTTATAATTGTGAATTTGTCTGTTTCACCTGAACAGTTTTATCACATTTTTCTCATGCATTTTCAAACTACTATTAAGTGCATAAACATTTAGAATTATTATGTTCTCCTGACAGATTGACTTTATCATTATGATAGTGTCTTTGTATTCCTGGTAATATTCTTTACTCTGAAGTCAACTTTGTGTAATACTAAATATATAGCCACTTCAACTTTCTTTTGAAAAGTATTAGCATGGTACATCTTTTACTTATTTGCTTTTTATATTTTAACCCTTTTTATATTTTTTTATATTTAAAAGGAGTTCCTTGAAAATATCATGAAGGTGTCCTGCTTTTTTATCCAGTATTAAATTTTTACCTTTTAATTGGTGTATTCAGACTGTTTTTAAGTTACATTAATTACTGCTTTTGTTGAATTTAAATCTGCTATTTGTACCATCTGTTCTTGTTCCCAGTCCCTCTTTATGTGTTTATTTTTGTTTTATTTCCTTTGTTGGCTTCTCAGCTACAATTGTTTTCGTTATATGATTGATTCTTTTAAGGCTTATAATGTACATCTTCAGGTGATTGTATGCTGTGCCACATACGGTATTAAGGACTTCACATCAGTGACTTACATTTTTCTCTTACTAGCCTTTTTGTTACTTTTGTCATATATTTTACTTCTACATATGTTATAAACTCCATGATACATTATTATTATTTGTGCTTTAAACAGTTGATTAACTTTTAAAAAGATTAAATAATAACAATCTTATGTTTGCCCACATAGCTGTCATTTCTGATGCTCTTCATCCTCAAATGTAGATCCACGTTTCCATCTGGTATCATTTTCCTTACGCCTGAAGTATTTCCTTTTGCATTTCTTATGGTGCATTTCTGCTGGTAATTGAACTGTTTCACCTTTTGTATGTCTGAAAATGTCTTTATACCATCTTGGTTTTTGAAAGATAGTTTCACTGAGTATGGAAATCTGGGTTAAGTTTTTTTCTTTTAATTCTTTAAAGATGTTACTCTGCTGCCTTCTAGCTTGTATGGTTTCTGATGTGAAATTTGTCATTCTTGTATTTGTTCCCCTTTATGTCATTTTCTCAGGCTGCTTTTAAGATTTCTTCTTTATTATTGCTGTGAGCAATTTGATTATGGCGTGCTTTGGTATAGTTTTCTTTGTGTTTCTTATCCTTGGAACTTGTTGGGGATTCTTGGATCTGTGGGTTCCTAAACTTACAGATGTTCAAGCTGGTTTTCGAAAAGGTAGAGGAACCAGAGATCCAATTCCCAGCATCTGCTGGATCATGGAAAAAGCAAGAGAGTTCCAGAAAAACATCTATTTCTGCTTTATTGACTATGCCAAAGCCTTTGACTATGTGGATCACAATAAACTGGAAAATTCTGAAAGAGATGGGAATACCAGACTACCTGACCTGCCTCTTGAGAAACCTGTATGCAGGTCAGGAAGCAACAGTGAGAACTGGACATGGAACAGTACTTCCAAATAGGAAAAGGAGTATGTCAAGGCTGTATATTGTCAGCCTGCTTATTTAACTTATATGCAGAGGACATCATGAAAAATGCTGGGCTGGAAGAAGCACAAGCTGGAATCAAGATTGCCAGGAGAAATATCAATAACCTCAGATAAGCAGATCACACCACCCTTATGGCAGAAAGTGAAGAGGAACTAAAAAGCCTCTTGATGAAAGTGAAAGAGGAGAGTGAAAAATTTGGCTTAAAGCTCAACATTCAGAAAACAAAGATCATGGCATCTGGTCCCATCACTTTTTTGGAAATAGATAGGGAAACAGTGGAAACAGTGTCAGATTTTATTTTGGGAGGCTCAAAAAGCACTGCAGATGGTGATTGCAGCCATGAAATTAAAAGACGCTTACTCTTTGGAAGAAAAGTTATGACCAACCTAAAAAGTATATTGAAAAACAGAGATACTACTTTGCCAACAAAGGTCCATCTAGTCAAGGCTATGGTTTTTCCAGTAGTCATCTATGGATGTGAGAGTTGGACTGTGAAGAAAGCTGAGTGCTGAAGAATTGATGCTTTTGAACTGTGGTGTTGGAGAAGACTCTTGAGAGTCCCTTGGACTGCAAGGAGATCCAACCAGTCCATCCTAAAGGAGATCAGTCCT
>SJYA01002100.1:1130439-1165641 GCA_006410615.1 Neotragus moschatus | reverse complement strand
GACTCGATGGGCGTGAGTCTGAGTGAACTCCGGGAGTTGGTGATGGACAGGGAGGCCTGGCGTGCTGCAATTCATGGGGTCGCAAAGAGTCGGACATGACTGAGCGACTGAACTGAACTGAACTGAATATTCATCTAATTTGGAAAATTTTCAGGCATTAATTTTTCAAATTTTTTTTTGCCTCTTTTTCTATTGTTTTCTCCTTCTTGAACTACAATTTATATATATATAGGATCTTGTGAAATTGTCCCACCATTCATTGATGCTTTGTTTTATTTTTGTTTTAGTCTTGTTTCTTTCTCATTTTGAATATTTCCTATTCAAGTGTCCATAGACATTCAGCTGTTCTTCTCTAATGTCTAATCTCTTTATCCACTTTTTTTTTTTTCCTTTTCAAACATCATAGTTTTCTTCTCTAGAAGTTCAGTTCAGGTCTTTAAAATTTTTCCGTGTCTCTAACATGTTCAATGTTTTCTATCTAGTTTTTGACCATGTGAATTGTAATTGTAATAAGTGTTTCAGTGGCCTTGTACTAACTGTATCATCACTGTTAATTCTGCACCAGTTTTGATCAGTTGATTGATCCTGTTACTTATTTTGGATTCTGTTTTCTTCTTTGCATGCATGGTAATTTTGGATAGGTTGGCAGACATTGTAAATTTGCCTACTTGTTTGTGGGGTCTTTCTGTAGTCCTATAATATTCTTGAGGTTTATTCAGAGATACAGTTACGCTACTTGGAAAAGCTTTCGTCCATTCAGGTCTTGTTTTTAAGTTTTGTAAGGCTGAACTAAAATAGCATTTAGTCTAGGGTTGATTTTATCCACATACTATTCCCAGTACTTTATTAAATGGCCCATGGATTATGGGTGATATCATGTCTAGAAGGAATAGGCCCCATTCCTGGCCCTCTGCAGTCTCTGCTTGCTTTTTTTCTAGTCCTTTCTAGAAATGTCTAGGTGACATTTTTCCCCCCTTGTTCTTGAGTAGTTTCCTCAGATGATTCACTGGTTCGTACACAGCTAAATATTTAAATATTCTACAGATTTTGGAGTTCTGGAATTTTCTCTTTGGGCTCTCTCTCTCCAGTACTATGTGCTGAGAGCTGTAGCATGTGTGGTTTCCTCCGGACTTTCAACTTTTTCTTTAACTCAGGTCGATCTCGATACTCTGCCGGGATCTCCCTCCTGTGCTTTCATCTGTTCCTCTAGGCAGTAAGTTGGGGGCAGTCACAGGGCTCACTGTGTATTTCTCAGGCATTTCTGTCCTTTGTTACCTGATGAGCAGTGTCTTAAGACCACTGTTTCACATGTGTTCTTAGTTTTATTTTAGTAGTTTTAGATGAGAGAGTAAATGTAGTCTTTGTTACTCTTTCTTGGCTTGAAGTATAATAAAGTTAGGCTGTTCCTAAGGATTTTGATGTCCTGAAGACCATTTTAGTAATAACTTCAGGGTAAAAAGGGACCTTCTACTCCACTTTAATACAAGGTGTGGATCCTACCTTGCTACCTCTGTATCATTTTCTTTGTTTCTCTTTCTTTCCCATTCAAATTTGAATTGAGCCAAACTTATGGAAAGCCTCCTATGGACCAGGGACAGCAGAATGGAAGTTAAAAAGATTAATATAATCTGATCCCTTTCCATAGAGGACTCAGAATTTAGAGATGAATAGAGTGATTGTGTAGTATCCTCCAAAGCATAGCTCTTAAATTGGTAGAACTGAGGTAGATCTTTTAGCTTCCAGTTGAATTTCCTTCTCACTGTAGTAATGCATCCGTATATGAATCCCTACATGTGTGTGTGTGTGTGAATTGCTCAGTCATGTCTAATTCTTTTTGGCCCAATGGATGATAGCCCATCAAGCTTCTCTGTCTATGTAATTTTCCAGGCAAGAATACTAGAGTGGGGTGCCCTTTCTTGCTTCAGGGGATCTTCCAGACCCAGGGATTCAACCTGCGTTTCTTATATCTTCTGCATTGGGAGGCAAATTCTTTACCACTAGCTCCAAAACACACAGACACACAGACACACACACACACATATGCATATATACATACACACATGCATACGTGCCCTGTAGAACTCAGGAGGCCACATGAACTTATGGACTAAAGACTACATTATTATAAAGTCTCACCCTCTTCAAATGATTTTTTGCTTCAGTTCAGTCCCACAGTCTTATCTGACCCTTTGCGACTCTGTGGACTGCAGCATGACAGGCTTCCCTGTCCATCACCAGCTCCTGGAGCTTGCTGACACTCATGTCCATCGAGTCAGTGATGTCATCCAGCCATCTCATCCTCTGTCATCCCCTTCTCCTCCTGCCCTCAGTCTTTCCCAGCATCAGGATTTTTTGCTTATCGGTGACTAAAAGACTCCAGAGACATTTGTAAATGTGTGAGACTAATAATGAACTGGGCTCCAATGGGAAGAAAAGGGATGAAAAAAGAGAGTTGTGCTGGTTTCCTTTTTTGGAACAGACTTCCAGAGTTTTAAATAGTAGTGTGCTAGTTGGAGCATGTCTTTGGAGACACGGCAGTAATTTTGATTTGTGTCCAGTTAAAGCTGCAACAAAACTGCCAATTTATAAGGAATTATGTATTTGCTCATTTTCTTCAGATAGTAGGCCAAATGGAGAAATTTTTTAAGCCTATTCTGAAATACTGTACTAAAAACCCAAGTGAGCAAAGTTAATCTTATGTATTAGCAATAGAGGATTGCAGGAAAACATTTCGGATTTTTACTTTTTAATACTAGTAATAAGACCGTTTGTGTAAGTATAAATATAGCATGTCGATGTGACAAAGAGGATAACAAGGCCGTATGGTACAGAGGGTGGAAAAGTGAATTGGAAGATAGGAATTTGAACTTCAGTTCCTGCTTTCTGACTGATGTGATTTTGCGATTTTGGCAAAAGTCTTTAGTGAACTGGGGTTCTATTTACATATTTAAAATGAGAGCATTGAATTAAAAGACCTCTAAAATAGCTCTGAATACTAACATTATCATGGTCATTTGACCATAAAGATGACCTTAGTTGACAATGAGATTTCCTAGTTACAGTTGACCCTTGAACAGTGCAGGGGTTAGGGATGCTAACCTCATGCAGTTGAGAATTTGCCTATAACTTTTGGTTTCCCCAAAACTTAACTACTGGTTACCTAATGTTGTCTGGGAAACCTTACTGATAAGATAAACGGTCAATTAACACATATTTAGGATGTTATATGTATTATATTCTGTATTCTTACAGTACAGTAAGCTAGAGAAAAGCATCCTTAAGAAAATCATATGGAAAAGATAATACCTTTACAGTTCTGTATTGTATACATTGATACTGTAAGTTTACATTGTTTTCAAAAGGAATCATCTGCCAGTATCTGCATCAGTGTTGTCTTACATGCTGCAAAACAGTGTAGATGTTATACATATTACTAAAGCTGGACATGAAAAATGAAAAGTAACGTGAAAAAAATTCATATTTATTTGCAGGTTAAATGATCCATGCATTGATAAAGAAGCAGCAGCAATGATTGCTTTATGATAACCTAATATAACTGATAGGCGTTGTCACGCCTAGCCTATACACTCATGAGTGAGTCATTATAAATTCTTCATAGCAAACAATATTACAGTTTTATTCATAATACAGGATAGATTTAGAAAAAGGAGAAGACAGTGTGATTTCCCTGAAGTCTTCAGGGAAGAAATAAAGAAAGCTCTTGGATTGGAAGAATTTTGAGGGTCTGTGGAGTGGTATAAGAGCATGTGATAAGGATGAAGGGATGTTCGTATAGCAGGAAGAGTCTACTGGAATGGAAGGGGCATCTTGTATATAGAGTGCAGGATGGTGAAATTCACACTCAAAAGTGTTAATTTGGTGGGATAGGCTGTCTCCACGCAGTGGCTGATGTTTAATGAGGCCTGAGAGTGATGAGATTTAGATAGCATTTTTGGAATGAATATATACTACTTTAAGTAGATTCTTCTTGCCATGTCTTTCTTGCAATCAAGCATTTAAATTTATAAGCAGGTTGACCAGCATTAAAGATACAGTCTATGTCCATAAGCCAAAAGCAAAGCCAAACAGTACAATTGTGATAAGGCAGTTATATTTAATACTGCACTGGTACAGTGATTCCACCAGTTGAGGTAATTGGGCTGTTCAGCATATCATACAAAGTTAATGGAGAAGCTGTTTAAATTAAAGACATTCTAGATTATGCATGCTGATTTTGCATCCAGTTACTTTACTGAAGTCTTTTATTCTAATACTTTGTCTTGACTCTCTAGAGTGTATTGTATAAGTTATAATATTCTTTGTAATGGTGACAGTTTTGTCTCTTATTTTCTAAGTGTATTCATCTTGCTTTTTGTACCTTGTTACATTGGCTAAGCCCTCCACAGTGAGTATTCTGTTACAACATAGCAAGACATTCCCAAACTTAACAGTTGAAAACAACAATTTATTATCCTCAGATCCTTACAGTTCTGTGGGTTGTCTTTGAGCTTAGCTTGGTTGTTTTCCCTGGAGACCTTTCAGGTAGTTGTAATGAGATGGCAGCTGTGGCTGGGGTTGTCTGAAGATTCAGCGGGGCTGGACGTAGTGGATGCTTCTTGATGTGTTTGGTATCTCAGCTGGGATGGCTGGAACGGTGGAGACTGGCCAACCATCTCTCTTTTTCTCCAAGTACTTCTGTGCGCGTCCAGCTTCCTCACATATGGCATTCTCAGGGTAGTCAGATTTCTTACGTGGAATTTGGTTTGCCCCAGAGTGAGTGTTTAGAGAGAGGAAGTAGAAGTTAAGGGTTATGCCTAAAGGTAACAGTAGCGCAGGGTCATTCCTGCCATATTCTTTGTTGAAGCAGTCACAGAGTCTGCCCAGATTCAAGGAGCAGAGAAATAGATTCCACCTCTTGGTGGGGAAATATGAATACTCCATTGCAGGATGGGAGATATTATTGTGGTCATTTATGGAAAATTNTTTCCTTCTCCAATGCATGAAAGTGAAGAGGGAAAGTGAAGTCGCTCAGTCGTGTCCAACTCTTTGCGACCCCATGGACTGCTGCCTACCAGGCTCCTCTGTCCATGGGATTTTCCAGGCAAGAGTACTGGAGTGGATTGCCATTGCCTTCTCCACTACTACTCTGGGACCCCATGGACTGAAGCCTACCAGGCTCGTCCATGGGATTCTCTAGGCAAAAGAGTACTGGAGTGGGGTGCTGTTGCCTTCTCCGGAATATGTGAATAAATAGTCTGTTTCTGAAGAGACAGTCTTCAGTGACTTAAATCTCAACACCAGACTCAGTATTAGCAAAATGGAAGGTGCTCAGTGTGAAGAGAGGATGAATGAATAAATTAAAATATGGGTTGAGTCTTATCAGACAAAGGATTACGCTAAAGATTTATAAAGTACATATTATCTTGACTAATGTGATAATGTGCTCTGTAAATGAAATAATGAAGAAATGACATTTGAGCTGACCTTGAAAGCTAAGTAGACAAGATTTGGCTGGAAAAGAGTTTCAATTTTCTATCGATGGGTAATAAGTTACAATAAATTTCGTAGCTTAAGACAATACTATGTTTAATTTTGTGGTTTTTTTAGGTTAGAAGTTTGGAGCATTGTGATTCACGATACTTGTATCCAGATTTATTTGATTAGAATCCTAAAAAAAAATGTTGAAAATTTAGTCTGGAAAAAATTACAGCCTTTTCAGTTAAAATCCTTCAAAAAAATCCTTTTATCATTGATGGAATGTAATATAAACATGACTAGAAGTTCATATATGTTAATTACCTTTAGATGTATTATGTAAAGGAACTATATATGGTTATATATATATAAATATACTATATATTATTATATAGATATAGTATAGTATAATATATGACAGTCAAGCCCTAACTTTTAAAACTAGCTATAATTTAGATCCTGGATAAAACATTTCATGTCTGTTAGATATAGAGAAAGGTAAAGTAGTTAAGCCTAGCTGTATTATACCCTACTAGACTCTGATGCTGGGAGGGATTGAAGGCAGGAGAAGAAGGGGACGACAGAGGATGAGATGGCTGGATGGCATCACTGAGTCAATGGATGCGAGTCTGAGTGAACCCCAGGAGTTGGTGATGGACAGGGAGGCTTGGTGTGCTGTGATTCATGGGGTCGCAAAGAGTCGGACACAACTGAGCGACTGAACTGAACTGAATCTTTTAAACTGGAAGTTTTTATTTTAGATTGTAATGTTTCTATAGTTGTCTCTGCTCCTGCTAAGTCACTGCAGTCGTGTCCAACTCTGTGCGACCCCATAGACGGCAGCCCAACAGGCTCCCCNAAAAATGTTGAAAATTTAGTCTGGAAAAAATTACAGCCTTTTCAGTTAAAATCCTTCAAAAAAATCCTTTTATCATTGATGGAATGTAATATAAACATGACTAGAAGTTCATATATGTTAATTACCTTTAGATGTATTATGTAAAGGAACTATATATAGTTATATATATATAAATATACTATATATTATTATATAGATATAGTATAGTATAATATATGACAGTCAAGCCCTAACTTTTAAAACTAGCTATAATTTAGATCCTGGATAAAACATTTCATGTCTATTAGATATAGAGAAAGGTAAAGTAGTTAAGCCTAGCTGTATTATACCCCACTAGACTCTGATGCTGGGAGGGATTGAAGGCAGGAGAAGAAGGGGACGACAGAGGATGAGATGGCTGGATGGCATCACTGAGTCAATGGATGCGAGTCTGAGTGAACCCCAGGAGTTGGTGATGGACAGGGAGGCTTGGTGTGCTGTGATTCATGGGGTCGCAAAGAGTCGGACACAACTGAGCGACTGAACTGAACTGAATCTTTTAAACTGGAAGTTTTTATTTTAGATTGTAATGTTTCTATAGTTGTCTCTGCTCCTGCTAAGTCACTGCAGTCATGTCCAACTCTGTGCGACCCCATAGACGGCAGCCCAACAGGCTCCCCCATCCCTGGGATTCTCCAGGCAAGAGTACTGGAGTGGGGTGCCATTTCCTTCTCCAATGCATGAAAGTGAAAAGTGAAAGTGAAGTCGCTCAGTCATATCCGACTCTTACCAACCCCATGGACTGCAGCCAGCTAGGCTCCTCCATCCACAGGATTTTCCAGACAAGAGTACTGGAGTGGGGTGCCATTGCCTTCTCTGACAGTTGTCTCTAAGGGAGTTTAATTGCAGACATGTATTAGAGCTTCTGTAATTGCAATGTACAGAGAACTTGGTTACTATCTCTCTTAGCCTGTGAGAAGAGAAACCTGGAGTACTGGATTGTGTTGCTGGTTGGGACAGTCTTTAGTCTTTATATTCTGTTTCCTGATCTAGAAAGATTGTCAACACGTTACAAGATGCATAGTGATGTGGCGATATCAGACTGTGGATATAGCTCTGTGAGGCAGACATTCTACAAACTGGGCAGGTGTGTGTGTGTGTGTGTGTGCAGTCGCTTATTTGTGTCCACTCTTTGCATCCCCATGGACTATAGCCCACCAGGCTCCTTCTGTCCATGAAATTCTCTAGGCAGGAATACTGGAGTGATTTGCCATTTCCTATTCCAGGGGATCTTCCTGACCTAGGGATCAAGCCCATGTCTCTTGTAATCTCCTGCATTGACGGGTGGCTTCTTCACCACTGTGCCACCTGGGAAGCCCTTAACCAACAATTAGTACTGATCAAATGATGAGCAGGGTTACCTTTGGTACCAAGTTGAGACTGGAATTGAGAAAGAGCAAGGAGTGAATTTTAGAACCATTTAGGAATCTATTCATTAGGTAGAAGATGATGATGGCAGTAGGCAAAGAGCGAGGTGAACAGATTTGAAATGGCTTTAATCAAGTTCTTGTTGCTAAATCTGCAGATACTGCCTAGGTCTCAGGTTACTTGACTTTATGACAGTGATTATTACCTCCTGGAGACGGTCTGTTCTTTTGACTGCTGTAACACCAACTCTCACAGCTGTCCTTCTGCTTCTCTGGAATTGTGGGCCAGGATTTTTTGCAGTTTCTATTTCTTTATTTCTAATCCCTTAAAAATTGATGTTCCTCGGAATTCTGTTCTAGGCTCTGTTCTCTCTCATTCTCACAGACTTACAGAATGATGTCATTACTTTCATAGCATTAATAACCATCTGTGTGTTAATGATTGCCATATTTTTATCTCTAGCCCAGATCTCTCTCCTAAGCTCCAGATCCTTACATTCAACCCATACTCAACACCTCTTCTCAGATGTTACGCAGGCACCTCAAACTGAAAGTAGAACTTTCCTCTCAAATTGCTCATCCCCCATCCTCCCTTTCAATAAATAGTACCACCCTTTTCCTGGTTCCCCAAGCCATACATCATCAATCGTTTTCTTCTTTTTCTTTTGCAGTATAACTTATATAAAATAAAGAGAATGTAAATGTACAGTGTGATGAGTTTGACAAATATGCACACCCGCATTGTCATTATTCAGTGAAGATATAGAATATTTTTCGTTCTCCAGGAAAGTTCCCTCATATCACTTTGCCAGTCATTCTTACACCCTTGCCCCAACCCCTGGCTGAATCACTGTTCTTATTGCCTGCTCATTTATTAGCTTTTCCTGTTCTTGAACTTCTTATAAATGGAACCATATGGTATATTTTGTTCAGCATACTTTTGCAATTTATCCATATTGTTGTATAGATCAGTTCTCATTTCAGTCGCTAAGTCCGACTCTTTGCAACCCCATGGACCTCAGCATGCCAGGCTTCCCTGTCCATCACCAACTCCCATAGTTTACTCAAATTCATGTCCATCAAGTCGGTGATGCCATCCAGCCATCTCATCCTCCGTCATCCCCTTCTCCCGCCTTCAGTCTTTCCCAGCATCAGGGTCTTTTCCAATGAGTTGGTTCTTCACATCAGGCGACCAAAGTATTGGAGTTTCAGCTTCAGCATCAGTCTTTCCATTGCATATTCAGGACTGATTTCCTTTAGGATGGACTGGTTGGATTTCCTTGCAGTCCAAGGGACTCTCAAGAGTCTTCTCCTACACCACAGTTCAAAAGCATCAGTAATCTTCAGCACTCAGCCTTCTTTTTGGTTCAACTCTCATACCCCTACATGACTACTGGAAAAACCATAGCCTTGACTACATGGACCTTTGTTGGTAAAGTAATGTCTCTGCTTTTTACTATTCTGTCTAGGTTGGTCATCACTTTTAGTCCAAGGAGCAACCGTCTTTAACTTCATGGCTGCAGCGTCTGCAGTGATTTTCGAGCCCCCAAAATAAAGTCTCTCACTGTTTCCATTGCTTTCCCATATATGTGCCGTAAAGTGATGGGACTTGTTGCCTTGAGCTCGGTTTTCTGAATGTTGAGTTTTAAGCCAACTTTTTAACTCTCCTCTTTCACTTTTATCAAGAGGCTCTTTAGTTCTTTGCTTTCTGACATAAGGGTGTTGTTATCTGCATATCTGAGATTATTGATACTTCTCCTGGCAATCTTGATTCCAGCTTGTGCTTCATCCAGTCCAGCATTTCACTGATGTACTCTGCATATAAGTTAAATAAGCAGAGTGACAGTATATAGCCTTGATATACTCCTTTCCTGATTTGGAACCAGTCCATTGTTCCATGCCCAATTCTAACTGTTGCTTCTTGACCTGCATACAGATTTCTCAGGAGGCAGATAAGGCTGTTTGATATTCTCTTCTCTTTAAGAATTTTCCACAGTTTGTTGTTATTCACACAACAAACTTCTGTTGGTTAAAGGCGTTGGCTTAGTCAATAAAACAGAAAGCTCTCTTGCTTTTTCAATGATGCAGCAGGTTGGCAATTTGATCTCTGGTTCCTCTGCATTTTCTAAATCCAGCTTGAACATCTGGAAGTTCACAGTTCACATACTGTTGAAACCTGACTTGGAGAATTTGGAGCATTACATTACTAGCATGTGAGATGAGTGCAGTGTGTGGTAGTATGAACTGTCTTTGGCATTGCCTTTCTTTGGAATTGGAATGAAGTCTAATCTTTTCTTGTCCTATGGCCACTGCTGATTTTTTTCATATTTGCTGGCATATTGAGTGCAGCACTTTCACAGCATCATCTTTCAGGATTTGAAATAGCTCAACTGGAATTCCATCACCTCCACTAGCTTTGTTCATAGTGATGCTTCCTAAGGCCCACTTGACGTCACATTCCAGGATGTCTGGCTCCAGGTGAATGATCACACCATTATGATTATCTGGGTCATGAAGATCTTTTTTGTATAGTTCTGTGTATTCTTGCCACCTCTTCTTAATATCTTCTGCTTCTGTTAGATCCATACCTTTTCTGTCCTTTATTGTGCTCATCTTTGCATGAAATGTTCCCTTGGTATCTCTAATTTTCTTGAAGAGATCTCTAGTCTTTCCCTCTCTGTTGTCTTCCTCTATTTCTTTGCACTGATCACTGAGGAAGACTTTCTTATCTCTCTTTGCTGTTCTTTGGAACTCTGACTTCAAATCGGCATACCTTTCCTTTTCTCCTTTGCCTTTAGCTTTTCTTCATTTCTAAACTATTTAAGGCCTCATTAGACAGCCTCGTCAGACAACTAGGTCTATCGTTTGTTCCTTTTTATCGCTGGGAGTGGTTTTTCTGTGAAAAACCAGTTTGCTTATGCATTATATTGTTGATGGACATTTGAGTTATTTACTCTGTGGTAGAGAATAGGTTGTTATTGTTTATTTTATATATAGAATGTGTATCTGTTAATCTCAAATTCCAAATTTGTCCCTCCCATCCCATTTCCCTTTTGGTAACCCATAAATTGGTTCCTGTGTGTGTGAGACTCTTGCTGTTTTGTAAATCGCGTTCATTTGTATCATTCTTTTTAGATTACACATGCAGGTGATATCATATGATATTTATCTTTGTCTTTCTGAGTTCACTTAGTATGATAATCTCTAGGTCCATCCATTTTCTGCAGATGGCATTCATTCTTTTTAATGGCTGCTTAATATTCCACTGTATGTATGTATTACGTCTTCTTAATCCATTCATCTGCTGATGGATATTTAGGTTGTTCCATGTCTTGACTGTTGTGAATAGTGCTGCTGAAAACACTAGGTGCATGTATCTTTTTGAATTAGAGTTTCCTTCGGTTATATGCCCAGGAGTGGGATTGGTGGATCATATGACAACTTTAGTTTTTTAAGGAATCTCCATACTGTTCTCTGCACTTCCCAGGTGGCACAGTGGTAAAGAACTTGCCTGCCAATGCAGGAGCCTTGACTTCTTAACCTCCAGTCCTTGAAATAGTACTTGGCTGTATTTGTTTAGGAAAATACTCTCAGCAGTGTTTTCCAGTTTTCAGTGTACAGATTTTTCACATCTTTTATTAGGTTTGTTCCTAGTTATTTATTGAAATTATGTAAAAATAGAGTTGGACACAACTGAACTGAACCAATTGATTTGTTTGTATTAACCTGGAATCTTGCAATCTTGCTTATTTTTTTTTAAATGTATTTGACTGTATTGCATTATTGTTGCCCTCGTGAGATCTTCATTGCTTCCTGTGAGGTCTTTGTTGCGCCAAATAGGATCTTTAGTTGTGGCCCGTGGACCCCCTGGTTGTGGCTCCTGGGCTCAGCAGTTGCAGTGAACAGGCTTAGTTGATCCATAGTATGTGTGATCTTAGTTCCCAAACCAAGGATCACACCCACATCCCCTGCATTGCAAGCTGGATTCTGAACCACTGGACCACCAGGGAAGTCCCTCTTGCTAAGTTTATTATTAGTTTGATTATAGATTAAAATTTTTTTCTATGTACATAATCATACAGCATCTGTGAGTAGATATTTTTGCTTCTTCCTTTCCTTTGTTTATGACTTTTTAATATTGGCTTATTACAACGGCTTGAATCTTGAGTAAAGTGTTGAATAGAGTAGTGAGAATAGACATCTTTTCTTGTTTCTGAACTCAATCAAATATTACCTGCAGACTTTTTGTATAAACCCTTTATCAGATTGAGGAAGCTCTCCTTTTTCCTTAGTTTGTTGAGAGTTTTTTTGTTTTAAATCATTAGGTATTGAATTTTATCAGGTGCTCTTTGGGCAGCATCTTTTGAGATAATGATTGGTTTCTTTTTGTCTTTCATTCTGTCATAATTGATTTTCACATGTTAGGTCAACCTTGTATTCCTCACATAAATCTACTTGATCAAGATGTATTATCTTTTTCATATACTGCTAGATTTGATTTGCTAATTTTATTAATGATTTTTGTATTGTCTGTAATTTTCTTGTAATGTTTTGGTATCAAGATTATCCTGGCCTGTTAAATCCAGAAGCGTTCCTTCTTCTTTGAAAGATTTTTATTAAGGCTAGTATTTCATCAGTGAAGCCATCTGAATGTAGTTTTCTATGTGAGATGGTTTTTAATGATAAATTTAGCTTTTTAAACTAATAGCAGCTATTCAGGTTGTCTGTTTCATTTGTTTGGTTTGGAAACTTTTGGTTTTTAAACAACTATTTCATCTAAGTTGTTAAATTTATTGGCATATTGTCCATAATTTCCTTTAATTCCTTTTAAATGTCCATAGGATATGTGGTGATAGTTTTTCTCTTGCATTCTTCATGTTGGTTATTTGTTTTCAGGCATCAGTTTTTGTATCTCCTCTCTAACTTTTCACATCTACATCATCCTTTCTGTTCCTGTTTTAGTTTAGGACAGTGCCTAAACTTTTGGTAGGACTATTAAAGTAACCTCATACTAGCCTTCCTGTTTTTGTCTGTTTCTCTGTATCCCAGTAACCTACTTACAGAAGGTAAGATCTTTCTAAAGTACAAATGTAACTAAATCTTTCTTGGCTTACAACTTTTTAATAGTTTCCTAATACCTTACAAATAAAAATCTAACCTCCTTCATACGGAATACAAAATCATTATTGATAAAATATCTATTTCTCTGAATAGAATCCTGTTTTTCCCATGTAGTCTTTACTTTTTCATCTCTCCCTGCAAGCGATAGGGAGCTATACTTCACTGACTTTCTAGTTGCTCTAATTTGTTACTCAACATCTTAAAATTGAATGCAGTATTTAGATGGGATATGATCAATACTAAGTCAACAAAAACTGTTTCCTGCTTCTCCTTTGCTGAGATTATTGTTAATATCTGCTAGGTATGAGCTCAGTATTTATTTGACGTAATACCTTTTATTCTGTGTATCTTTACTTTCACAGCAAAATCTAGCTGCAAAACATTATTTTTCGCACACTTTCAATTTTGCTATTATCTCAAAACATATTGAGATAACTTGTATCTGTTTCCTCTAGCCAGAATACCTGTCAAGCAGCTACTTGACAGTCTTTGTGTTGGTATTGACTAATCACCCAGATGACTGGATGGTTTATATTTCTATATAGTACCATTTTACAGTTCACAAAATCAAGAGGCATTCCTCTGAAACTGGCTAAAGCAGTTGGTTTGGAGGTAAAGCAGTTGTTTCTTTTCTTGTCAGTTCTTCACCTCCTCACCCCCAGGGGAGTCAGGATGTCCCATATTATGTTTGAAAGCCTAAAACATATCAAACTTTTATTCTTCTGTTGAGTTTGAAAGGGGGGACGTTATTAGCTCCATCTTGATGTAGCAGGGGTTCTGAAAGTCTGTTTGGATAACACTGAAGATTGGAGGAAATGTGACTCTGTCTGTGTGTTTTAAGCCCCTAAGGTAAGATCAGAAAGCGTCTGGGGCAGTGAGAGCCAAATAGTTGAAGTCATACATTAATTATGGTCATGAATCATTTTTATTTTTAAAGTCTTTACCATTTGACAAGGTTGTTTGCATAGTACTAGTGAGTTTTAGGCAGCATTTTCCCTCCTTTTAAAGTAACAGGTTATTTTTTTGATTTCTATTCTGGGTTGAGAATGCCTATCAAATTAGAATTCTGATAACATTTTTAGTAGAAATTGCTTGTTTCTTGCCAGAATGAATGGTCTTTAATTTATGTGATTTTTCTTTTGAATATATTTTGAAGTTATAGAAAACTATCATTTTAATCTTTTAACTCTTTCACTGATATCCACTGTTGTTCAGTCACTAAGTCCTGTCGGACACTTTGTGACCCCATGGACTGCAGCACGCCATGCTTCCCTGTCCTTCACTGTCTCTTGAAGTTTGCTCAAATTCATGTCCATTGAATCAGTGGTGCCGTCTAACCATCTCTTCCTCTGTTGCCCTCTTCTTTGCCGTCAATCTTTCCCAGCANAATTATAGAAAACTATCACTTTAATCTTTTAACTCTTTCACTGATATCCACTATTGTTCAGTCACTAAGTCCTGTCCGACACTTTGTGACCCCATGGACTGCAGCACGCCATGCTTCCCTGTCCTTCACTGTCTCCTGAAGTTTGCTCAAATTCATGTCCACTGAATCAGTGGTGCCGTCTAACCATCTCTTCCTCTGTTGCCCTCTTCTTTGCCGTCAATCTTTCCCAGCATCAGTATATCAATATCAATAAAAATAATCAAAATTTGGGGACTGTACTTTTATATACAGGCATTAGTTGACATTCAGTCAGCAATATGTTATGTGCTACATTCTGTGCTAAGCACTGGGAATGTAAATGAAAAAACGTGTTTGTTTCTTTTTCTCAGAAGGATCTAGTAAAGAAATAGGAAAGGCAATGGACAGTTGCCATAAAATGTGGTTCTATAATCTTTGTTAGTGTTAGTGTCTGTATGATGCCATGGATCCCCATAGGAAAAAGTACCTCTGCCTATTTGGGATAGTTGGGGAAGGCCTTTGGAGGAGAATGTATGCTTGAGCTGCCACTTAGTGGATTTAGGGGTGTACTTGTCTGTTAAGAGTGAGGGAAACTTGTAGGCAGATGGAACAGCTCACTCAAAGGTACAGAAGGAAGAAATGGCATGATGTGTTTGGAGAGTTGCTAGTCATTCAGTGTTGTTGGAGTTGTTTGTGCAAGGTAAAAACAGCAGAAAATGAGGCTGGGGCCACATCACAAAGGACCTTTCCTTGGTTTCATATTTCTTTAGTCACCTTTATAGGAGAGTATTGCTCTTAAGAGAGGGTACACCTACACACACAGAGCAAGAGTCAATGGGATGGAGAATAGTCTCCTCTATTGGATTCCTTTGGGGTCCCAAGGAAGTTGCAAAAGAACTGATCTCATGAGCAATCTCAAAAGAGCTGCTCCTTTTTAGATCACCTGAGAAGTCCTCACTGACTATCAGGCGGTTTCTGAAAGTGCAAATANAAGAGTCAGTGGGATGGAGAATAATCTCCTCTATTGGATTCCTTTGGGGTCCCAAGGAAGTTGCAAAAGAACTGATCTCATGAGCAATCTCAAAAGAGCTGCTCCTTTTTAGATCACCTGAGAAGTCCTCACTGACTATCAGGCGGTTTCTGAAAGTGCAAATAATGTCTTGACTCTTTTTAGCACAAGGTGTCATAATAATAATGTTGCCAGAGGTATTGATGTTATCAACTCCCTCCCAAAATTAACGTCCTCCTATATAGGGTAACTTTCAGGTTAGGAGAGTTCACCGGTTTTACTCATTTAAAAACCTGAAACAAAACTTCCTTACAGTGAAATACTTAGATCTTAAGTTTAAATTCTGTGTGTAGCTGTGCACCTCTCACCTCAACCAAGAGATGAAACATTTCCATCACTTTAGGTAGTTGCTTTATTCCCCTTGGTCTCTCCCAGTCAGTCCTGCCTGACACAGGCAACCAGCCACTCTTAATTTCTGTCACCGTGGATTGGTTTTACCTGTTCTTGAACTTTGTTTAAATGGAATCATATAGTATGTACTTTTTTGTTCCTGAGATTTTTCACTCATCTCACATGCTAGTAAAGTAATGCTCAAAATTCTCCAAGCCAGGCTTCAGCAATACATGANATTGTATCAGTATACCACAGTTGGCTTATTAATTCTCTTGTTTGATGGACGTTGGGTTGTTTTCTGTGAATGTTCTTATAAATATCTTCTTGTGAATATGTTTTAATATAAAAAGATATTTAATATCTTTTAATATAAAAAGATATTTAATATAAAAAAAGATATTTCTTGAGTAAATGGTAAGGAGTAGATGGTCACAGGTTAGATGTTTGTATAACTTTATAAGAAACAGTTTTCCAAAGTGATGACACTGTTTTACCACCAGTGCGTGCAAGTGCTAGTTGCTCCACATCCTTCTAGCATTGGGTGTTATTTTAATTTTAGTTATCCTGTCAGGTACGAAATGGTATTGCATTACAGTTTCAATTTTAATTTCCATAACGACTAAGATTTTGAGCACATTTTTCTATGCTCATTGTCTTATATCTTACAGTTTTCATAATTTGTTTTTGGTTGTGCTGGGTCTTCACTGATGCTTGTGAATTTTCTCTAGTTCACTCTCTTGCCCATTTTTAATTAGGTTGTCTCTTTGTTACTGATATGTAAGAGTTCTTTATATACTCCAAGCATAGTACTTTGTCAGATTTATATTTTGTAAGTATTTTCTCCTGGNATTTGTTTTTGGTTGTGCTGGGTCTTCACTGATGCTTGTGAATTTTCTCTAGTTCACTCTCTTGCCCATTTTTAATTAGGTTGTCTCTTTGTTACTGATATGTAAGAGTTCTTTATATACTCCAAGCATAGTACTTTGTCAGATTTATATTTTGTAAGTATTTTCTCCTGGTCCATGGACTGCTTTTATATTTTCTTAATGGCATCTTTAAATGAACAAAGTTTTGTGTTGTTTTTTTTTTTTGCAGTGCCTAATTTATTCATTTTTAATTTTATGGTTAGTGTTTTTGTGTCTTCTCTAAGAAATCTTTGCCTATCCCAAGGTTGCAAGAGTTTCTCCTTTGTTTTCTTCTACAATTTTTATGATTCTAGCTTTTATATTTACTATGATATTCTTGAGTTAATTTTTTGTGTGTGCTGTGAGGTTGGGAATGAAATTCATTTTTTCCCTATCCAGTGTTTCCAGCACCATTTGTTTAAGAAATTTTCCTTTTCCATTAGTCTCCCTCCATTCCTTTGTCCAAAACCAATTGACCATACGTGTTTAGGTCTGTTTGTGTATTCTTTATTCTGTTCCATTGGTCTATTTTTTGATCCTTATAGTGAAATCGCTCAGTCATGTCCGATTCTTTCAAGAGCCTCCCAGGCTCCTATGTCCATGGAATTCTCCAGGCCAGATTAGTGGAGTGGGTAGCTGTTCCCTTCTCGAGAGGATCTTTCCAAGCCAGGGATTGAACACAGGCCTTCTGCACTACAGGCAGATTCTTTACCAACTGAGCCACCAGGGAAGCCCAAGAATACTGGAGTGGGTAGCCTATCCCTTCTCCAGGGGATCTTCCTGATCCAGCAACTGAACTGCGATCTTCTGCATTGCAGGTGGATTCTTTACTGTCTGAGCCACCAGGGAAGCCCATCCTTGATCCTTACACTAGTACCATATTGTTTAATCGTGTAGCTTTATATAAAAGGAAGTCTTAAAATCTGGCTGATTTAAGGATTGGTTTATCTCTTTTAGATTCTTTGTTTTTCTATATAATTAGTAGTATCAGCTTCTTAATTTCTACAAAAAGAAACACACACACAAACAAAGCTTATTGTGATTTTGATTGTAATTGTAAAATTATTTACCCACATACAGAAATATAACTGAATGTTTGTTGAACTTGTGTCTGTAACACTATTAGTTCTTGTAGTTGTTTTGTGGATTCCTAATGATTTTCTACATGAAAATCATGTCATCTGTGAATTAAGAAAATTTGAACATTTTAAATAGGTACATATACACAGAATATATAAGCTATATTTGAAGACAGATACCAAGAAAAGCACAAACCCATAATTAAAACAACCAAAAAATAGCTTTTAATTTTTCAGTGCTCTTTATTTCAAAAGGTCTGCTGCTTTAATTCAATCTTCTTGGAATCATCGTTAATTTTTTTTTTCTTTTTGGATACCCATAAGTAATAGCCTTCATAGCAGTGATATTCTTTTTGGTACCTTTACTAATGCAGTTAGTATCTCTGGGCCTCAAGTTTCCTATCTTTAAAGTGATAGGATTCAATCAGATTATATTCTGAGGTCTCTCAGATTCCCATGAGTTCTTCATTTTAGCTCTCAATATGTCACAGGCAGTCAGGTGGGCATAGAAAGGGCATTTTTAGAACATACTGTAACCCCTGTTATTTCCCTGTTGTAAATATGCTAGAGAATTGTGAAATGATCAGTTTGAGTTCATTATTCTGTTTATCCTGGAAGCTTTGTTCTCATTTTGTTCCACTTATGCCTGTGGCTCTGGGTTGAGTTTATAGTTAACTCACTTAAATTTTTCTACAACTTCTATTTCTAGGCTTCATAGAGCCCAGTGTGCAATTAAACAGACTCAGGTAACTGTTCAGAAAATTGGAAAGGAAATTGAAGAAAAACTAAGACTCACATCTACAAGCAATGGGCTGGTAGGTTTTTATATATTAACATCTTTAAATTCCTTGATTTCTAAGTGTGATCCTCATATTCTTCTTGTATTAATTTCTCTCTTTCTCCATTCCTCCAAAACCTTTAGGTAGTTTTTTCTTTTTTTTTTACCCCTTAATGTTTCAGTGAGGTTTCTGTTAGTATTTAAATGTTAGAAATCAACTTTCACATCTGCTAATACTGTAAGATACAAAGTGCCTTTTTTTTTTTTTTCCATCTCAGGTGTACATGAGTTCCCAATCTTGATACAAAGTGCCTTTTTGTGCTAATTGAAACTTTAGATTATATACAGTTACTTAGAACATAATCAACAGCTATTTTAGTAATATCTCATAAATATGAACTCAAACTGTACAGATACAAACTATATAATTAATGAAAAATAGCTGCCAGAAGAAAAAAAAAATATAGAGACTAATCTGCTTTTAAAATTTTTAAAATTGTTTGGATTGAATTTAGTAAATTAGTTTATGGGCAGTGTTCTCTTTCGGGAAAGATTCTGTTAAAGAGATATTTCCAAAGAATAGAAATTCCAACCCAAATAGACAGATTTAAGATACTGGCATAATTTTGGGGTTGCTTCATACTCTTCCTAGTGGAATGAAGATTCTTTTTAAGTAGAATAGTGAGTATAACCAATAGATGGAACTTCACTCAAAGTGAAGTCACAGTGCTAATGATAGCTTTTGAAGAAATCTATGCTGTCATTGTGAGTGCATTCTAATAAGTAGCTTTAGTCGTGTCCTACTCTTTGCAACACTGTGGACTGTAGCCCATCAGGCTCCTCTGCCCATGGAATATCCAGGCAAGAATGCTGGAGTGGGTTGCTGTGCCCTCCTCCCGGGGATCTTCCCAACCCCTGGATTGAACCCGCGTCTCTTACGTTTCCTGCATTGGCAGGCAGGTTCTTTACCACTGACCTTAATGGGTAATGGTACTTAAAACTCAAATACTCAAATTAAGTCTGAAAGAAAAACCTTTTAAGTATTTGTTTGCACAAACTCAGTAACGTGAATAGGCAGTATATTCCAGCTGTCATTCACAGCACTACCAGTTTGGCAAAAGCTCTTTATGTCCCCAAACAAAAGTTCCATTACCTGTAAGATTTGCCTGACGTAATTATTTAGGGGATTAACTATAGAGAAGCAATTAACCTACACAGGTTTTCTTTCCTGGAATTTGAAATTAGTGGATGATAAAGTATTTAATCTATATAAAACTGATGATTTTGACCTACAAATGGCAGTGTCATGTAACTCAACCTAATATAAAAAATAGCTAGTTCTGTACCTGTACATGGCTGGCATGCAAAATGTAGTAGCTGCAATAACTACAGTAGTAATACTTGTTATTCATAGGACTTTTCTTGCCTGTGGAAAATCTTCCACTTTAGAGAAGCTGTTAAACCCCCTCCTATAACTCAGGCCCCCAAAAGGGCCAAACTCCAGGCCACAAATAAATTGGAGGTAGAGGAAAAAATAGCTAATTTTAATCCTTTCTATAGTGTACAAAAATACCACATTTTTAGAGCCTTTGTCTGGTGAGAAACTAGGTTTTTTTTCTTATTTTCCTCTCCCAAGGCAAGACTGGGAAATTACTTATTTCATTAAGTGACAGCATATGCTTTGTCTCAATATGGAAAAATGTATGTTTAATCCTATTTTTCTAAAATATAAGTGGTGACATGCAGAGCAAGATGATAGAATGTAGGAGTTTAAAGAGCTCAGGTTCAGAGGTTCACTGTGTGTTTTTATGCGGCCTAGTCAACATAGAACAAAAGCATGGGATTTTTGAACTGAAAGTGAACCTAGAAATCTAGTTCCATTATAACCTCACTTAAAACCACACCCAACTAGTACATTCTGTTCCTTTCCCTCCTTTGATTTTCTCCATAAAAATATTACCGTTTAACATGCTATACACTTTACATAGGTATTTTGTCTCTCTAAACTCTGTGAGGAGAGGGAGTTTTGTCTATTTTTTTTTTTTTTCTCCTCAAGGCTGTATTTTCCAGTGTAGTGGTAGACACACAGTAGGTGTGCTCAGTAAATATTTTTTGAATGTAAGAATAAATCTAGTGTAATATCTTTTTAAGGAATGGAAAAATGAGACCTAAAGAAAGCAACTTTCCTATGATCATTAGACAGAGTCAGAAATTTTGGTTTCCTTGATTTTTTCAAGAAGTAATATTTGTTACCTACTGTGAGATTTATCTGTAATAAATTAGAAGCCGTTACTATTACCTTTTTTCCTTCATTCCCTGTCCAAATTGGCCCAAGGTCCTTATTCTTCAACCCATTCATTTTCAGTGTATAAGAATTAATTTTAGTATAAATACAGTCAGAAGGCATATTTGATGTAGAAAGAAATTAGATTACCTTCTAAGATCAGATACAATTAACTGTTAGAAGATGTTAGGTTCATACTTTCTGAACTTTGGCATCTTGTCATCAATGTCCAACATAATTTTGGTGGCACGTAATTGTGTCTTTTAAGAAATTTCTGCTGTTATCATTTTGATTTCTTTTGCTTAAATGTTTTGGATTTTGTCAAATTGCCTTTCCTTCCAGATTTCCTTAATTTTTACCTTAATGTACCTTTTCTGTTCCAGAATCCCATCCAGAAAACCATATTACTTTTAGTAGTTATGCTTTGTTAGACTCTTTTTGGTTGTGAAAATTCTTCAGACTGATTTTTTTTTGTGAGCTTGACAGTTTTAAGGATTACTTGGTTAGCTGTTTTACATAATATCCCTTGATTGGGGTTTGTCTGATGTTTTGTTGCAATTAAACTCAGTTCTAATGTCTTTTTTTTTTTTTTTTTGGTTCCAATATCCAGTCCAGTACACCACATTTATTTAGTCATCATGACTTCCTAGGCTTCTCTGATCTTTGACAATTTTTGGTTCTTTCCTACTTTTAAATCATGACTAATCACTGCTGATAGTAACCTTGATCCCTTGGTTAAAAGTAATGTCTCCTACATTTACACATTCTAAAGTTCTCTTTCTGTACTCAGTGTTTGGAAAGCAAGATACTCAACCTGGCCTCCACTCAAGAAGAGGGGACTTCAGCTCCACCCGCTGGAGGGGAGACAATCTTAACACATTATTTGGAATTCTTTGTGAGAAAGATTGGTCCCTTCTTCCCCTACTCATTTATTTATGTATTCAATCATATAATCATTAGTATGGATTTTATCTATATATTTTATACTTTAGGTTGCAATCTGATAACAGTGTTATTTGTTTTCTTGTTTCAGCTGTGGCATTGAGAGTTCTCTCAAGTTGGCTTCTGTGTCTTTTTACCCTCATCTCTTCTTTTACGTCTTTTTGCTTTTTACAGCAGATTTTTAATTTCTCGCACTATGTGATCTGGTCTCAGCCCTAGACTCAACCATTTCTCCTAGGAGTCCTGTTCCTGTTCATTTCACCGAATAGTGATATTTATAAACAAGATCTGGGCACGGGTGTGCCATTGCAGTTGACTTGTAACTGCTTCTAGGCCCTCTCAGTGGACAGAACTGGCATACACAGATATCTGTCTTTGTGTATTAAAATTAACATGAGTTCATACCAATATATTCAACTCACACTCCACAGAGTTTATTCTGGTCTTGCTGTTCATTGTGTTTGTTGTAGTATCTTTTTCTGATAGTGAGAAACCATTAGTACAGTTTATTTGCTTACTCTTTTAGTCCTTGTGTACTTGGTAAGGAGGTTATATTTTTTCCCTCATTTTTGCCCACCGCTATCTTTATAAAGATGCATAAAAAGGAGTGTGTGTGCTTACAAATAGATGGATATATCTGATTTTCAGATTAGATACAGTGTTGTATGAAAACACTAATATCCAATTAAAAAGGATGCATTAGAAATGCACTTATGACATCTGTGCTTAGAGTTAGCAAGTAGGTAGAACACAGAAACCTATTAGAAGATACTTAAGGAACATTAAGATCTTTTAGTGCTTTGGTTCATTTGAAAGGAAGCAGAACCATATTCCACTTGGGTGGGGTTTGTTTATTCACCAGAAATTAGAGCCAACAGTTCTGGTTTTGAATGACTTGATATATTTCTGTAAATGGGCCAGTTTTTGCACATGGACTATGACACAAACATACTATACACCTGCCTTCCTGTATTAGTTTAGTATTTAGACCAACTTGTACCCTTAGCTCTTTGATTCTAGTAGCTATAACCCGGTCTGAGCTTGTACTCTGCAGTAAGAGCAGATTAACCGTCCTGCTTATGTACCTCCTTGTGTTCTCTGAAGAGTTGCTTCTCTTTTCTAGTTTGTTCCTCTACATAGGTAGACTCTAGTTTACATGTTTTGTGGAAAAATTCAGGTTAAGGAAGATGAACACTCTTTGGAGAAAATGATTGTTCCTAAGAATTTACATAGTTTTGTGATATGAAAACACTGATCTCTCCACTGGATTACCAAAGACACCCAGATTGTTTCTTGATTCCTCTTTCTTTTATAAGTGTCCTCAGTGACTTTTGGGTTTTGTTTTTACAGGGAGTTGGCAAAATGGCTTTGGTCTCCACTAGACCCAAACCCTTAGAAAGCAGAAACCATTTCTCATTTATCTAAAAAAACGTAGCAGGCCCTTCATAAATATTTGATTTGTTCAGAAAAAAAATTGCCTAGAAATGTCTTGTATTTTGTAAAATTTTCCAGTCAAATGTAATAATGATTGGAAATAAGCTTTGCTGCTTGTTTTCTTGGCTTGAATGTCTTTAAGAGATGATTATACCATCTGTTTAGAATCAGTATTTCAGAGATGAGGAAGAAAGCATTTTGGGTGAGAGATGATAGCTGTAAAGTCATTTCCACACGGTTACCAAAAGTCATTTTCCATGCCCATTGCCCCGGCAAGGCCATACCAGTACTCATCTCACTGAGTGCCCGCGCTTTCTCATTGTCTGGGAATCAAATGCAGATGCTGAGCTTTTTCTTTTAAAAGTTTTCCACCAGCTCATCCCAGGGCTTAGTAACCTATTTAGTTTACTGAATTAATTTTGTATTTTCTCCCCATTAAAATTTTACCTAGTATATGTCTTGGGAAAAGAACCGTTTAGTTAAGAATTTTGTCATAGAAAATCATGAAAACCGTATTCTTGACACTGGATAAAGACTTAAGAGAGAAGGGCACATACATTCATAGTGTGGTGATATTGTATGAATGCAAACATGGGCAGGCGGATATATATTCATTGTGGGGGTAGGATTTCACATTTTATCTGGAGGCAAATTCTGGCAGGATATTTGGATTAAAAGGGAGGCAAGTTAAGTTTAAAGCATGATTTTGTAGGTTTAAAAAGGAAATATTTTTATGGAAAGATAAATAAGCAAACTTAATTTAGCAGATTTAATTGATTCTTTGGTAAAATGTGTCTGGGATTTGTTTTATGAAATGAAGATTCAGTAAAATTGACTTTTTTGAAGTACAGTTCTATCACTTTAAAAAAAAATGAATTTTGTGTTTTAGAGTAGTTTTATATTTACAGAAAAATTGTGCGGAAAGTACCGAAAGCTCCCCACTCCCATTTCTTTTGTTGTTAACAGCTTGTGTTAAGAGTGACACATTTGTTACTGTTGTTGAATCAATAGGACTCACTCTGTATTGTATAATTCTGAGTTTTGACAAATGCACAATGTTTTTACCTTTACAGTCTCATACAAAATCACTTCACTGGCCTAAAAATCTACCACACTTTACCTGTTTATCCTTTTCTCCCTCCTCAGAACACCTGGCAACCGCTGATCTTTTTATGGTTTCCACAGTTTTGCGTTTTTTTTGGAATGTAACATCAGTTCAGTTNCTCCCCTGAGGCATGAAGGGACCAGAGATTGAACCAGTGTTCCTTGCCTTCCAAGGCAGGTTCTTAACCACTGAAACACCAAGGAAACCCCTCCTTTTTTATTATTAACTTGTGTCATATTGCATTGTGGTGTCAGGAAAGAGGCCTGAGATATTTTATAGTGTCTTTTAGAAAGAACTGTTCCCAGACTTTAGATTTATTTGTAATCTGCATTTTGCTTACATCTGTATTCATTCCATTAAAATGACAGATGCTGATAATTAAATCACTCAAGAGATCTATAAGTTACATGAGTATTAAAGTGCTTTAAACTACTCACGTTTGAAACATTGTGCATGTTGTTATTCAGTCATAACTTTTATATTCATAAATTTACCTGTATTTTTAATTATTTAGAAAAAAGAAAGTGAGTGCCTGCAATTAAAAATCTTGGTGCTTCGAAATGAACTGGAAAGACAGAAGAAAGCTTTGGGACGGGAGGTAGTCTTGCTGCATAAAGAACAAGTTGCATTACAGGACAAAGGTGAGTGCAAATACCTTACAAGCTGCCTAGCCTCCACATTCAGTAATTTTCCTTTTTCACTGTGGGCTTAAATAGTCATCATTTATAAGTTTACTAAAACAAATTCTAAAAAAACTTTGAAGTATTTTGAAATTGATACATAAAGTGTACATATGCACGTACACACACACTTCACATTTTCAAATTGAACACACCTGCATAAGCAGAATCTCCCATCAGGAAACAGGCATTATAAGGACCCTGGAACCCCAGAAGCTTCATCATCTCTTAGCCAGACAACCTGCTATCTTAACTCCATACACCATAGATTGAGTTTGCCTGATTTTGAACTGTATACAATAGGAGCATATAATATGTACATTATATGTGCTGGCTTTCAGCATTTTGTTTAAGATTCATCCCTAGCTGAACGTACTATAGTCTTAGTTATTTTAACTGCTGATAGTATTCCACTGTATGAATATGAATTTATTGAATCTTGCTTTTGCCATTTCATTAATTTCTAGTTTGGGACTATAACAAATAATGCTTCCATGAATGGTATAGTACATGTTTCCTAAAGGACATTCTTTAAAGGCATTTCTTTTGGCTATAAACCCAGGAGCAGAATTACATAGTCATAGGATACTCGTATCTTCAGCTTTAGTAGGTTGTGTCCAAAAGTTTTTCAAATTAGTTTTGCCAGTTTACGTCTTCTCCATCCAGCAGTGTATCTTACATCCTTGTCGGTGTTTGATACTTTCTGTTTTTGTATTTTAGCTTTCCTGGTGGGTATGTTGTAGCGTCCTCTTGAAATTTTCATTTTTCTTTCCCTTAAGACTAATGAAGTTGAACACTATTTTGTGTTTCTTACTGATTGGGAATACTCCTTTTGAAGCACCTGTTAAAGTAACCCCCACTCTGCTTTTTAAAAAATTGGTTTGCACAATTTTTTGTATGTTTTATAATTTTTAAAATTTATTTATACTATAAGCTAATTATATATTTATAATTCAGTTTATACTATAACCCGGTATTCTTGCCTGGAAAATCCCACGGACAGAGGAGCCTGGTGGGCTACAGTGGGTTTGCAAAAAGTCAGACACGACTGAGCAACTGAGTGCACACACATGTACACACATATAATTAAACTGACTCTATTCTAATTATTTTATGACATAAGAAAATTATAAAAAGTCTTTTAAACAGCTCTGCTGATGCTGCTGCTGCTAAGTCACATCAGTCGTGTCCAACTCTGTACAACCCCATAGATGGCAGCCCACCAGGTTCCCCTGTCCCTGGGATTCTCCAGGCAAGAATATTGGAGTGGGTTGCCATTTCCTTCTCCAATGCATGAAAATGAAAACTGAAGTCAGTCACTTGTGTCTGACTCCTAGCGACCACATGGACTGCAGCCTACCAGGCTCCTCCATCCATGAGATTTTCCAGGCAAGAGTATTAGAGTGGGTTGCCTTTGCTTTCTCTGTTAAACAATCTATTAAACAGCTCTATTGAGATTTAATTCATATACCAAGCAGGTCATTTAAAAGTGTATAAATCAGTGTTTTGGTGTTTATTCATAGGGTTGTACAGTGCTCACAATCTGTCTCTTCTAAAAGAAAATGTGTACCCATTAAACAGTTGATCCATGTGCCCCCTTTCACAAATCTCAAGTGAGCACTGATTTGTTTTCTGCTTCTATAAATTTGTCTTTTCTGTACAATTTTTATAAATGGAATCATACAATATGTGGTCTTTTGTAATCAACTTTTTTCATTTAATGTAATATTTCAAGGTTCATTCATGTTGTAGCATGCATCACTACTTCTTTTTTTAAAATAAAATTTAGTTACATGGATATAGTACATGTTATTTGCACATCCATCCATTGATGAAAATTTGTATTGTTTCCATTTTTTGCCCTTCTGAATAATGCTTCTGTGAACATTCATATCTAAGTTTCTGTAGGGAAGTATGTTTTTATTTCTCTTGAATATACCTGAGAGTAGAATTGCTAGATACTATGGTAACTGCAATACTTCAGACTTTTACATTATTATTGTATTTGTTATGGTGTTCTGTGATTAATGGTCTTTGATGTACAGTTGTAATTGTTTAGGGACGCCACAAATCAGAGCCGTATAAGACAATAAACTTAATAAATGTTATGTATGTTCTGTTTCACTGACTAGCCATTTCCCTTTTGCCCTCCCCTGGAGTCTTCCTATTCCCTGAACCACAATAATACTGAAATTAAGTTAGTTAATAACCTGACAGTAACCTCTAAATGTTGAAGTGAAAGGAAGAGTCATATGTCTGTCACTTTAAATCAAAAGTTAAACATGATTAAGCTCAGTGAGGAAAGCATGTTGAAAGCCAAGATAGGCTAAAAGCTAGGATCTTGAGCCAAACAGCCAAGCTGTGAATGCAAAGGAAAGTTCTTGAAGGAAATTAAAACTGCTACTGCATTGAGTACATGGATGATAAAAAGTTAAATAGCTGTATTGCTGATATAAAGTTTTAGACTAAGGTCTTTTTAGAAGGTCAAATCAGTCACAAAATTCAGTTAACCCAGAGCCTAATCCAGAGCAGGGCTCTAACTCCCTTCAATTCTGTGAGAGCTGAGAGAGGTGAAGAAGCTGCAGAAGAGCTGTTTGATGCTAGCAGAGATTACTCCATTAAGTTAAGGGAAGAAGCTGCCTCCAAAATATAGAAGTGCAAGGCGAGACAGCAAGCACAGATGTAGAAGCTGCAGCAAGTTATTGAGAAGATTTAGATAACGAACGAAGGTGGCGACACTAAACAGCAGATTTTTAGTGAAAACCATCCATGTTTAATAAGATGCCTTCTAGGATTTTCATAGCTAAAAAAGAGAAGTCAGTGCCTAGCTTTAGAGAACAGGCTGACTCTCTTGTTAGGAGCTAACACAGCTGGTGACTTTAAGTCAGAGCCAGTGCTCATTTACCATTCTCTAAGCTCAAACTACTGCGCAGTTGCACTCATCTCACGTGCTTGTAAAGTAATGCTCAAAATTCTCCAAGCCAGGCTTCAACAGTACGTGAACCGTGAACTTCCAGATGTTCAGACTGATTTTAGAAAAGGCAGAGGAACCAGGGATCAAATTGCCAACATCCATTGGATCATCAAAAAAATAAAGAGTTCCAAAAAAANCTAAGCTCAAACTACTGCGCAGTTGCACTCATCTCACGTGCTTGTAAAGTAATGCTCAAAATTCTCCAAGCCAGGCTTCAACAGTACGTGAACCGTGAACTTCCAGATGTTCAGACTGATTTTAGAAAAGGCAGAGGAACCAGGGATCAAATTGCCAACATCCGTTGGATCATCAAAAAAATAAAGAGTTCCAAAAAAACATCTATTTCTGCTTTATTGATTAGGCCAAAGCCTTTGACTGTGTCGATCACAGTAAATTGTGGAAAATTCTGGAGGAAGTGGGAATACCAGACCACCTGATCTTCATCATGAAAAATCTGTATGCAGGTCAGGAAGCAACAGTTAGAACTGGACATGGAACAACAGACTGGTTCCAGATAGGAGAAGGAGTATGTCACGGCTGTCTATTGTCACCCTGCTTATTTAACTTACATGCAGAGTACATCATGAGAAACAACTGGGCTGAAGGAAGCACAAGCTGGAATCACGATTGCTGAGAGAAATATCAATAACCTCAGGTACACAGATGACACTACCCTTATGGCAGAAAGTGAAGAGGAACTAAAGAGCCTCTTGATGAAAGTGAAAGAGAAGAGTGAAAAAGTTTTTAAAAAAAAGCTTAAAGCTCAACATTCAGAAAACGAAGATCATATCATCTGATCCCATCACTTTGTGGCAAATAGATGGAGAAACAGTGGCAGACTTTATTTTGGGGGATTCCAAAATCACTGCGGATGGTGACTGCAGCCATGAAATAAAAAGACGCTTACTCTTTGGAAGGAAAGTTATGAACCTAGACAGCATATTAAAAAGCAGAGATACTACTTTGCCAACAAGGGTCTGTCTAGTCAAGGCTATGGTTTTTCCAGTAGTCATGTATGGATGTGAGAGTTGGACTATAAAGAAAGTTGAGCGCAGTGGAATTGATGCTTTTGAACTGTGGTGTTGGAGAAGACTCTTGAGAGTCCCTTGGATTGCAAGGAGATCCAACCAGTCCATTCTAAAGGAGATCAGTCCTGAATGTTCATTGGAAGGACTGATGTTGAAGCTGAAGCTCCAGTACTTTGGCCACCTGATGTGAAAAGCTGACTTATTTGAAAAGACCCTGATGCTAGGAAAGATTGAAGGCAAGAGGAGAAGGGGACGACAGAGGATGAGATGGCTGGATGGCATCACTGACTCAATGGACATGAGTTTGAGTAAACTCTGGGAATTGGTGATGGACAGGGAGGCCTGGCATGCTGCAATCTGTGGGGTTGCAAAGAGTGGGACATAACTGAGTGACTGAACTGAACTGAAATCCTAGGACCCTTAAGAATTTTGCGCAATCTACTCTGCCTGTGCTCTATAAATGGAAAAAGAAAGCCTGGAAGATAGCACATACCTCTGTTTACAACATAGTGTACTGAATATTTTATGCCTACTGTTGAGACCTCTTCCTTAGGAGAGAAGATTACTTTCAAAATATTACTGCTCATTGATAGTACGTGGTCACATGAGAACTCTGCAGATGTTGTGGAAAGAGCCAGAGAACTTGAATTAGAAGTGAAGGCTGAAGATGTGATTGAATTGCTAGAAGCTCATGATAAAACTTAGATGAGGTGTTAGATGGGCCAAGAAAGTGGTTTCTTGAGATGGAAACTGCTCCTGGTGAAGATGCTGTGAAGATTGTTGAAATGACAACAAAGGACTTAAAATAATATGTAAACTTAGTTGATGAAGCAGCAGGGTTTTTTCCCTTCTCTCAGAAACCACTGTCCTGGGCTGCCTGTTACCCAGAATCTGAGACTTGCCGCATATACTTTTGTATGATTTTTATTTTAGTTGTTTACAATGGAAGGGTAAATCTGATACATGTTAATCCATCATTCAGAAACAATATTCTTTTTCCTGTGCTTTCTCACCTCTTTGGTTGTTGTTATGAGAACGTTGCTTTTCTCTGCTTGGTTCAGTTATCTTGTTTCTTCAAAGACGTGCTTAAATATGACGTCTGTTTTGAGGCTTTTTTCTTCCTCTTCCAGAAATTTCTTTACCCCTCTTCTCTATCCCCAAAGTATTTTGATGTTGCCTTATTTTACCAATTAGTTGGTTTGAACTTTGAGGGTAGAAACTTGTCATTTTTATATTAGCTTCCTTCTTACTGCCTGGGTTAGTGCCTTATATGGCACCTAGGGAGCATTAGCACAGAATGAGGCTCTGAGTGGCTCGTGTCTAGNAATTTCTTTACCCCTCTTCTCTATCCCCAAAGTATTTTGATGTTGCCTTATTTTACCAATTAGTTGGTTTGAACTTTGAGGGTAGAAACTTGTCATTTTTATATTAGCTTCCTTCTTACTGCCTGGGTTAGTGCCTTATATGGCACCTAGAGAGCATTAGCACAGAATGAGGCTCTGAGTGGCTCGTGTCTAGGTCATGTGCATTCATATAGGACATGAATTCTCTGTCCTTAGTTTATCTGCATTGCATCCTTTTTTTTTTTGGCTTCCTATTTGTCTTCAGTGTATTTCAGACCATTGAGATTGGTAGATAAATGTAATGGCAAACAAAATCTACTGTACTGGGAATGTATTTGAAATGTGAATAAAACAGGCCATGGCTAAGAAGTTTAAAATTTTTGAACTGTAAAAAATACAGGTTGGGCTATAGAATAATCTTGAAATTGTGATTTTACTTTATTTCAGTAATTTTAGAAAAATATAGTTTAAATTTAGAGGCATAGATTTTGACTCAAAGTTCTTGATGCATGCCTGGCTCATTATTTGCCAGCTATATACCCATATCCAGTTACTTGGCTTCATCTGTAAAATGAAATTAATGATAATACTTATAACTATCTCAGTATCCTGCTGAGTTTTTTAACAGGCTTCTAAGTTCTGCTGATGTTGCTGGTCTGTGGAACACACTTTGTGTAGCAAGGATGTTTATGATGATCAGATGAGTTGTAAAACTGAAATGATTTTCTGTCTTATTCCTATATCTCACCTTGTTGAATATCCGTACCATTTAAAATTAAGTCCTTCCTGACTGAAGATGGCTCCTATGATATACCTCAGTCTCAATGCTTTAGCCATATGCAGATTCTTTTAGAACTAAAAGAAATTAAAATTTGCTTTAGTCTTTCTCACCAGGATTTAGGCCTCTGTTAATTATCACTTTTTCTAGGAGCTCGTCGCTGGCCCCCTTCTCCTTCTCCTCCCCCATTATCCGCTAGATTAGATGTACTACTATGTGTTTCCATAGCACCTGTGCTTTTCCAATATAGCATTGTACATATTTGCTAGTTTGTCTCCCTCTAGACTGTAAGATCGCTGAGGGTAGGGATAGTGCCTGAGACAGATTAGCATTCAGTAAATATCTGTTGAAGGGTTGAATCACAGTTACAGTTATCAGTCTAATGTTATCAGCATCAGAGCTAAAGAACACGGACTTCTATAGTTTCTAGCTTAGTATTCATTTGGGAAAACTGATATTCTCCTGAGAAATACTGTAGAAGAATTGTATATTCTTTAACAATGGTTGTCAGAACTATCTGCATTCCAGTACAGGTTGCCTGTTGACATTTATACCTGAAAGTCTGGGCTACTGCCATTTAAAATCACAAGATATTAAGATCAAGACCTGTTTCTATTAGAGTGTCTTTTAGAATGACTCCAAATAAATAGATAGCTGTTGTGTACATACAAGATCTATTTTAAGAGGTCTAATCTATGAAAAGACATGGTGTATTTTTTTCTTTTTTCTTTTGGTACTTTGAAAGTACCATTAACTATTACAATACTTAAATTACCTGCTACCTGTAGCATGTATGTCTACATATCTTTTTCAAGATCATCAGTTTTTAAAATGAAAACACTCTAGGATTTTACAGGGGTTAGGAACTTTTGCCTTTTTCTAATAAGAGAAGCAAAAATAATGATAACTACAGTATTTCATTTACCATGTGAAAGTGATAATTGCTCAGTCGTGTCCAACTCTCTATGACCCCATGAACTACAGCCTGCCAGGCTTCTCTGTCCATGGGATTCTCCAGGTAAGAATACTGCAGTGAATTGCCATGCCCTTCTTCAGGGGATCTTCCCAACCCAGGGATCGAACCTGGGTCTCCTGCTTTGCAGGCGGATTCTTTACCATCTGAGCCACCTGGGAAGCCCAGGTTACCATACTTGTCACTTCATAGATATGAGTCATTTAATCACCACATAACTTTATTAGGTAGGTACAGTTATTATTTACATTTATAGTTGAAGAATCATGGTCAGAAACATTAAATACCTTACTGAAGTTCACAATTGACAAATGATATGATTAAACTCTTTCTATTGATTCCAAAACTTAATCACAGGTTGATACCACCTTTTATCAGTAATACGATATGTAAAGTCCGTGGAATTTATGTTATTCTGGCATATGGTAAAAAGATAGGGAGATACAGTTTTTCGCTTGTGTTCCCAGTTGTATTTTTCCCTTTTATTCTGATAGAAGTCCTATCACCAGCCTTGAAGCAGGTGAACTTCTAAACAGTGACTTCTATCTCATTTAAAAGACTGAGGTGTAATAGTACCAATACAATATTTTAACATACATATATGAAATTTAGAAAGACAATAACAATAGCCCTATATGCAAGACAGCAAAAGAGACAAGAGATGTAAAGAATAGACATTTGGTCTATGTGGGAAAAGGCAAGGGTGGGGCAATGTGAGAGAATAGCATTGAAACATGTATATTACCATATGTAAAATAGATGACCAGTGCAAATTCAGTGCGTGAAGCAGGGCACCCAAAGCTGGTGCTCTGGGACAACCCAGAGGGATGGGGTGGAGAGGGAGGTGGGAGGGGGGTTCAGGATGGGGGGACACATGTACTCCTGTGGCTGATTCATGTCAATGTATGGCAGAAATCACCACAATATTGTAAAGTAATTAGCCTCCAATTAAAATTAATTTAAAAAAAGACTGAGGGGTAATGAGAATCGTTAATATCTGTAGAATGCTTTGTTAGTGCCAGGCAGTGTCATGTGTTTTCCATCCTTTATCTCATTTTGTTCTTACTAATTGTCCTATGAGTTAAAGGCAGCGTTATTTATATCCACCTATTAATAAAGATATCATATATGTTATTATCCAATTTATAGATGAGGAAACTGAGTTTCGGAGGCCCAAAGCCACATAGCAAGTTATGACAGAGCCTGTGTTCAGAGTTCCTGATGCCAAACAGTGCTACAAAGGAAGACTAAGGTTTTGTAGATGCCCATTTTGAGTGAGAGTGAAGTCATAGTCAGCACATTCTTATATCTCCATTTTATCATAGAAAGAAAGGATGGTAATGTTCAAGTTAAATATGGATTTGCCAGAATGGTTCAGAATTACTGGTTTTGAACACTGACTTTGTACTTTAGGAGCTTTCTTCCCACTTTCATGAGTTTTGGAGATGAGTATTATTTTGTATTTCTCTGAACTCTTAGAATCGTTGGCAGGTTAGAAGCTAACATTGACACTTTGGGCTCAAATTTAAGCAGAAGAATGAGTGCCCTTGTTGGCTGTACTTTTCTGCCATTGGGAATCTTTGTAGACTGGTGATAGACCTGAGGATTTGGAAAGAAAGGTTGACTAGATACGGCTAACCATATTTAGGTACCAGTAGACCCTAGTCTACTTGCTGGGGACCCCTATTTTTATAGTGCTTGTGCTAGGTTACCAGAGACATACTCATATCTATTAAAATTTCATTTGTGTTGAACATCATTCTTGTACATGTACATCAATGTACTACTTAATGAATATTGAGCCATATTACGATATTTTAGAAGCACTTGAGCCATTTGTATTGGTAACATGAAGGGGAAAATTGTGTTTGTCACTCTGTTTGCAGCTTTGATTTAGTGTGTTTGCTAGCTAGTAGTGAAATAATTTGCTACTTAAAATAGTAGTGGTGGCTTCTTAGATATCATGGCTTCTCTTTGATACTTGGTGCTTAATCTTCATACTTGGTTCTCAGCCCAAAAGCTCAGTTAGGACACAGAGTCCGTAACACATGACATTTTGTCTTTGCTACTGATTTTTCTGAATGACTATAAAGGAGTTAATTAATTTCTGCATCTTTTTATACATTTGTGCAAGACAGATAGCAGCTCATAATGGTGCCATAGGGATTGATTTGTGTACACATTTGGAAGAAGCTAATGCCTATTTTATATATGTATGTATATATTGTGTTTTGCAAATATTCATTGCAGCTGAATGATTTATGCAAAGAGGCAACAAAAAGATAATTTCTGTCCAATGTTCCTGACTTGTTGGGTGGCCACATAACTCTGAGGGGATTCGTTAATCCACACTTATAAGTTTCCCCCCCATTCCTGGAAGGCAGTGGTCCAAATTGTGGTCCACAGTAACTTCCAGCTGGGTCAGGAACTGATCTTTTCAACATTAATGTTTGTTGATGTATATATTTTCATTTCCAGCAGATATTTAGTTACGCTGTTTAATTAAAAGAAAAGCAGATTTCCCCTCTTTAGCATTTCAGTAAAGATACCTTTCACGTTAACTAATTATATATTGGTTTATAGGGTCTTTTGCTCTGACTCAACCCTCAAATCTTTGAGATTAGAAACAACACTCGACCTACATTAATTTGCTTGAAATTTGGTTTAGAAAATGGTTTGAAATGTCATCTTAAGGAAATGTTTTCAGTAGAACTGAAACACAGTTATACATGTTGATAAAATTTGAGAACTCTTCATTGGTGCCTGGGGAGTGATACTAACTTTACAAAAGCAGAATTCCTTAACTGGGGGCTTCCCTGGTAGCTCAGACAGTAAAGAATCTGCCTGCGATGTAGGAGACCTAGGTTCGATCCCTGGGTTGGGAAGGTCCCCTGGAGAAGTGAAAGGCTACTTATTAATCCAGTATTCTTGCGTGGAGAATTCCATGGACAGAGGAGCGTGGCAGGCCACAGTCCATGGGATTGCAAAGAGTCCACATGATTAAGTAACTAATACTTTCCCCTAATCCTTGTAGTAACAAACTACTTTTTAATCCAATTAGTTTCTTTATATTTCAATAACATATATGTAACACGATATTATACTTAGGAAGTGCTTATACAAGGATGGTTATATTTGGTCCTTAAAGTTCCCTGGCAAGTATTGTTACTTCGTTTCATAAGATGCTGAGAAAGCAAGAGGCTTGCTGCTACTGCTAAGTCGCTTGTCGTG
>SJYA01002100.1:1039940-1130339 GCA_006410615.1 Neotragus moschatus | reverse complement strand
AGATTTAGATATTTTCCAAATTCTGATTTAGACAGCTGGCCAGGTAATTAAAACATTCATCAAAACAAATACTGGAGAGAAGCAGATATTTTGAGAAAGGGGAAGAATTAAGACTTCCAGTTTTGGATCGTTACTTTGTGGGTAAGATGATAAATAAGAAACCAACAAGTAAAGTAAATATCAGATTGTGAGAAGGATTCTAAACAAGCTGTGGTGATAGAGGAGAACTTTGGGAGACTGCTTTTACAAAGATTGCTCAGGAAAGAATTGCTTGAGGAGCTCCGTCTTACAAGATAAGAATTCTAGCAATGGGAATGGTAAGTGAAAGGCTTGGACATAGGAAGTGCCTGTACTATAGAATAGAGGGGAGACCACTGTTGCTAGAAAATAATTTATTAGGAAGAGAGTAGCATGACATGGGGTTGGAAAGGAAGAAATTCAAAGTGTAAGTGAAGATATTTTCCTTATCTACTGAATAGGAGGAGAAGGCTAAGAAAATGGCCTAGAGGCCACAGAGTTTCATATTGGGTTGTAGGTAGGATTATAAAGAAATCTTTCTATTATTTCCAGGTTTATGAGGTAAGGTAGTTAATGTATAGGATTTAGAGGAGTTGTAAGGATTTGGGTAATGTATGGAGTAGTGATCTCCAAGAATGAGACAGCAAATTAAGGAGGAAATTGTAATAGAATTGTTGGATGTTGTGTCTGATTGTGCTTAGTGATGATTATTTTTAAGTAGAATCAATCAAGCTGGTTGTATACTTTATCTACTTGGAGCTTCATGGGGACAGGTTGAGAGAATACAAATATTCAGTAAAAGTAAAACTATCTCCATTTTACAGATGAGGAAAATGAACTTTAGAGAAGTTAGCACTTGTTTAGAGTCCCTAAAGTAAAATTTAACCCAGATTTTTCGTATTCCTAAGCCCACAGACTTTCCAGTATAGTACACGGCTTCCCATAGGATCTGCCTATTGTTTTTAAGCATTAAATTAGCTCTGACTTTCTTAGCCTAAGCTAGTTGTGTAGAGTTATGAAAGATATCAGTTGCTTCCTATTGCCTGTTACAAGGAAGTATATCAGCTCTTTAGGTAGAAAAAAAATCTTCTCTGGACACCAAATTCCAAGAGGAAGTTAGCATCCAGTGTCTTATGTGCTAGATATTAAATATCATAATGAAATCACAGTCAATTGCAGTTTTGCAAAAGTTACAGCAAGAAATATCTATTAACCCTTGAGAAGGGCAGCATCATAAATCGTAGTACAGAAAAGACATTTCTGTGGGGAGAAAAACTAAACTAGTTTAAGTATATTGCTTTTTTGGTCATCTGCCTCGATGTAGAAAACTCAGAAGAATGACAGTTTATTGATTTTAACTGTAATTTTGACAGGAGCTGGCCACTAGCCAGTCCGAGACCAAATTCCTGGTGAGAGAGAGCCTAAAGAGTCTGTGTTTTGTTTTGTTGGTTGAATCAGATTCATATTCTTTAGCTATTCATTTTATAGAAGACAGCATTGACATTTGGCTATTAAAATTAAAGTGCTTGATTTGAGTTCTTGCTGAACAGAGAGGCCATAGTGTATGCATGCACAGGGTCACGGGTTTCAAAAAGCAGTTTTGAAGTGTGATAAACCAAGCCATGCATTTACTTTCTCTCCCTCTCAATGACTTATTGATATGATGATAAAAATGCATGCATAAAAAGTAAGTTCTTGATAATAGTGAAAATGAAAGAGCGTACTACTGGAATAGCAAAGATTTTTGACATAATTCTCAGATACACAAAGTAGGGTTGTATTGATGAATAAGCTAGAGTAGAGGAAAACTGCAGCGTGGAACACAAATGGAAAAGGTTGCAGTGGGAATTTCTGGAAAGGCAGTGAGAACTCTCAGATGCCTCAGCTTGGAACTTCCAAGTATGGAAATCAGAAATAATGGAGCAGTAATTAGGATAACAGTCTACTGGCTCATTTTCTTTCTTTGTGAGTTTGGAGTAACTTCCTATAACATTTACTCCAACTACTTTTTAACATAATGGATTCTTGACCTGGTTAGGTCCCATGGTATGAGATTTTGGAATAGAAAAGTAGAGCAAAGCCTGACTGTGGAATTTTACAACCAACCCAGAGAGAAAACATGAAAAGCAGCTCTGCTTAAGACTGGAATACCCTAAAGTAACATAATCTCAAAGTAAAGTTCTCCCTATTTGATAGTTGCAATGGTTTAAAGTGAAAGGTACTACCTTCTCTCAGCATATATAACCTGAAGTAAAACTAATTGTTAACAGGATCTGCCCACTTCACTGAACTGCCATTCAGAGGTGAAGTCTTTTATGTAAATAAGTCCTTATAGCTTTGAAGGAAACCTACACTATTTCCTATTGCTTAACCAATCTAATCACTTATTCGTGGATTTAAAGGGGAAACTAAAGGTCATCAGATATTTGGGGAAAACACTGTGAATGAGACCAAATTGAACAAACAGAATAGCTGACCTCAAAGAAACAGAAAATACAAAGAACAGAGCTTTAAATAAACTTGATATCCTCAGATTTGACTTCTAGCCTCTGTTTGGGAAGTAGAAAGATGGAAGGANCGTGGATTTAAAGGGGAAACTAAAGGTCATCAGATATTTGGGGAAAACACTGTGAATGAGACCAAATTGAACAAACAGAATAGCTGACCTCAAAGAAACAGAAAATACAAAGAACAGAGCTTTAAATAAACTTGATATCCTCAGATTTGACTTCTAGCCTCTGTTTGGGAAGTAGAAAGATGGAAGGAGCATCACTTCCATCCTAACAACAACAGGAAGCTGGATGATATACAGAATTGCACCTTTTTTTTTTTTTTTAAACTATCCAAAGTACTGAGATATCAAGGCCGTTAATCCCTAGGGGAGGGCCAGAATCAGTGAGAAAGCCCTCCCCAGGAACACAGAGTAGGGCCTGGTTTAACCAGAGTGATAGAGGAACTCCCTCCCTTCCTCCCCAGCCAGTCTAGAATGCACAGAATAACAAGCCACTGTAGTTTACCACTTGAGGAGAGACAAGAACGTGGTGAGGCACCCTTACTTAGGTGCTGATGCCCAGGGAGTACCTAAATCTGGGAATAGTATGTCCCGTTGAGAAAGAGCCTATGTCAGACCATCTTCACCACAGCTACCACCACCCCCAAAGGGACAAATCAGAGGAAATCTGAAGAATGCCCTGCACTGAAGGTAAGCATGTCAGCAGCAGAACTCAGATCCAGCTCAATCCCTGACCAAATTGCCTCCAGATTAAGAGAAGAATAAGCGTTTCCTTTTTGTCTCTGTTGCCCTGCAAATAATGTTCGATATTAAAAATTTTGAGACAATAAAGCAAAGCAAAAATCCCTCACTACCACTACCACCAGTACTACCAACAACAAAATGTTGACAAGAGAAGAAGTTTACAGAAAAAAGACTCAGAGATGACTTAGGTGATGAGACTATCAGCAAGAGTATTTAAAATAAATATAGTTACTATGCTTCAGAATCTTGTGGAAAGGTAGATAACGTAGAAGAACAGATGGTAAATTTCAGCTGAAAGGTGGTGGAAACTCTTAAGAAACAGTCTAATGGATAGGCTGTAAACGGAAAACAGAACTGATAAAGGATGCCTTTGACAGACTCATTGGTATTCAACACAACTGAGGAAAGAATCATTAAATTTGAAGATAGGTCAATAGAAATTATCTAACCTTCTGAAGTATAAAGAGATTCTTTCACATCAAACTAAATTATATCATTATCAGTGGTCTTATACTTCAAGGAATAATAAATGAACTTCTTCAGCAGAAGAAATATAATACCATACAGAAACTTGGCTCTACACACAAAAATTGAGAGATCCAGAAATGGTTGAAAGGAAGATATAAAGACACTTTCTTATTAGTTTTATTTTTAATTGAAGGGTAATTGCTTTACAGTATTATGTTGGTTTCTACCCAACATCAGTGTGAATAGGTCTACCCATGTCTCCTCCCACTTGAACATCCCTCCCACTTCCCCCTCATCCCACCCCTCTAGGTTGTCACTGAGTATTTGTCATACTGCAAATCCCCATTGGCTGTCTATTTTACATATGGTAATGTATGTTACCATGTTACTCTGTCCATACATCTCACCCTCTCCTTCTGCCCTCCCTCCCCAAGCCATATCCTTAAATCTGTTCTCAATGTCTGTGTCTCCATTGCTGCCGTGCAAATAGTTTCATCAGTTTTTTAGTTGCTCTAGAGGGCTATTGATTTTCTAATGCAACAGCAGTGTTTTGGGGTTTGTAACAGGCATAAGTAAAATTTATGAAGTATTGTAAGAGTGGAGAAGGGAAGAGTTGGGAGTGTACTGTTTTCAGGATTTTATACTCTACATGAGGTGCTTTAAACTTATTTGAAGGTAGACTGTTATTAATTAAAGTTATATATTGTAAACTCTGGGGCAACCACTAGAGATTTTCAGTTCAGTTCAGTCACTCAGTTGTGTCCGACTCTTTGCGACCCCATGAATCGCAGCACGCCAGGCCACCCTGTCCATCACCAACTCCGGAGTTCACTCAGATGCACGTCCATCGAGTCAGTGATGCCATCCAGCCATCTCATCCTCTGTCGTCCCCTTCTCCTCCTGCCCCGAATCCCTCCCAGCATCAGGGTCTTTTCCAGTGAGTCAACTAGAAATTTTAGGGGGAGGTAAGAATAAGCCAATAATGACGAAAGAGGGAATAAAAAAAATAATCCAAAAGCATAGGAAAAGAGCGATAAAGAAACAAAGAATAAGTGAACATCAAGGAACACATCAAGAAAACAGCTAACAAAGTGGTAGTTTTTAACCTAAATGTACCAGTGATTATATTAAGTGTACAGGTACTAAATACCACAATTAAGATTATTCACATATAAAGATAAAAAAAGACCCAACTAAATGCTATCTGTAAGAAGCACATTTTTAATATAAAGTAATAGATTAAAAGAATAAGAAAGTACACTATGCCATTACCAACCAAAAGAAAGCCAAAGTGACTCTATTAACAGGCAAGGTTGACTTCAGAAGAATGAATATTACTTGCAATAAAGAGGGATATTACAGTATGGTGCAGAGACTAGTTCATGAAAAGATAAAGCAATTCTAAATATGTATGACTATAACAACAGAGCTTATATATATATATATATATATATATAAAGCAAAAACTGAAAGGAGATACAGCTAAATACACAGCTGTAGTTGATAACCCTAACACTCATTTATCAGTAATTTATGTACCAAGTAGAGAATCACTGAGGATAAAAGACATTAACAACATAATAAACTAACTTGGCCTAATTAAGCAGAATATACTATTTTCCCCCCAAGTACTTATGGGATATTTAGTTAGGCCAGATTTGGTGTCATAAATAAATACAAATAATCAAAATAATGCAAAGTATTGTGTATCATCATACATATACATATCATGGGTCAAAGCAGAAATAACAAGGAAAATTGGAAAATGCTTTTGTCTGAATGAAAATATATCAACATCTAAAGGGATGCTAGCTTAGAGGAAGTTTATACCATTTGATACTTACAGTAGAAAAGTCCTTCATTTAGTAACCTAAGCTTACATCTTAACTAGAAAAGAAGAGCAAATTAAATCCAAATCAAGCAGAAGGAAGAAAATAATTAAGGTCAGAAATCAGTGAACTTGAAAACAAAAGAGTAGAGAATGTCAATGAAACTAAAAGGTGTTCTTTAAAAAGATCAATATAATTGATAAGCCTCTAGCTAGGCTGACCAAGTAAAAAGAGAGAAAGCATGAAATAACAGTATCAAGAATGAGAGAGGGAATATCACTACAGATCCTACGGCAATTAAACTGATAATAAGTAAGGTAATGTTTTGAATAGCATGATCACAGGACATCAGAAGGGCACTCGAGCAAGGCTGATCAAATCTGGTACCACGTGAGCACCAAAATAATTAAATACAATAGTGAACTATAAATCTTTGAAAACTAAAAGAGAATTCATGGTTCCATATTGATAATAGATAGCTAATGGAGAAGGAAGGCCTCTTGCTTAGAGAAGAATCTTGAATGCTAACTGATAAATATGGAGAGGTCACTGGAATTTGAATATTATTTTACAACCACTGTAGTAAAGAATGATTCAAGCAGAAGATACCAGTCAATGCTGAATCTTGAGAAAATCAGATGAGAAGCAAGATATAGCTGTGATCTGAAAGATGGATATCACACCAATTGTGTAGTATTCAGGCTGGTAATATATAACCTGAACAACATGTGAAGAGATTGAGCACGTTGTTGCCTCTTTGTTACTACCTCTTATGAAGTGACTTTGGAACTTAGGTTGACTTTTCTGAGGTTCCAAGGTTAATATAAACACAAAAGACTATGCATAAATACTAATCATTGCCATGCAGATATTTAGAGATACTTGATTCTTCTCTACCTGAGCCTAGCTCAGCCAGTCTCACTCAGTTTTGTTCCAGAGAACACCATGTAACCAATGAGAGATATATTACCTTTTAACAGAAAAATGTGGAGAGATGGTGCCTTAGATGGTGCCTCTGCGTTTTAAAGCCATAGTTCTTTTTTTATATATAAATTTATTTATTTTAATTGGAAGCTAATTACTTTACAATAGTGTATTGGTTTTGCCATACATTGACATGAATCTGCCATGGGTGTACATGTGTTCCCCATCCTGAACCCCCCTCCCACCTCCCTCCCCATCCCATCCCTCTGGGTTATACAGTGCACCAGCCCAGAGCACCCTGTATTATGCATTGAACCTGGACTGGTGATTCGTTTCACATATGATAATTTACATGTTTCAATGCCATTCTCCCAAATCATCCCACCCTTGCCCTCTCCCACAGAGTCCAAAAGACTGTTCTATACATCTGTGTCTCTTTTGCTGTCTTGCATACAGGGTTATCATTACCATCTTTCTAAATTCCATATATATTAAAGCCTTGGTAAGATCTTTTAAAGCCTGTGGAAAAGCCTTGTAGGAGACCTTTTTCTGGGTTTGAGTCTACTCTTCTTTTTATTTGAAAATCATTTTGGACTTAAAAACTGCAAGAATAAGAAGGGTACAGAGAACACCTATATTCTTCACCCAGATTTACCCATTGTTAACATTTTACCCCATCTGTTAGCTGGCTAGTGTATTTTTAAATTTTCTTTATTTTGCAAGTGTTTTTGTTTTCTTTTGGTCATGTAATATGTTCTAAAGACCTTCAACACTAAAGAGGGTGTATAACATTTGCATTTCAAAACCCACATCTGTCTTGGCCTTATTTGTGATTTCACTAGAATTGAGGCAGCCTTTTATCTGGGACGAAGGATAAGATTGCAAATTTGTATAGTAGTAGAAGAATTCATGTGCTTTCTGGAAAAATTCTGGAAGTTGTCAATCTGAGTGTCTTCTGAAATTGTTGAGAGCGAAATCTTGGGAGGAATTATATTGGGGCTAAAGAAGATAAGTAGTATCTCTTGATTAAGTTCTGTCTGGGAGCAGAGTTAATAACTTACTGGTCATTAACATACAGTTGAGAGAGAAGAACAGGATGCTTAGACATACGTTGATAAAACTACTTAGGTTGGTGATTTTAGTGCTCAAGTCCAAACTGTATTTTGATCAGTTAATCTACTTCTGGTTCCTCCCTAAAGGAGATGTACAGAAGAGTTTCAGCTACCATTTCCTGTTAATCACAGTTCTTGGAACTAAACTCCTTCTTAAGATCTAGAACTTAGTATGTCAGGATCTAAGACTGTTTTTCTGTGCTTTAGGACCTTTGGAATTTTCAGGCCTGGTTATCAAGAGCCTGAGACAGGATCATTTTTTAGAGTAAGAAGATGTAAAAGGATTTTATGATCACATAAATGAAAATGGAGGTCCCAAAGTTAATATAAACACTAAAGACTAGGCATATATACACAAATATTAATCATTGCCATGCAAAAACTTAGAGGAAATTAAATGTCCTGTAATGGAATTGAGGTATTGGACTATCAGCTAAAATGTAGACTGTTCTTTTAATTCACTTCTATTGAGTTATGCTTTACAAGCCATTAAACATTGTAACTCAGACTATCTGTCAACATGTAAAAATGCTTGAGACATAATTTGGAAAATTCAGAATATATATTTCCTGCACACTGTGATTGTAACTAAAGCTATTTAAATATATGAATAAGATGAATCATCATAAAAAACCTTAATTTATGAACTACTATATTGTAGTAGTCGATATGCAAGTAATTTTTCCTGCTCTATTACTTTTTATACTTTCAGCGATGTTCTGTATTATTTGTGGTTGAAAACAAGTTAACCACTTGAAAAAATAAGCTTTATTTTCTAGAGCAGTTTTAGGTGCATAGCAAAATTGATCAGAAGGTACAGATTCCGCATATACTCCTAAACCCTACCTGTGCATAGTTCCCCCTACTAGAGTGGTGCATTTGTTACAGTTGATTAACTTTTTTTAGTAAATCATCCTTAACACCCAGAGTTCATAGCCAGGTTTTACTTTTTTAGTGAAGTTGTCTGAATTTTGAACATCTCATTGGGGTTTCTTGATCAGCAACCCAGAAATCTCTAGGTAGGGAATCTTGAACTCTTACTATTTGACTCCTGCTAGAGACTGTATAAAAATGGAAGCAATCAGAATTTTATTCTGGTTAATCCCCCCAAAAGTCCTCTGTCCTCATTTTACCTTTTACTCTTTTTATTTCCCTCTCACAGTCAGGGGACTGGGCTCTGCCTGTTTGGTTGTGACTGGGCAGTCCTGTCTGCAGTGTTACATCTGGAATTGTCTCCTTTCATCTCTCTCTAGGAAGTACATTTTCAGCTGAGCACCTCAAGCTTCAGCTCCAAAAGGAATCCCTAAACGAGTTGAAAAAGGAGTGCACCGCGAAAAGGTAAGCAGAATCCTGAGAGGGGTTATAAGGAGTGTTGAGTTTACTTTGAGGAGAGGATTTAGAAGCGGAGTGCTTTTGAAAGCTGCCAGTTTAGTGCCGGTTAACACGCTCAGTGTCGCTCAGTGTCGCTTTCATTTATCCAGCCCCTAATGTGTCGTGCACTGTGCTAGCGGCAGCTACGAGGGCGCCTCCTACGTAGTCAGAATCGGAAGCCTGGACACTGTTCTAGATCGCCGGGTGTCAGTACCATGACTTCATGTTTGAATCGCCTCCTCTTCCAGTCCTCTACATTTAGTGCAGCTTACAGTTTTTCTTTAGTAATTTCTTCAGTCTTACTCCTGTTAGCTCACTTGCCTTACCTCAGCAGTTCTCAGATTCTCTAACCTAAGTCTCTCCAACTGTCCAGTTCATTCTCCATGTTGCTAGCAGACTTCTCCTAAAATACTATTTTACCATTATGTTTTTCTCTTCTTAAGAACAAGTTGTGGTTATTTTCCTTCACTGTCCAATATAAAATGGTCCCCAGTGGCTCAGGGGCAAAGAATCTGCCTACAGTGCAGGAGGTGCAGATTCGATCCCTGGGTCAGAAAGATCCCCTGGAGGAGGAAATGGCAACCCACTCCAGTATTCTTGCCTGGAGAATTCCATGGACAGAGGAGCCTGGCGGGCTACAGCCATGGGGCCACAAGCAGTCAGACACTACTGATTGCACATGCACTGGAGATAGAACTGTAGCTGATTTCATTTGCTCCATGACATTCATTTAACAAATGCTAATAGTTCTTCCCTTTATTTTTTGCAGCACATGCTTAACTTGTTGCCACCTCTGATCTTCTTCTCATCTTCACTCACTTTTACTGGAAAGTCATCCCATTGTGCATTTTTGTTTAAGAAACTTTAGCAATTAAGAAACCTGGAAAGAACCTTGGAGATCATCTAATCTCATTTTGCAGATAGGAAGGCAAAGCTGTGGAGGTTTCTTTTTGTCTGGTTCACTAGGAAAGCAGAACTACTTGCCTTTAAGTTTCAGCTCTCTTTGCATTGTACTGCTTAGTGTTCCACTCTAACCTAGTGCGTTTCCTAAATTACCTCCTTTTTAATTGTTGACACAGTTGAGCAGGTAATGTGCTGTATGGGTAATTGAGCTGTTAGTCATGTTTCTTAAATAGTGTAAGGGAAAAGCGGCATCATCTCATGCCACACCTTTTGGCTTTGTCCTTTTTATTCTTTTACTTTTGTAATATGACAGCAGGTTATTTTTTGAGGTAGTTATAACATCTGTAGTTGTAAATGAAAGTAGAATGCTGTTTTGAGGAAATACCATATGGGTATTTCCTGCAAACTGGCCTCAGTTTAAATGAGATTTTGGTCGGTTTACTGATCCTCTCTAGATCTTGTTTTCTTGTTTGTGAAATAGGTATAGTAATATCAACCAAGTAAGTTGTCATTGATATGATAATTAAAGCCATTTGTAAAGCTCCTGGCATATAGTAGTAGGTGTCCAGTCAATGATTATTTGTATGTTTTACATCTCTTTTCGTGGTGCTGGATACATACAGTGGGCCTCCTTATATAGTTAGGGTGATTGATGATATATAGAGATAGGTCAGGACTCATGTTAGCTATTATTCTTGCTTCTGCTTCTGAATTTCTATAGCCAAGTGCAGATCATTTAATTTTTCTCTGTGTCAGTTAGTTGGAAATAACCATTACAAAGCAAGCAAATGTGTTTGTTTTTTGCTTTTTTAACAAATGTGCTTTTTTCTTTCCTCATTAGAGAACTCTTTCTGAAGACTAATGCTCAGCTGACAATACGTTGCAGGCAGTTACTGTCTGAGCTTTCCTACATTTACCCTATTGATTTGGTAAGTTTCAGATTTTTGGGGGGAATAAAATTTTTTTTGAGAGATTTCTATTTGAAATATCCTCTCGAAGACATCATTGCTCTAGTCTTAATCATATGCTGTTATTATTCATTCAGAAGCTAATATTTATTTAAAAAGTAGATTTAGAATTAGTTGGCATTGAGTTTCGCTAGTTTATTTTTTTCTGTCAATTTAGTGGTGGAGTGAACTCATCTTCACCTGAAAGAATGCCAAATTATTTCTGGTTTCTTTAGGACTTTTTCTCTCAACCACATTATCAACTTCTACCTTATCTGAGACATGCATGCAGATACATACACATTGCTTCAAATATATAACTACTAATTAATTTATATTTATTAGTATTACTTAAGATATTCCTGTAGTAGCTGTCAAGATGTTAAGTTTCTGAATTTGATTTCTTAGAGTAAGTACAAATGTAAATTATTAGGATTCTTTTTTAGAGAATTAAATCTGCTAAATTTGGTGATTTTGTTTTCTTTCTAATGAAAAGTGACTTAAAAGACTTATTTTCTGAGAGGAAAGTTAATAGGATTTTAGATTACGCACAGACTCTTGTTAATTCTACTTAAAAATTCTCATTTTTAGCTTTGAATTAGTCAAAGAATATTTAGCTTTATGGTTAAAATTTTACATGACTTTTTCTTAGATATGTTTTTAAATGTATTATATAGAAAGTTTAGATATAGATACAGATAAGATACAGATAATAGTATAATAAATCATCATGTATTCAGCTTCAGTAGTTAGGGTAATATTTTATATCTGTGATAGTATTGTCTTTGAATTAACACCTAAGTTTTTTAGATTTAGAGCTTCTTTGTTTATACATAAAATTAAATTCATTCTTTGGTTATATTCACAGAATGACCATAAAGATTACTTTGTATGTGGTGTCAAGTTGCCCAATTCTGAAGACTTCCAAGGTATTTTTTTTCTTTTTACTTCTAAAAATTTGGTATAAAATATTGGTGTGTTGCAAGGAAAAAGAGATATCTGAAATGTTGGTTGCCTGTCCCTTCTTCTAGAGAAGTTTTGGAACCTTCTGTCCCTTCCCAATTGTAAGTAAATAGATAACTGAAACTGATCCCTGTTGGAAGACTTAAGAGGATATTTGGTCTAATCGTGGGGGGGGGAAATTGTCAAGCTTTCTATTTGAAAGTTAAAATAGTTTTTGAATAGGGTTTAAGAAAATCAGACAGTAGGCTTCTCAAGAATACTAATATTATTCCTGTCCTTTTGGTTTGATTTTTCATGAAAAAATTGTGTTGGGAGCAAAGCGTAAACCTTAGTCTCCTCTGTTTATAAAGTTATATTTCTGCTGACATAAAATGTATTTATTTGACAATTAAATTTTGTGACATTCCCACTCCCATCGGTTAAACTTGTTATACTGTCATTTCTGTCCTCTTTAATTAAAAGAAATTTACATTAAAGATGTTACAAATAGCATTCACAGTAATAGCTATATTTTAAAATATTTTTCCTAATCTCTTTACCAGTATGCCAGAGAAAAGGACTTAATTTGACATTTGGGTAGAAAGATGACTTTTATTGTTAGCAGAGTGGGTTCTTTTCTCCTAATGTAAACAATGCTTTGACTACTAAGAAGTTCTGTAGATTATACCCAAAGCTAGCACATTTATCTATTTGGGAATAAGTTATTCCAGAATAGAGCATTACTAGTTCTTATTGGGACTTCCTTCCATTTCCCTGTAAAGAATCTGTTATTTGTGATCCTTTAACATTTAAGACTGCTTTAATGAATTACTTTCTTTGTCCTTTACAACACGTAGTTGGGACATAATGTAAGAAGTGTTATAAATGAACCTAGCTAAGAAACAAAACTAGAATCAGGGACATAGAGAATAGGCTCCTGCTGCTACTGCTGCTAAGTCGCTTCAGTCATGTCCGACTCTGTGCAACCCCATAGACGGAAGCCCACCAGGCTCCCCCGTCCCTGGGATTCTCCAGGCGCAGACACTGGAGTGGGTTGCCATTTCCTTCTCCAATGCAGGAAAGTGAAAAGTGAAAGAGAAGTTGCTCAGTCGTGTCTGGCTCTTAGCGACCCCATGGGCTAGAGCCTACCAGGCTCCTCTATCCATGGGATTTTCCAGGCAAGAGTACTGGAGTGGGGTGCCGTTGCCTTCTCCAGAGAATAGGCTAGTGGTTGTCAAGAGGGAAAGGGATGGTAGAAGGTAGCAGCGGGAGTTTGGGATGAGCAAATGCAAACTGACAACAAGGTCCCACTGTATAGGAAAGAGAGCCATATTCAATATCCTTGATAAACATAATGGAAAAGAAGACAAAAAAGAATGTGTGTGTGTGTGTATAGTATATGTATATATAACTGAGTCACTTTGCTGTATAGCAGAAGTTAATACAATGTTGTAAATTCAACTTTTGTGGTAGTTTAGTTGCTAAATTGTGTCTGACTTTTGCAACCCCATGGGCTGTAGCCCACCAGGTTCCTCCGTGCATGGGATTTTTCAGGCAGGAATACTGGAGTGGTTTGCCATTTCCTTCTCCAGGGGATCTTTCTGACCCAGGCATCGAGCCTGAGTCTCCTGCACACTGCAGCAGATTCTTTACCAACTGAGCTACCATTCAACTATACTGCAATTAAAAAAAATTTTTTTTAAGTGATTAAAACAGGAATGGGAAGACCTGTATTTGAATCCTGGTTCCCTTTCTAGAAACCATGTATTTTGGACCAAGTCATCTAAGCTTTGAGTTGATCTTCTAATTGATAGTATGAACACGTTAGTTCATGTACTATGTACTTTACGTAATTGTTAAAATTTTATTTAAGAACAAGACATTTTGCCTTGTCTTTAATCCTTCCGAAAACAAAATAACCCAATAAGGAAGGTGGTATAATCTCATTTTATAATGTATGAATGAGCTATTTAGTGAGTTGCTCAAGACCACAAAACTAGGTAATGATCTTGCTGGGATTTGTCTGTTTTCCGTTGTATAGTGTTCCCACTCATCTCTGTAAGTCATAACATGCTTTGGTTAATTTTAAGTCATGGTGTCTTGAAGTTCATGACACATCTTCTTCCCCATCCTTTCTTTCTTTCATTTATTTAATAAACCTAATAAGTACCTTGAGCCCTGGGCCAGGTTGTAGGAATACAGAATATTCTTTCATTGAAAAAAATATCAACTGAGTACCTAAATGCCAGGCATGTGCCGCTTTGAGGATATGATGATGGAAAAAGCAAATATATTCTCTTCTTTCATAGAGCATACAACCTCTTAAAGGAGATAAAAAATAAAGGCAATAAATAAGAAAAGAAGTATTTAATAAAAGAGTATACTATCTTAGAGAATAGGGAAACCTACTGTCGGGCTTCCCCAGTGGCTCAGAGGTTAAACTGTCTACCTGGAATGCAGGAGACCAGGGTTCAATCCCTGGGTCAGGAAGATCCCCTGGAGAAGGAAATGGCAACCCACTCCAGTATTCTTGCCTGGAGAATCCCATGGACGGAGGAGCCTGGTGGGCTACAGTCCACGGGGTCACAAAGAGTCAGACATGACTGAGCGACTTCACTTTTCACTTTCACTGTAGATAAAGCAATCAGAGAAGATCTCTTTGAGGAGAAATGTTTAACAGAAAATCTGAAGGCTGAACGGAACCAGGCTTCCCTGGTGGCTCAGCTGGTAAAGAATCTGCCTGCCATGCTGGTGACCTGGGTTTGATCCCTCGCTTGGGAAAATCCCCTGGAGAAGGAAATGGCTACCCACTCCAGTATTCTGGCCTGGAGAATTCCATGGACTATAGTCCATGGAGTTGCAAAGAGTTATACACGACTGACTGACTTTCACTTCACCCACTACAGCTGGGGGAGAAGAATTCCCAAAAGAGGGGGGGATCATGATTAAGGATTCTGAGGAATTGGCTTGATATATCTGAAAAAATTCAGGGTAAGGGCTTGGGAGAAGATACATGTATTCTGGGAAAATCATGTAATTTCTCAGAGCTTAAGTCACGTATGGATATGAGAGTTGGACTATGAAGAAAGCTGAGCACGGAAGAATTGATGCTTTTGAACTGTGGTGTTGGAAAAGACTCTTGAGAGTCCCTTGGACTGCAAGGAGGTCCAACCAGTCCATCCTAAAGGAGATCAGTCCTGGATGTTCATTGGAAGGACTGATGTTGAAGCTGAAACTCCAATATTTTGGCCACCTAATACAAAGAGCTGACTCATTTGAAAAGGACCTAATGCTGGGAAAGATTGAGGGCAGGAGGAGAAGGGGACAACAGAGGATGAGATGGTTGGATGGCATCGCCGACTCAATAGACATGAGTTTGTGTAGGCTCTGGGAGTTGGTGATAGACAGGGAGGCCTGGCATGCTGCAGTTCATGGGGTCGCAGAGTCGTACATGACTGAGTGACTGAACTGAACTGAACTGAATCTTCACCTGTAAAATGAGGTAATATTTACATCTTCAGTTCATTGTGATGATTGAATGAGATAGCATTTGAAAGCGCTTTTCCTATAGAAGGCATTCAATAAATGTAATTGGAATTAGTTGCCAGAGAGAGGAAGGAAGGACAGACCAGAGCAAACCTGTGTGGCTGGGGCAGGGTGAGGAAAGCGAAGAATTCCTTCAGTAGATATAGGAGAGTCAGCCAGGGTCTTGAGGCCACTGAAAGGAGTTTCTGTTTTATCCTCAGTGGAGTGGGAAACCCTGAAGAGCTTCAAGAAGGGGGGTGATATGAATTGATGTTTTTTAAAAGTCATTCTGGCTGCTACATATAGAATAATTTGAGAGGTGGCAATAAGAGAAGCAGGGATACTATCGGTTTTAGAGTATCACCTCAATTCATTCTGGGATGTTCCTTGATTCTATTTTTGTTTTCTGGAGTTGATTTATTTCCTAATTTGTCCCAGCTTTTGTTCCCTGTCTATTCATCCAAACTGAATACATTCCTTCTTCCCCTAAAAAAATTGGTTTATCTTTTAGTGCAGTTTTTACTGCTAAAAAAATGAAGTAAATGTTTAATTCTACTCTAAGGCCCTATTTCCTTACCATAACTTGTAGGAGTTAGTTTTAAGAAGCACATATGGTAGTGCTGGACTTTAAGATCTGTGTTCGCGTTCTGCAAGGTACTTCCATGTCCTTTTGAATTTACTGAGTGCCTTGTGTGTGCCATTTATGGTGCCAGGTGCTGGGGGTATGCAGAGGTGACCGAGGCATTGATCCTACCTCAGTGAAACTTCAGTCCACTTGAGGTTAACTTGTAATCAAGCCAATCAGTAAATATCTCTTCAATTTGTACTCTGTGTCAGGCACTTAGAAGTTTATACCAGGTTTGTGGGACTTAAAGAAGTGGGAATAATCAGATCTACCAGGAAGTCTTACAGAGAAGATGATACTTGAGGTATTTTTAAAGATAAAATAATATTATCTTGTTGAAAGAAGGATGGGAAATTTTAGATTCAGTGAGTAGAAATATGTAACATGGGACATCATACATGATGCTGTCTTGTTTACGTAATTCCCACCACTGTGAGAATCAGTTCCTTCTGTGAGGGAAAGAATTATACTCAGCTCTTTTTTTGTTGTTTTTTCCTAAGGACAAGAAAATTGAAGCTCAGTGAGATTAGTTAATTTTTCCGAAGAGTCATACTAGCCAGTGGCAGAACTAAAGTCCTCCCTGGTTGGCCTGATTTTAAGGCCCGTATTACTCCTGTCATGGTGCAGTTTTCCTCCTTGTTTTGAATAATAACCTCTTCCAGACATCTAGCAAGTATTCAGTGTTCTGTAGCAGCTGCACACTTAGTAAGACGGAAATCTAAACTGGTGTTCTGTTTTTTTCATGAAAGTTTGCTGGGATAGGCTTTGCATTGCATGGCTTCATACTGTTTGGGAAACTCCTGCATAGTGGCCCAGCATCTGTTGTGTTCTTCTTTCTAACTGGGTAAGTCTCTGTTAGAATATGGCAGAGAGACCTGGACACAAGTGGGTAAAGTTGTCCCGTGAAGGGTATTCACTTGAGTTCCATTGACTGGGACATTTCCTATCCAAAAAAAAGAAAAAAACTGTTTGTGTGTGTTTTTAAGTAATCTATAACACAGCCTTTTGTGGTAATGAGACCCAGATTTCCTTCTGTGTCTGTATCCCTTTATGCAGGCATGATTTCTTGGAAAGGAGAGTCCGTATGTCAAACAGTGTCTCATTGAGAACGTGGAATGATTCCATAGATGCTGTGGCAATGATTAGAGTCTTAAATATTTTGTCCTGTCTGGATCAGTGGGTGCTTGGTTCCTTACCAAATCAGCTGCCTCAGTGATTGGGAAGGCAGGATGGTAAGAGCTTTTAGATCACTTATTGTACTTGGATGCATTTGAATATTAATAGTTTGTCCAACATGTAAGTCAAAGAGACATTTAAATTAATTTATAATGTTGTCATGGCCATTGTGAATTGTGGAATCTATTATCATACAAATTACATAAAAGAGGCTAATGTAATTGTTCTGAGCATGCTTAAAATAGACTAGGCAAGACTAGGTTAGATATTTTAAATCCATTTTAAAACATTTAAAATTTTCAGCCTACAAGATTTTCAGCTTGCAATGAATTTATCGGGATGTAAACCCATTGTAAGCTGAGGAAGATCTGTAATGTAATGTGAATCAGATCCGCATTATTGTCTTAATTAACCACAATAAATGCATGTCTAAGTCTTTTCAGCTTGAAAACAAAAATTATATAAAAGATTTATTATCACAAAAATTACTACAGCCCAAGTAAATGTAGCCACCTACATTCAACAAAACAAATAGGAAATAGTTATTGTGAGGAAACGGCAGGATTTTGTTTTATTTGTAAGCCCCTTGAAACATTATTTGAATCCGGGCTTTTTTCCTTTACCTGAGTCTTAACAGCTTATTCCTGTTCTTCCCTGAACCCTCCCGTTCCCCCTCTAGCTTCTTTTCACCAACAAGCCTGTCATCTGTGACCTCTTTAACCCACAGAGCAGCATAAGGAACACAAGCCTCTGCTCTGCATCAGGTGTTAGGGGCGTCATTAATGGTTCCTGGAAAAGCACACCCCAGAGAGCCAGGTTTTGGCTTTGGCAGGTAAAAAGTCTTTTAGATCTTGGAATGCTGGAAACCTTAAACCTTTCCGTTTTCTTAGCTAAAGTGATTGGCAACAGAATGTGACATCTGAGGTTTCGTGGCCAGCAATAGCCATGATTAACCACATGAGCTCACATTTTCCCACTGGAGAGTCAGTGGTCTTGGGGTGATGAAAGTGACTTCCCTACCAGGAGGTGGTTTTCCTTTCGAGGGTATTGGAGTACCCGTGGGCCCTGTAATGCCTGACCCATGGTCCTTTTAAAATGCTTTTTAATATAAAGCTTCAATATTGGAAATCCAACACCATGGTGTTTAACTATGAGGCTGTGACTGAGCACTATGGCCTGGAATGGGAAGCAACCCTAGGGTTTTTAATGGGTGAGTCGGGGGAGTCTTGTGGTAGAAATAACGGTGAGTGTGAATAACCAGAATCAAAGCTGATTTCCAGTATTACCCAGTTTTCAGTTTTTGCTATTTCTTTTTGGTTTGTGCTGTATGTATACAGGATTCTCTTAGAGATGCCCTTTTATGTTTAATTTAAGCAAAATTATTTAATTGAAAGGAGGTAGTATTAGAAGACCGATTTCTGTTCTTTTACTACTTATGTAGATGTAGTCCTTGAAATAGACAATGCAGTGCTTTAGTATTACCCTTTTAGTAATATGGAAAAATGGAGATGCTTGAGTGTTTAATATTGGACAGGTTTTTTAAACATTCATAGTTTGCATTTGACCTGTTTGGCAGGCTAAGAGGCCCTCTGATTTTTGGAAGTTTTCAAGTCCTTTTCTGTAGGTCACATAGAAAAGTAAAAGCTTGGTATAAAGCACATATGATGTGGGTGCTCAGTCACTCAGTCGTGTTCGACTCTGCAACCCCATGGACTCTCGCCCACCAGGCTCCTCTTCCATGGAATTTTTCAGGCAAGAATACTGAAGCAGGTTGCCATTTTCCATTCTAGGGAATCGATCCTGACACAGGGATTGAACATGCCTCTCCTGCTTAGCAGACAGATTCTTTACCACTGTACCTCCTAGGAATCCCAAAGTACACAAAGGAAAGCCCAAACTTAATGTAGTTTTCTTCTTCATTACTTACTGAAGGTTTTCTTTTTCTTCTTCTTTTCCTCTCCTGAGGATTCTTAAAGGCCAAGTGCTTGTACTAATAGGAATATTTTAAATTTAATAGGCCCTATTCTTAAAGAAAAGAGGAGGTGGGATTCAGCAACCTCGTTCATGGAACTCATTGTCCCAGCTGTGATTCTAGGGATAGACACTTGAAGGGGCTGGGGTGTAGATACAGTCTCTTACTCCCACATAATAGATTTTACTTATACAGCTTTAACTAACTCACTTACACCACTTGAATCTTATTTTTCCCATTTCTAAATTAGTAGCATCAGATTCAGTGATTTCTAAAGCTTCTCCCAGCTCTGATGTTATATGATGATTAAATTATGTTGTGATGAATTTACAGTATAATTTTAGTCTCTAAGGTAATCTGATATGCACATTTCAACAGAAGCAAAGTATTGTAGTGCTCAAGGTACTTGAGTGGGACTGAACCAGGAGCACATGGTCTCTAAAAATAGTTAGTTTTAGTCAGTTAAGGCAGGCCCAATAGTCAGTTGAAAGGAATGCTGTTTGGTTTTTTTTTTTTTTTCATCAATTTGATTTGAAAGAACATGTCACCAAAGATTCACAGACTTTTTATGTGTTTTTTGCTCTTATTAGAAAAGAGTGAAGAAACTAAAATAATAAACATGTGTCATATGCTTCTAGACTCCCAAGTTAAAATTGTTATGTATTCCACAGTAACGTTCTGCAACAGTATGGTAGAGTGCTTAAAGACAAAGGCCTTGGTGTCAGGTCAACTGCTATACTCACTGTATTAGTTTGAACAGATTCCTTAACTTCTTGAACCTTATTTTTTCATCTGTAAATTGAAAGAAATAGCATATAAAACATGCCTCGTTTATTAATCTTTGATGAATGAGTGACTGCCAGAAATAGAGCACCATGGTCAATTCCTGGCAGGAAAAAAAAAGTGTACAATAAAAATTACCTATTTTTACAGTATGATCAAAGCATCTGTTTTGGTAGTCCAAGTGTGGAGAATGTACTGAGTGGTATATGGCAATAGTGACTTTCCTATACAGTAAGAAGATAGTGCTTAGATAACCGGGTCTAAATATAAAAGAAGAATGTGGGAAATATTACTAACAATTGAAGTTAAAGTTACTCTTAGAAATAAGGAAATACTCAAGCCAAGGTCGTCTCAATCATTTTAGCCTTTCTGTAGCCAGAAGTATTCCAGGTATGTGTTAAATCTGTGTGTGTGTGTGTGTGTGTGTGTATGTGTGTGAAAGAGAGAGAGAGACAGAGAGAGAACTTTTAAAGTATTTTAAGAATATCATATACCAAGCAGTTACTTTTTTTCTCCCTTGGGGCAAGCTTAAAACTTCTTATTATATTATTCTCAGTTCTGAATACTTGAATGATTATTACTTCATAGGCAGTAGCAGAAATCTAGATGTCAAGTTAAAAATCTCTGATTTCTTACAAGATATGTACTGTAGGATACATGTATTCTTTTTCCAATACTTACTTCTGCCTAAATTACATCAGTAGGACGTATTAATATATGAACAATATGGTTTTTTTACGTTTTACTATTTAAAACACTTTTTCTCTATCCTATCTCAAACATCACTGACTTATTTAAACAATGCTCTCTTTATGAATGTTGAGAATGTACCCTATAAGGATGTGCAATGCTATTTCACTTCACCTTGGAATTAATAATGTTGTACAGTAGTATAACAGTACAGCTATTTTGCTTGGTAAAGTTGTTAATGAATAAAATGTAAGATGTTTATATAGTATGCAATGTTTAAATCTCTGAAACTAATTTTCACATTGTATAATAGACTCAATTATTACTTTTGGCATTAAAAATGCTGGGAAAGAAAATATTGAAGACTTGACTGTACTAAGAACTCTTAAGATTATATATCAGATGTTAATCTCACCACATTAATTATTGGGAAATAGTTTTAAATATAGTAGATGAAATTTCAAATCTTATTAATATATTTAGATGTGTGTAAAATCATATAATTTAGATGAATAATATTTTATCAATTATCTCTTATAAAATCTCTCTTGAAATTGATTTGTTATGATCTTGTGGTTACATTTATGAAGTAAATAGCTGTTTTCTGTTTCTCTGTTTTTGAATTAACAGCAAAAGATGATGGGAGCATTGCTGTTGCCCTTGGTTATACTGCACACTTGGTATCCATGATCTCCTTTTTCCTACAAGTGCCCCTCAGATATCCTGTAATTCATAAGGGATCAAGATCAACAATCAAAGATAATATTAATGACAAGCTGACTGAAAAGGAGAGAGAGTAAGTATCCTTTTACGATACACTTTTAACATTGGGCCAGTATGAAGCATCGACTGTATTAAAAATAAAAAGGTGACCTAGATTGCCGTAATTTTTGTATATCCTTTGTGTAGTGCTCCATTTCTTTTAAATAAAATGTAGACAGAATTGCTAGTGATAGAGACAGCAAGAGACACAGATGCATAGAATGGACTTTTGGACTTTGAGGGAGAGGTAGAGGGTGGGAAGATTTGGGAGAATGGCACTGAAACATGTATACTATCATGTAAGAAACAAATCGTCAGTCTATATTCAATACAGGATACAGGATGCTTGGGACTGGTGCACGGGGATGATCCAGAGAATTGATATGGGGTGGGAANGTGATAGAGGCAGCAAGAGACACAGATGCATAGAATGGACTTTTGGACTTTGAGGGAGAGGTAGAGGGTGGGAAGATTTGGGAGAATGGCACTGAAACATGTATACTATCATGTAAGAAACAAATCGTCAGTCTATATTCAATACAGGATACAGGATGCTTGGGACTGGTGCACGGGGATGATCCAGAGAATTGATATGGGGTGGGAAGTGGGGGGGGGGGTTCAAGATTGGGAACTCATGTACACCTGAGATGGGGGGGGAAATAAAAAAGAAAGAAAAAGAAAAAAGAATTGCTAGTGATAGCAAAATTAACCCATTCAAGTTTAATTTGCTTTTGTGAGGCAAGTATCGGGGCTTCCCGGGTGGTTCAGTGGTAAAGAATCCACCTGCCAATGCAGGAGATCCTGGAGATGCAAGTTCAATCCTTGGGTCAGGAAAAGCCCCTAAAGGTGGAAATGGCAACCCATTCCAGTGTTCTTGCCTGTAAAATCCCATAGACAGAGGAGCCTGGGGGGCTATAGTCCACAGGTTGCGAAGAGTTGGACACAGCTGAGCAACATGCATGCAATAGTGGCCTTACAGAAAGCATTATGAAGTATTCCCTCTTTAAAAATTTTTTAAAATTTTTATTTATTTAATTTTTATTTCATATGGAGTGTTGATTAACAATAGTGTGTTAGTTTCATGTGCACAGCAAAGTGATTCAGTTAAACATATACATGTATCTATTCTTTTTCTAATTCTTTTGCCATTTAGGTTATTACAGAATACTGAACAGATATACCTACAGAATACAATAGGTCCTTGTTGGTTATCTGTTTTAAATATAGCAGTGTATACATGTCATTCTCAAACTCCTAATCCATCTCTCCCCTGACCCTTCACCCCTGGTAACCATAAGTATGCTCTCTGTGAGTCTGTTTCTGTTTTATAAATAAGTTCATTTGTATCATTCTTTCAGTTCAGTTTAGTTCAGTTGCTCATCCGCATTTGACTTTTTGCAACACCATGAATCGCAGCACGCCAGGCCTCCCTGTCCATCATCAACTACCAGCACACCAAGCCTCCCTGCCGGGGTCCTGCCCCGGCGGGTCCAGGGAATTCGAAGCGGGGACGGCGTCGGCGAGGAAAAAACTTATTTATTCAGAAATATAAGATTAGATTAGGGAATAATAGTATAGTGGGAAAATTAAGATGGAGAAAAGAGGCTGAATAACNTTCACTTTCATGCATTGGAGAAAGACATGGCAACCCACTCCAGTGTTCTTGCCTGGAGAATCCCAGGGACGGGGGAGCCTGGTGGGCTACTGTCTACGGGGTTGCACAGAGTCGGACATGACTGAAGTGACTTAGCAGCAGCAGCAGCAAATTCTCCATGGCCATAGTGACTGGCCCTTGGGATTTCATTGGCATGTATTGCAGGTATAAATGTTTTCATACTGCTGTGATTTTCAGACAGCTGTAATTCTGACTCCTCACTTCTTTTTTTTACCTGCTTAATGCATACTTAAACACCTGTGGACACATCTTAACATTAAAAATTCTTTCCTGTAAACATTTTCAGCTTCTGTTTGCTAATCAAGCTGTTTTAATGTGAAGAGTTCAGAAGTGGTCACCATTTTCACTAAATTGCCATATTTGCTTTCATGGTGTCCAATTAAATTGGATTGCCTCCTTCCAGAAATGGGATATTTTCACATCATGCTTAGGCTTAAATTCTGTGGCTTTAATTTTCAACTCTTCTTCTGTTTATCCTATAAATTAGAACACTCTTTGTAACCTTTCATCTTCATTTTATTATAGGTTGTTGTTCAGATGCTGACATTTAAAGTACTCAGGAACTCAGACCTCAGATCTTTAAATTGAACAATGATTGTTACGACTTGAGGCAGTGGGTGAACCAAATGCTGTGGTTTTCTATTTTTTTCTTGTTGTGCAACTTAGAAGTATAATCAAACAAATATTTTTCAGGGTGACTAATATAACTGAAATGAATAGAATTATTAGTTCTTTCAGGTGTTCCACTTGATTACAGGAATGTGTCCTAAGTTGAAAAATTGCCATTCATGTGGAAGCTTTCCCAAATGTCTTCAGTCCAGCTCCATTGTAACTACCTAAGGGTATACCGTGAAACAGAAATAGAAGGGAAAAGATGTTTCTGTACCTGCTGAGTTGTAGACATTGTGTTTTAGAACCAGACAAATATTCCTAGGTTGTATGATTCAACCCATCATTTCACAAATGAAGAAAGAGGTTGAACAGTGAAGTAAGGTCATATAAGAAGTTAACTAAGCCTTCACTTTGATCTGTTCCACTGAGGAAGTGAAGCCCAAGAGATGATGTACCAGTTGTAAGTGAAATATTTTTAATCAAACATTTTTTGGAGATGGAAGGGCATCCCCGGTGGCTCAATGGTAAAGAATCCTCCTGCCAGTGCAGGAGACGTGGGTTTTCTCCTTGGGTTGGGAAGATCCCCTGGAGAAGGAACTGGTAACCCAGTCCAGTATTCTTGCCTGGGAAATCCCAGGGACAGCGGAACCTGGCAGGCTGTAGTCTATGAGGTTGCAAAAGAGAGTTGGACATAACTTAGTGACTAAGCAACAACCACAGAGGAGATGGAAAAAGTGTATTTATCAAAAAGGGGCTATTTGTGAGACTGAAATACCCCTTTCCTTTTTAGGGAAAGCTCCCTGGTGAAAAATGTCTTGATGTTAAATTCCTGTATATTATGTGGAGTTCCCATGTTAATAGTTCTTATTGAAAAAATTATTTAAATCTTATTTATCCATTGGTTCACTTTGACTTTTTTTTTCTCTAAAAGGTACAGTGCACAATGCCTCTCTTTTCTTCTGCCTTTCCTCAATTTATTTAAAGTGGGCAGTTTTTTGTTCATTTTGGTTTTTTATTTCTAATCACTTCAGGCTTTGAAGTTACATTAGGACTTCACATCTAATCAAGAGTGACTGGGGAAATGTCCTCCATTTCTTGGTTCACCTGGCATAATATCTGTTGCAGTAGGTTATCATGGGGTTTAAATAAAGCACAGTGCTTGACACATAGAAGATGCTCAATAAAATTTTCTAATTACTGTTACCTATATGTTGAACTTTGCAACAGGAATTCCAGGCAGCTGTGTAATTTCTTTTCTTTTTATTTTTTCTTTCGCTAATTCTAGATGCTTAAAGGGAAAGTTGGCCTAAGAAAAGGTTATTGTTGTTAAATCGTGTTTGACTTGACTCTTCTGTTACCCCATAGACTGTAGCCCACCAGGCTAGACTCCTCTGTCCATGGGTTTCCCAGACAAGAATACTGGACTGAGTTGCCATTTCTTTCTCTAGGGGATCTCCCCAACCCAGGGATCAAACCCATGGATTCTACATCAGCAGGTGGATTCTTTACCACTGAGCCACCAGGGAGGCCCAAGAAAAGGTTAAGGAAAATTTAAAGTGCAGGCCCCATAGCATAGTGCTAGATTTTCTTTTCTAGAAACACCAGGAGGTACATCATCTTTCCGTCAGTATAAATGGAGAGGACTAATGAAGTTTCCCAGAGCACAGGGAAAAAAAAAACTATTGCAGATATTAAGGCTTGTCTCTTTTTCTTCACCTACTCAGGGAGTTTACTGCCTTATATACACTAATGAGTCAAGTAAGTGTCTGTGTTTTGAACCTATCAATATAGTAAACACTGAAGCCCTTATTCTTAAAAGAAATGTAGATCATGTTCAAATAATTCACCAGCTCCCAACCCAGTCCTCTACTTCTTTTTAGTCTTGTCACAGTGTACTCTCAGTTCCTGAGCTGTGCTTCAGGCAAACTGTTGTTTTCCAAACACATCACATTATTTCCCACTTGATACTCTCTGTCCTTTCTATTCTGCTTATCTAGAATGCCCTCCTTAGCCATCTCTAGGATCATAATTGTGGTTGTACTTAAAGCCTTTCCCTTATTATCTGAAATTTTCCTCATAAAGTCTTTCTTAATTCCCCATAGTTTGGTGGACTGTAATAGCCTTCTGTAATCCTATGAAGAATTCTCTATTATAGTACCTCAGAAATGAACTGTGTTGATATATGTTCTCATTTCTTTTTAACAGCAATTCAGTGATACAAGTATTTGTTTTATTCTTGTCTGAAATATTTTCAGTGTAGAAACTGCATCTTACTTGGCACGAAACTCATTCCATTGCCTTACTCATTCCATTGCCTTTATTGTGTAAACACTCAATAAATATTTTTTTGAGTTGAATTAGGAGAGCAAAAGGGATGTTACTTTTGCAAATGCTATTAAGTAATCTGACACTCCACATTCTAGCCCATAGTTTTAACTCTAGATGCTCTGGCAAGGACAATCCTTATTTCATACACTCCCTTAGGACGGAGAAGCTATTAACTTCAGTGCCTGTTGTAATCCAAGGCACAGGCAGCAGTGCTGATGGGGTTGTGTTTAGGAGTGAGAGCAAAGAGTATGTTTTAAATGAAGAATCCCCATGGAAATTTAGGCAGGAGAGATCAACAGAATAAAAATGCAGAAGGTGGTTGCTGGGTGAAACAGGAAATGAACACCTTATGAAGATTAGGCATTCCACTGAGAGAGGGGAAATGTAGGAAACGAGTCAAACGTAATTGTGCAGCCATTTCATCGCCGATACTTGAGAGCACACTGTTGGGTGTGTTGTTTTTAATGAAGTGTGCTTTTATAGTGCTGATGTTATTATCTGGATGAGGAAGTCTTCTCTAGTATTATTGTCATCTCAGCTTTCTGCAACCAACTAAATTAAAATACAGTAATGTAATGAGTCAGTGGAATAAAAAAGAAAACCAGATGACTCTGACATGTGACCCAAAGTTGAACTTACTGCTTTTCTGGTTCACAGTGTATTCCAGTCAGAGTAAAGAGATTCGATGTAATGCTTTGGAGAAAAAGGGAAGATAGAGGAATAATATATTTAGTTAACAGTGGGCTATGTCATGGGTTAGAGATTGCTACATTATTAGAATATCGGAGATCAGTGTTTCTCAACAGAAGGTCCCCAGAGCCTCACTGAGTTCTCCAGGTAGCATGGACTGGCCTTCTCCAGTCTGTTATTATTGTGTATCATATGACAGCATAGATGCTTTGAGTTCTGATATGAATTAGTCATTTACTCTAATAAATAAGACTTTATTGATAGTGCACTGGGGCTTCCCTGGTGGCTCAGCTGGTAAAGAATCTGCCTGCAGTGCAGGACACCTGGGTTTGTTCCCTGGGTTGGGAGGATCCCCTGGAGAAGTGAATGGCTACCCACTCCAGTTTTCTGGCCTAGAGAATTTCATGGACTGTATAGTCCATGGGGTCACAAAGAGTGGGACATGACTGAGCAGCTTTCAAAAGAGACTACATTGAAAGTAGCTCTTTCTTTCCTTTAATTCTTTTGTGTGTGTGTGGCTATGCTGGGTCTTAGTTGCTGCGCGTAGCTTTCTCTAGTTGTGACGAGCAGAGGCTACTCTTTGGTTGTACACACGGGCTTCTCATTGCGATGGCTTCTCTTGTTGCAGAGCACGGGCTCTAGGCGTTCGGGCTTCACTAGTTCCCACATGTGGGCTCAGTAGTCATGGCACATGGGCATAGTTACCCCGTGACACGTGGAATCTTCCCAGAACAGGGATTGAACCCCTGCCCCCTGCATTGGCAGGCAGATTCTCATCCACCAGACCACCAGGGAAGTCCTCCTTTAATTCTTCTGTTTGATTTTTGGTAGGCAAACAACAAGGGATATGAGGATAATCATATCAAGTCAGAAAGTTTGTATTAAATGATTTGTGGAATCTTTTGGTTTCCTGAAGAAAAAAAATGGATAGAAGGAGTAAGAAAATTATTTTTAGGTAGATATAAACTATTTTAACTTCCCAAAGCGTCTTATGATAATAGTTCTGTAGACAGTTTTCTAGGGGTAACATTTATGTCCTGGACAATAGTACATTATACAACAAAGTAATATAATTCTTTGAACCACATAGTTCTATTCACTGCCATGTTTTATACCTCTCCCTACAATAATTTAGTTATAAGATCACCAAATGTAACCTCTGAATCAGATTAAATAATCAATTGATTTTCAGAGTGTTTTTCTTCTCTAATTCCTTGAAAAATTGATATGAAAGTTAATTCACATATAGTTAATCACAAGAGATAAATTACAAAGGTGACATCACTGAAGTCAAACCATAGGTTGAGGCCTAGTACAGATTTGTCACTGCACAAGATGCTGGCATTAGGTGAAATTACTCAGCTGTCAAAGTGGTATCAGAGATGGAGAGCAAGTCAGCAGACAGTTATCCTCAGCATTCTAAGGCTCGTATTAGAAATACATGGAGTTGAGTTGAGTAGTCAGCAAAGGTATGTTTTAGGAGGTGGCCCTAAATGTCTGATCCTCTGAGTGTGGAGAGACTTGGACGCTGCCCAAGCAGACTGGATAACAGCAGAAACTCACATACCCGGCACAGAATAGGTGTTGCACCTTTCCATTGATCAAAGCATCTAGTTTCTCACTCAGCCTGGTGAATAACTTCACTGTACATTGCTCAGCAGTTTTCTCTTAGGCATAAATAAAAGAAATGTCAATTAATAATTCAATCCTTAGTGGACATAAAAATGAAAATTACTTTCAAAGATGATTAGGTTTGAGTGTTTAAATATCAATATACAGATATTCATTTATTCAAAGCATAGTAATATATAAAGTGTTCTGGATCACAGAGTGGTTATAATAAATATGTGACTACTTTGACTTAAACATATATTCATTTCCATATATAATTCTTTAACAGGGATAAACTATATTGCACATAAATATTAAAAGTATTCTAAACTTAAGAAAGGAGAAACCGTGGCTTTCCACTTTCACCTTTCTGAAAGAACTTTGGTGTCAGACTATCTTGAACCGGTTTATTTCACCTCACTCGTCTCAGTGTGGGCTTCCTTTGTGGCTCAACTGGTTAAGAATCCACCTGCAATTCAGGAGACCTGGGTTCGATCCCTGGGTTGGGAGGATCCCCTGGAGAAGTACAAGGCTACCCACTCCAGTATTCCGGCCTGGAGAATTCCATGGACTGTACAGTCCTGGGGTGGCAAAGATTTGGACACGACTGAGAGACTTTCACTTTCACTAGTCGCAGTGTGCTCATCTGAAAATGAAGATGATGGCTTTAGAGAAATGTGAAGCATTAAAGAGGGAATTTATATAAAATTATCATTGCAAATAATAGTCACTCAGTAAATATTTATATATTGAATGATAATAGTAAGTAGAAATGAGAAATTTGAAAAGCCCATGCCTTCTGATTCAGAAAAGATCTCTTTATAAATCACAGAAACATACAGACCTTAATATGGGAAATGATTCATATATTTGATTTCATTTTTTAAACTTAACTATAACAAAAAAAAGGCAAAATAGAAAGATAAGCCACTTATCAGGAGAAGAGATTTATGTCACAAAGATTTAACCAAGGATCAGTATTCAAGATACGTAAGAAAAACCTTTATATATTAATACGAAAAGAAGCAGTCAACCATATAGTAACATGGACATAGTATATTAGGAAACTGTTACAGAAGAACAAAACCTAAATTTCTAATAACATAAGAAAAAATTCCTTAGTCTCACTAGTGACCAGGAAAATGCAAATTAACTCCACCGGAGAACCATTTCACATCAGTCAACCTGGCCAGAAAGAGAATGTCTGTTTACCAAATGTACTTCATTTGATGAGCATATAGAAGAAAAGGAACTTTCATCCGTTGTGAGAGTTTCAATTAGTTTGTATATTTCAGAGGACAATTTGATAATAGAGTTAAATCTGCATAAACCTTTCTCAACCTAACAACCTCACTCCTGCTTAAATATTAGGTTTTTGAGTAGCTTTTGCATATATATAGTCTGCTAATATTTATTGTGTCTATATTATATAGATAATTATGTGCATTGTTTCTTGGTTACTTCAGTTATTCTGTATTGGAGCTAGTCACAATTATATAGCTAGTATTTGATTTTTTTAAAGTGCCTCTATCCTTTTGTACTATTCCTCTCAGGGTCTCTATTACAGTGAAACATTATTTTCTATTTTTCTTAAAGCTACCTTCTTTAAGACTAGAATATGTGTTTCTTTGCATACAGCTTCTCCTTTCTCATTCCTTGCACAGGGTTGCTGTGCAGTGGGTTTTTTAAATTCATACCATTTCATACATCAGTTCTTGATTCATATTCATTTATACTAGTAATGTTCTGTATTTCCTTTTGAGCAAATACTGATGATAATCATGCCTCAAATTTTGAGTGCTACTGATTTGTATTATTGGAAACCTTTTTAAAACTTAACAAAAGAATTAATTCTTCCCATACTGCTTGTTAGTAACTCCCATTAATGTAAGTGATGACTCCCAGGTTCATGATGTGGCGAGTTTAGTGATGAAAAATGTAGAAGTGTTAACTGTAGTTAGTTATAGAAATTTACTGCTGTAAGTTAATTAAACACCGGTAAGCAACAGGAGCATTTCATTTAATTTGTGTAAATGTAAGGTTGGTAACCTACTGAGAAGTGCCAAGTCTCTTGGAGTTTGATTGTCAGCTATACTAAACCTTTTTAAAATGTGTAGATGATGACTGAATTTATTGAGGCAACTTCTGTTGTAAGATATCCCGTGGGGGGATATTTATTTTTGAGTGTGCAGTAGCATTATTTTGTCATTTCTGACTTTATGGTTACTAGAGGGAAAATCTTTTTAGAATTCACCTCCTAATACTGAATTTGCTAAAGAGTGTTCAGTGTGAGAGAGTCAGGAATTTCCTTCATTGTTTTTCTGGCGCCTATATGATTTGTGATCTCTGCATAAATCACAAAATGAGCAATTCATAAGTTGGTTAAAGAGGAATTTGGTAAATAGCATGTAATTTTCCTTCAGAGACTTCTAGGAGAAATGCTAAGCAGTATTCTGTCCTGGGGGTACAGGTTGTCACATTTAGTTGGAGAGTTTCCCTTCTCATGTTGTATCATTCAGGGGAGCCTATCTGTCTTTTTAATATGCAATTTGGGATAGTATTTGTGTTATCAAATTCAATATGATGGAATCTAGAGGTTGTCCTGCTGAGTGAAGTTAAGTCAGAGGAAGACAAATATGATAACACTTATATACGGAATTCTAAAAAAGGGAGTCCAAATGAACTTATCTACAAAACGGAAATGGAGTTCAGATGTTACCAGGGGATGAGAGAGAGATATATTGGGAGATTGGGACTGACATATACACACTGCTGCTGCTGCTGCTAAGTCGCTTCAGTCGTGTCCGACCCTGGGCGACCCCATAGACGGCAGCCCACCAGGCTCCCTCGTCCCTGGGATTCTCCAGGCAAGAACACTGGAGTGGGTTGCCATTTCTTCTCCAGTGCGTGAAAGTGAAGTCGCTCAGTCGTGTCTGACTCTTCGTAGCCCCGTGGACTGCAGCCTACCAGGTTCCTGTATCCATAGGGTTTTCTAGGCAAAAATACTGGAGGGGGTTGCCATCGCCTTCTCGGCATATGCACACTACTATATGTAAAATGGATAACTGATAAGAGCCTACTGTATAGCACAGGGAATTCTAGTTAGTACTCTGTAATGGTCTGTATGAGAAAAGAATGTANGACTGCAGCCTACCAGGTTCCTGTATCCATAGGGTTTTCTAGGCAAAAATACTGGAGGGGGTTGCCATCGCCTTCTCGGCATATGCACACTACTATATGTAAAATGGATAACTGATAAGAGCCTACTGTATAGCACAGGGAATTCTAGTTAGTACTCTGTAATAGTCTGTATGAGAAAAGAATGTAAAAAGAGTGGAAATATGTATAGGTATAACTGATTGACTTTGCTGATTGACAGCTGAAACCAACACAACATTGTAAATGAACTATACTCCAACAAAGTTTTTAAAAGATACTAATTCAAAAAGTTCATAGTATCAGAATTATAAGCAGTGAAATTAACCTGCTCACCTGTTCACTCATTCTTCAAATGTTTAGCAAGTGTATCCTGCCCAACAGACATTTTTCTAGGTATTTGAATTATAGTAATGAGCAACGTCAAGAGTTAAAACCATCCTTTCTCTTTTTAAAATAAATGTTTAGTTTAAAATCAATTCTGTAAGGGCTAGATGTTTTTATAGAGCAGATACAGACTAAGAGAGTGTATTATCTCAGCTTATTATCTAATTTGTGTTTGTCCTTTTATTCAGTAACAGTCCTTTATTTACCTGGTGTGCCCTTGTCTTAGGACCACATTGCAAGATTCATCCCTGGGAGAGCGGGGAAAAAAAATCTGATTTTGAGCAGAGAAAGATATGGCTGGTTGATTGGTGGTTTGTGATGAAATTAATTTCAACGGTCATTTTGTCACTCAGAGTAAAGGCCCAATTATTAGACTAGACAGTACTTTTTAAAGTTTTAGGGTCAACTTACAAATTACTGAGAATATCTATTTTAGTTTTTTGGCTTTCAAATGAAAATAACATGATTATGCTTAAATGATCCAGTATTCACTCCCTGTAAAAATACACTGACATGAGGACCTGTTTGTTTGACAAGATTAATTCAGAGGAACAATACTAGTGTTTACTCACTCAAAACTAGGCAATGAAATAAAAGCTACAAATATTAAATTATCAGTGATTCATTGTTATCAGTGTTTCACTCTTGGGTGTACCTGAGTATACATGTGTATACCCAGAGCAACATCAGATAATCCTAGAAAAACATCCATTCCTAGAACTCAGATAGTCATCATGTTCACCAGATGTCTTTTGAGGAAAAGATTCCTCTTTTCTCTATTGTGTTTCAAACACTTGAACTCCTGGAAGACACTAAAAATCAATGTGAGTACAGATATACTTGAAGATTGCCCAATCTCTATCTTCCTCTAGGAATCATACACTTACTGAAGGTTAAATTGTTTATAGCTCTTTCAGTCACCTCTTTTGCTACTTTAATCTTTTATATAAACTATCCTGAGGGTAAGAAATCCAAAGGGGGTAATCCATGGATATACAAAGGAAAAAACGTCAACAAATAGGAGAATATACGTCTAAGGAAATAATAATATTTTAAAAAGGACTTCTAAAAATTTCAGAATTTCTAAAAACAAAGGAGGTAATAGCATCCATAAAGAATGTGAGTCTATGAGACAGAAAAAGGTAGTTGTGACTCGTAAAACATAGAAAAATATTTTAAAACCTTCATAAATAGTAGACTAGACACACTTAGGGCTTCCCTGGTGGCTCAGAGGTTAAAGCGTCTGCCTCCAATGCAGGAGACCTGGGTTCGATCCCTGGGTTGGAAGACCCCCTGAAGAAGGAAATGGCAACCCACTCCAGTACTCTTGCCTAGGGAATCCCATGGACAGAGAAGCCTGGTAGGCTACAGTCCACGGGGTCACAAACAGTGGGACGTTGACTGAGTGACTTCACTTTCACTTTCAGACACACTTAAGGAGAAACTTTGTGAACAGTAAAGTAGAGATGAAAACATCACCCGTTATGCAGTCCAAAGAGATAGAGAGAGATTTGAAGCAAATTATAGGATATAGGGGTTAATAGAAAAGTGTCAACATAGATCTAATAGGAGTCCTACTTACAGAGATTAGAGGGAATGGCAGTGAAGAAGTATTATTTAAAAGTGGCTGAGTGAAAAAATAAAAGTGGCTGAGTAAAAAAAAATAGAGGAAATTATGACAACAAAAAAGGAGACACTTATANACAGTCCTTTATTTACCTGGTGTGCCCTTGTCTTAGGACCACATTGCAAGATTCATCCCTGGGAGAGCGGGGAAAAAAAATCTGATTTTGAGCAGAGAAAGATATGGCTGGTTGATTGGTGGTTTGTGATGAAATTAATTTCAACGGTCATTTTGTCACTCAGAGTAAAGGCCCAATTATTAGACTAGACAGTACTTTTTAAAGTTTTAGGGTCAACTTACAAATTACTGAGAATATCTATTTTAGTTTTTTGGCTTTCAAATGAAAATAACATGATTATGCTTAAATGATCCAGTATTCACTCCCTGTAAAAATACACTGACATGAGGACCTGTTTGTTTGACGAGATTAATTCAGAGGAACAATACTAGTGTTTACTCACTCAAAACTAGGCAATGAAATAAAAGCTACAAATATTAAATTATCAGTGATTCATTGTTATCAGTGTTTCACTCTTGGGTGTACCTGAGTATACATGTGTATACCCAGAGCAACATCAGATAATCCTAGAAAAACATCCATTCCTAGAACTCAGATAGTCATCATGTTCACCAGATGTCTTTTGAGGAAAAGATTCCTCTTTTCTCTATTGTGTTTCAAACACTTGAACTCCTGGAAGACACTAAAAATCAATGTGAGTACAGATATACTTGAAGATTGCCCAATCTCTATCTTCCTCTAGGAATCATACACTTACTGAAGGTTAAATTGTTTATAGCTCTTTCAGTCACCTCTTTTGCTACTTTAATCTTTTATATAAACTATCCTGAGGGTAAGAAATCCAAAGGGGGTAATCCATGGATATACAAAGGAAAAAACGTCAACAAATAGGAGAATATACGTCTAAGGAAATAATAATATTTTAAAAAGGACTTCTAAAAATTTCAGAATTTCTAAAAACAAAGGAGGTAATAGCATCCATAAAGAATGTGAGTCTATGAGACAGAAAAAGGTAGTTGTGACTCGTAAAACATAGAAAAATATTTTAAAACCTTCATAAATAGTAGACTAGACACACTTAGGGCTTCCCTGGTGGCTCAGAGGTTAAAGCGTCTGCCTCCAATGCAGGAGACCTGGGTTCGATCCCTGGGTTGGAAGACCCCCTGAAGAAGGAAATGGCAACCCACTCCAGTACTCTTGCCTAGGGAATCCCATGGACAGAGAAGCCTGGTAGGCTACAGTCCACGGGGTCGCAAACAGTGGGACGTTGACTGAGTGACTTCACTTTCACTTTCAGACACACTTAAGGAGAAACTTTGTGAACAGTAGAGAAGAGATGAAAACATCACCCGTTATGCAGTCCAAAGAGATAGAGAGAGATTTGAAGCAAATTATAGGATATAGGGGTTAATAGAAAAGTGTCAACATAGATCTAATAGGAGTCCTACTTACAGAGATTAGAGGGAATGGCAGTGAAGAAGTATTATTTAAAAGTGGCTGAGTGAAAAAATAAAAGTGGCTGAGTAAAAAAAAATAGAGGAAATTATGACGACAAAAAAGGAGACACTTATAGATACAGTAGAGATTGAAAAATCATTACATACTATGGACAGCTTTTAATAAGAGTGGAAATTTTTAGAAATATAACAAAGTTGATTTATAAAGAGATGGAAAACTGAATAGGACCTGTCTCCAGAGCATCATAGAATAGATAACTGGTTGTTTTTGTTCAGTCACTAAGTTGTGTTGGACGCTTTGTGACCCCCTGAACTGCAACATGCCAGGATTCCCTGTTCTTCACATCTCCTGGAGTTTGCTCAAATTCATGTCTGTTGAGTCAGTGATGCCATCTAACCATCTTATCCTCTGTAGCCCCCTTCTCCTCTTGCCCTCAATCTTTCCCAGCATCATGGTCTTTTCCAGTGAGTCAGCTCTTTGCATCAGGTGGCCAAAGTATTGGAGCTTCAGCTTCAGCATTAGTTCATTCCAGTGAATATCCAAGGTTGATTTCCTTATCTGATTATTTGATCTCCTTAATGTCCAAGGGACTCTCAAGATTCTTCTCCAGTAGCACAGTTTGAAAGCATCAATTCTTCAGCACTCTGCTTCTCCATGGTCCAATTCTCACATCTATACATGACTCCTGGAAAACCATAGCTTTGGACCTTTATTAGCAGAGTGATGTCTCTGCTTTTTAATATGCTGTCTAGGTTGGTCACAGCTTTTCAAAAGCAAGCGACTTTTACTTTCATGGCTACGGTCACTGTCCAGAGTGATTTTGGAGCCCAAGAAAATAAAATCTGTCATTGTTTCCCCATCTATTTGCCATGGAGTGATGGGACTAGATGCCAAGATCTTGATTTTTTAGAATGTTGAGTTTCAAGCCAGCTTTTTCACTCTCCTCTTCCACCCTCATCAAGAGGCTTTTTAGTTCCTCTTTGCTTTCTGCCGTTAAGTGGTATCATCTGAAAATCTGAGGTTGTTGATATTCCTTCTGGCAGTCTTGACTCCAGCTTGTGATTCATCCAGCCTGGCTTTTCACGTGATATACTCTGCAAATAAGGTAAATAAGCAGGGTGACAGTATACAGCCTTGATGTAGTCCTTTCCCTATTTGGAACCAGTCTGTTGTTCCATGTCCAGTTCTAACTATTTCTTCATGACCTGCATACAGATTTCTCAAGAGGCAGGTCAGGTGGTCTGGTATTCCCATCTCTTGAAAAATTTTCCAGTTTGTTGTGATCCACACAGTCAAAGGCTTTGGCATAGTCAATAAAGCAGAAGTAGATGCTTTTCTGGAACTCTTTTGCTTTTTCAATGATCCGATGGATGTTGACAATTTGATCTCTGCTTCCTCTGCCTTTTCTAAATCCAGCTTGTACATCTAGAAGTTCTTGATTCACGTACAGTTGAAGTCTAGCTTGAAGGATTTTGAGCATTACCTTGCTAGCTTGTGAATTGAGCCAAAGAATCTGCCTGCCAGTTCAGGAGACTCAGGAGACATGGGTTCCATCCCTGGGTCAGGAATATCCCTTGGAGTAGGAAATGTCAACCCACTCCAGTGTTTTTGCCTGGAAAATTCCATGGACAGAGAGGCCTGGTGGGCTAAATGGTCCATGGAATTGCAAAAGTGTCGGCCATGGCTGAGCAATTCACACACGTAGCAGTCTTTTTTTTTTTTTTTTTTTTGGCTTCCCTGGTGGCTCAGACAGTAAAGAATCTGTCTGCAATGTAGGAGACCTGGGTTCAGTCCCTGGGTTGAAAGATCCTCTGGAGAAGGGAATGGCTACCCACTGCAGTATTTTTGCCTGGAGAATTCCATGGATAGAGGAACCTGTTGGGCTGCAGTTCATGGGCTACAAAGAGTCAGACATGATCAACTAGATATCTGGACCAACACTGAAAATGTAGTATTAAAAAAAGAATCTTAAAAGTAGCTATTAGTTAACACTAAAATAAGGAATACTTAGGTCAAAAACTGAGTGAAGGCAATATCCTAAAGAGGCACGGTAAGCAAACTTCTGCCTTGAAGGCATTTAATAAACAAGTCGATCAGGACAATATGAAAAACAAACTAATAGACAAATCAATTTATGGACATAAATACAAAAATGCAAATTAAAATGCGTGCAAGCTGAATCTAGCAGTTCAGAAGAGTCCATGGTTCAACCTTAAAGTCTTCTACATCACTTACTCATTAAGAGAAATATCATATAGTTGTTTTTAAGAAATGCAGGAAAAGCAGTCAATAAAATTCAACACTTATTTAGAAAGATAATAATAGGTTTTGATGAGGCATAAACTGTGGAACCACATGGCATCAGTTTGAATCCAGACTCTTAATTATTGTGTCCAGTTGGCAGAATTGAATACAGTACTCCAGTTCCCACTCTTCTGATATACGTGCCCTGTGCAGCTCCTTCTCCTTGGGTGTGACAGAACTTACGTAATGGAGTGAATGAATGAAATTAATATAATGGAATTTCGCTCCCATGATGAAGGCCACTAATCGTTTGAATTTTAAGTTAGTATTAAAGGAGATTATCTGGTGGGCCAGACCTAATCAGGTGGCCCCCCAAAAGAGCCAAGAAGTAGTGACAGATACTCCTTGCTAACCTGCAGACGTGCAGACTGCTGTGTTGTCCACTGCTTATGGAGCAGGCCATGTGGCTAAGACATGAGGCAACCTCTAAGAGCAGAGAGTGAAATCCACCTGATGGCTCATGAGGAATTTGCTCAACCCTGCAACCACAGGAACTAAATTCTGCTAACAAGCTTTGTGAGCATGGAGAATGATGCTGAGCTATACATGAGAGCACAGCCTGGCCAGTGTCTTGATTTTGTACTTGTTAGATGTTGGGCAGAAAAGTCAGCTATGCTTTGCATGGACTTTTGACCTACAGAACATATGAGTAATAAATGAGTAGTTTTTTTTAAAAATTAAGGTGTGATTGACCTATAATATTGCATTAGTTTCAGATATACAATATAATGATTCAATATTTGTATATGCTGAAAATTAATCATTATAGTAAGGCTAGTTACCATCCATCACCATACAAAATTACGATTTTTCCCTTGTAATAAAAACTTTTAAGATTTATGATATATGTTTTAATCTGATAAATGTTTTCTATTTCTTTAAAACAATAATAGGAAACCACTATACTATGTGACCTTGGACAGATTATTTTTCTCCCAATGCTTTATTTTCTGTAAAATGGAGATAATAATAGTACCCACCTGGTTAGGAATCTGTGTGGATTAAATAAGCCAATATATGAAAAATATATGTGACATTTAGTAAAGCCTCAAATGATTGCAAATCGTAGTATCAGTTGTTGTAAAACTAGAAAAAAACAGAATTTCCTTAAAATGATAAAGAATAGTTATCAAACCTATAGCAACTATTAGGTTAAATAATGAAACTATTTCCATGAAAGTCAAAAAGCAGATTAGGATGCTAGTTATTATCTTTAGAATAAGACTTGACATTATATATAGTTATATATAGTTATACTTGACATCCTGGTCTATGTAATTAATAGAGAAAATAGATGAGGTATAAATATTTTAAATGGATAAATTTTTACTGATATGAATATTATAAAAAATGTGAGAGAATCTGTAAACTATTAGAATTAGAAAATTAGCACATTTGTTGGATATAAGATCAACATGAAAATTAATAAGATTTTAGATACCAGTAATAACCAAATAGAAAGTGAGTACCATATGAGTACCTTGTGATATATTTAATAAAAATGTGAAAGACCTTTATCAATAAAAAATGTAAACCATTATAAAAATGGTAATAAAGGACATGAAAGATATAAATAAATGAATGTACATATATATATATACATGTAGTTGGTTTAACTAGATTGTCTGCTACTCTGATTTATGTGAAAGTATATCAGAAACTAATTTGGCTAAAAATAAATAGGATATTCAAGTACTTTTTGGAAACTTTGATTTTATTGTCCAGAAAATCATTGGAGATGCCTTTTTCCTACCAAGATGCAATTAAAAAAAATTCCTTTTATAAATTAGTGAGTGAAAACTTTAGCATATAATGTAGCAAAAGAAAGGAAGGAAAGAAGAAAGGATAGGACACAGACAATATAAAAAGCTTTTGGTTCAGTAGTTAAGGTAAATAGCTCAGTCAAAGGATTATGAAAGGATATTAATTCCCTCAGATTTCAGTCAGGTAAGCAGAATCACTATGAATATTATGGTATAAGGGAATTATTATAGGAGTAAGATGTAAAATTGTAGGAGAAGCTGGAGAAGAGTCCAAAAGGGGGAGTTGGAAGACTAGAAAAAGTCACTAACCAGTTCTACAGAAGCTTGGTGCAGGTGGACAGCTCAGGCCAGGAAATGGGAAGCAAGATCTAACCAGCTGCTAAGCGGAACCCCAAAGGAGAGCAGGTGAGGAGACGTCTACGGAAGACTGTTACCCCTGCATCTGTTCGAGGGCCTAGAGTCACTGTTTGTCAGCAGCACCAGCAGTTGGGAACAAGAGCTCAAGGCAGAACAGGAGCACAAAGACCAGATAGATCCTCAGGTGGCCTGATGTCTGTCTCTTACTGGGTCTACCACCATTTGCCTCAGAGCTTAATGGTTGCTGCCTCACTTCTGTCTTCCAAATTTCATACCAATTGTTGTTGAGCTCTAGCCTGGATCCACATGGGTGATGGTATTCTGGGAAATAGTTCCTGTTTAGCCAAAGGCACACAGTAAAAACCCACAACAGATTTGAATAGATTCTGTATTCTAGGAATACAAAGATTAATAACAACAATAATAACCACTCAGAAAATTATAGTTGCTCTTACTGTGTTTCAGATACTGTTGAAGATGATTGACCTATATAATTATGTATTTATTGTCACAACAGCAATATGAGATTATTGCTGTTATTATTCCCCTGATAATAAAAAAAATATTGAGGGGGAAAGTGAGTTGCAAAATGATATACATGTTCTATCATTATTGATTTAAACATTTGTATTTTAAGAGTATAAAAAGTGATGTACATAGATGTTCACCAAATTTGCAATGCTAGTGGCTTGTGAGAAAAGCCATGGCAGGTGAAGTTGTTTGTCTGCCCACAGCCATTCTTGGATTCCTACTTATCAGCAGAGATCCATTTGGTTACTCTGTCTCTTCATTTGCTATATGGAAGTTGGGCCTCAGCCCCAGGGAGTAAATTAGAACTGGCTTTTTACCAGTCAAAGTAATTCCATTCCATCACCAGTGCTTGGCTCCATGCATAAACTGTCACAGTTATGGCAAGTTTTCTGAGGTGTTTCTGGGAATGGTTTTATGTACTAAGCCAGATATGACTTGGGGTGCTAGTAATATATATAGATAGTGGCAGAGTGGAAGGATGGGAAAGCCTGGGTTTTGGATAAAGTTATCAAGTCCCTGAGTTAGTTGAAACTAAAGACCCTGATGCTGGGAAGGATTGGGGGCAGGAGGAGAGGGGACGACAGAGGATGAGAGGGCTGGATGGCATCACTGACTCGATGGACGTGAGTTTAGGTAAACTCCAGGAGTTAGTGATGGACAGGGAGGCCTGGCATGCTGTGATTCATGGGGTCACAAAGAGTTGGACATGACTGAGCGACTGAACTGAACTTAGTCTTTCTCCATTCTTTTTATTTAAATCAGTTAATTTGGATTTTCTGTTAGTTGAAGTTGAAAAAGTCCTAACTAATGATAGTAGGAGTAGGGAACAAAGGAGGTTTACTTTATCTGTAAATACTTCATTTATTTTAACAAAAAAGGCAAAAAATTTAAAAAAATAGGTAGTGAATGTATAGTATAATAATTTGCTCATTATTCTCCAGTTTAAAATTGAAAATTGAAGAGTGCCACATGACTTATATATGCATCATCAACAAAGACATGGAAATAATAATTATCAGTTGAGGGGCATCTGGGAAGTATTTCTCAGCAAATCAGTTAACCGATTTGTTAATAAATACATTACTGGCTGTTTACTCTCTCTCTAAGCTACTGTACCATTTAATGTGGGGCTTATGTTTGAAATCACTGTGATTTTTATTTGTGAAGAGCATCTTAATAACTGGTATGGATCTTCATTATTCTGTGCGATAACTTCCCTTCTGTCTGTGCTAAAGTCTACCTTTTCAATTAGATAGGTCATCTCTAACATGATATCCACATTTGGTGAAAAACACATAACTGATTTTGCATGATTCAAAAGCATATTTTCCTATCATATAGTTAAGTAAAATTCAGAAAAGAAGTTATTCTTACCTCTTGTGTAAGAGTGAGCAGAACTCTGGCTCGTACATTTATATTATTTTTTTGTGGGATAGTAATCAAATTCAGTTCTCAAATTGTGACATATATGTGTATCTGGTTCTAAGATACAGTAGTTTGAAGAAAGGTTTGAAGAAAGCCTGTGGTTAAAATATGGACTTTGGTATAAGACCTAAGTTAGCTCTCCTCCTTCTCACCCTAATCTTGGACAAATCACTTTCCAAGCTTCATTGTAGGGAAATGATATCAGTTTGGGGTTTGTCTGTATATAACAGAAGCCTCAAATTAACAATGACTTAAGCATATAAAATTTTATTATTGCACATAAAAATCCAGGAATCAGTAATCCAGGGTTGGAATGAAGTTCCATAAATGCTTCAGAAAATCCAGGCTCCTTCGAGCTCTGTGCTCTGCCATCCCCAGGGTATGGCTCTCATCAAACAGAATGGTTGTTGGAGTGTCAGTCATTATTCAACCAGCAAGAAAAGGGAACTCTTCCCTTCTCTGAAGATCTAAAGACTTCCACATTCTCCAGCCTACACAAGAGACCGAGAAATATGTTTCTTCTGAGTGAACTACTAACCTTTAGGGGTTCTGCTAACCACAGAAAAAGAGAATGAGTATTGGGTAATGATCACCCATTTCTGCCATAGGGTTGTTTTAAAAATTGGATTATATTTATAAAGCACAGCACAAAAATATGACAGATAAAAGCTATTTTAATTGTTAATAATGAACTTTAAACTTCTAACTGAACAGATGTGCTTATTTTTTCTTCCCTAAGTGACAAAAAAAAAAAAGGATTAAAATTTTAAAGGCATAAACCCATAGTGACAAAAAGAATATGAGAGGCAACCTCAAGAGAAAGGACATATCAACAAAAATTTGTGAAAACCAGAAAATGGATGGGGGAGTAGCAGCTGACCTACTTAGCCGACTGGAAAAATTTAAGAGCATGCAAGGGGTAGAGCTAGGAAGCAACTCTGATTCTTGGTGCAAACATCCCAAAAAGCTCAAGTCTGGATTAGGAGTCAGAGTGTCCTAGCCTGGATTAGAGGGAAGTTTGAGGGAGAATGGATCCATGTATATGAATGGCTGAGTCCCTTCACTGTTCACGTGAAACTATCACAACATTGTTAGTCAGCAATATTCCAGTACAACATAAAAAGGTTTTAAAAAAAGAAAGAAATGTGCCATGATATTGTCATTCTCATGCAATTACCTCTCCCTGCATCTGCAGAAAATATGAAGTTTATTCTTAAGAGATTGAATGAACTGGACTAACCGTGGGTCTAGGGACAGCCACCATAAATAAATGCAGAGTTGCCAAATTAAGTGAATGTCTACATAGCTCAGTTGGTAAAGAACCTACCTGCAATGCAGGAGACCCCGGTTCGATTTCTAGACTAGGAAGATCCACTAGAGAAGGGATAGGCTACCCGCTCCAGTGTTCTTGGGCTTCCCCTATGACTCAGCTGGTAAAGAATCTGCCTGCAATGTGGGAGACCTAGGTTTGATCCCTGGGTCGGGAAGATCCCCTGGAGAAGGGAAAGGCTACCCACTCCTGTATTCTGGCCTGGAGAATTCCATGGACTGTGCAGTCCATGGGGTCGCAAAGAGTTGGACACAATTGAGCAACTTTCCCTTCACAAGAGTAAATACAATTCCCTACAGTTGTATGTGTTCCACTGAAACTGTTAAGCCTTTAGCTGACCACCCCAGAGTAATAAAACTTGCCACTTGGCCAATCCTGGGGCAAATTTTCAGTCACTTTTTTAGTGCCTCACTTTTAAAATGAATGGTCAACCAAGGATCATCAGATATTTGGAGAGAGCTCTTACATGAAATACAGAAGCTAAAATAATCAAAGAAATGTGGAAGGAAGAAAGAACAGGGATCAACACTGTACACAACACTGTACAACTGGACTAATATAATGTTGCATATCAATTATACCTCAATAAACTTGGCTTCTTATAAAAGGAAAAAAAATTTAAAGACTATTAATATGCTCTATGAGACAAGGAAAAGCACTTAATCCAAGAACAAAAACAAGATGGTATGAAAATGAGCATTCATTAGAAGACAGGAGATTCAGAAAGGAAAATGATGGAATAAAAAAATTAGGACAGAAAGTTGGAAGGTGAACTTGAGGAAATCTCAACAACAACGAAGAAAAAAAAAAGATTAAGAATTCGATCCAACATTCATGTAGCAGTGAGTACAGGAAGGGAGAAAACAGGAGGGTAGGAGATTATCCCAAGAAGTAATACAAGAAAAATTCCAGTCATTGAAAGACTTGATTTCCGACTGTAGGAGCCCAGTGAGTGCCCAGAAGCATGATACTAATATTGAAGCATGATACTAATATTTTGAAATGGTAGAGGTACGGACGATTCTGAAGGCTTGCAGAGGGGGACAGATACATATGGTAGAATGGGAATAGTGATATCTGACTGCTCAAAGACAACACTGAAGGAAAGTGAGGGAACAGTGCCCTCAAAATACCGTGGGAAAATTGTTTCTATAAGTTCAGCTTACATATGACATACCTCAGCAAGACTGTGGGCTTCATTCTAGGCTGCCACCATAAAGCTAATTTTTTGGTTTCCCACTCCAGTGTTCTTGCTTGGAGAATCCCAGGGATGGGGGAGCCTGGTGGGCTGCAGTCTATGGGGTNAAAATTCTACTCTTCAAACTATTCTTTTACAATTTTAATTCAAGAATGTTCACCTAACCCTGAGAACTTCTCTGTGTTCAAAAAAGAATCTAATTGGTGAAAGTTAATACAGCACCCCCAACTGACAGTCCTCAAAATACAGGATATGCTTAGTAAATATGGGAGCATAAATGTACTTTCCTATTACCCAAGTACAGAAAAAGGCGCTATCTGAAATGAAACCTAAGAAAATGAAGGCATAACTGGGGGAATGTTGGTTAATAATTTGCAGAGATGCTACTTGATTGTTATTGTTTAGCCACTAACTTGTATCCAACTCTTTTGTGACCCCATGGACTGTAGCCTGCCAGGCCACTCTGTCATTGGGATATTCCAGATAAGAATGTTACCATAATAATACCTATTAAAAACTTATGAACATGAAAGTATCCAAAATTTAGTGGAAAAGCTGATGCTTACTCTCAGAAGTCTTCTTGAATATGACTATTACAAATAATCTGTATTTATCTGAGTCACACTGCATTGTGACTTTAGCTGTAAAAACAATCAATGTGATTTCAGAGGGGCAGGGATGCTGAAAGATTCAAAGGTAGAACGAACTGTAATTTTTCACTTTATGTCATTCTTTAGGAAAAATAAAACATTCAACTCCTTTAAAATAATCTTTTTTTTTCTTTCAGTCAAAATCAGGTAGAATAAACATTTCAATTTAAACAGCTCCTTATATATAAATTTTCTCTCCTGCATCACATCTACAAAATGTCATATTTCAAATGAGCTGGAAGCTTGAGGAAAAAATGCACCTAAAATCATGACAATAACTGGAATTGGTGGTTAAAATTGAAGTTAAAATTCAGTATTAGTGAAATTATCTTACTTAGTCTTTATCACAGTATTGTATTGGAGAAGGAAATGACAACCCACTCCAGTGTTCCTGAGAATCCCATGAACAGAGGAGTCTGGCAGGCTAGAGTCCATGAGGTTGCAAGAATCGGACATGACTTAGCTATCAAACCACCACCACCACAGTATCATGCTTCCCTGCTTAGTGGTAAATAATCCACCTGTCAATTCAGACATGGGTTCAATCCCTGGCTCAAAAAGATCCTCTGAAGGAAATGGCAATCACTCCAATATTCTTGCCTGGGAAATTCCATGGACAGAGGAGACCGGCTGGCTATAGTCCATGATGTCTTAAGAGTCAGACACAACTTAGCGACTATACAATAGCAACAGTTTTGCATTGTAATTTTTTTTTTTTTTAATTTTCAGCATCACTATTAAGTATCACTAATTTTATTTAAGCTCTCTTTCCAAGATTATGAGGAACTAGTGAGGAATTTGATTCCAATTTTGTCTTACTCTAAAACATGTGCTGTGTAACACTAAATTAATGTTATTTCTCTACATGAAGTCGAGTTCTCCTCACCACATACCTAGAATCCTCCTATTTCCTAAGTGCTTTAAAAATGTGTCATGTTGTGCAGTTATTTTTGATTCTTTGTGACCCTTTGGACTATAGCCCATCGGGCTCCTCTGTTGATGGGATTTTTCAAGCAAGAATACTAGAGTGGGTTTGCCGTTTGCCTCCTCCAGTGGCTCACCTGCCCCAGGGATTGAATACACATCTCCTGTGTCTCTTGCATTGCAGGCAGATTCTTTACCCCTTGAGCCATTCGGGGAAGCCCCAAAATATATGCAACACATGATAAAATGAAGGGCAGCAAAGCCTAAGTTGAACCACTACAGTTTTTAGAATTACTTCAGTAAATAAATAAAGACATAAATAAATAAATAAATATATAAACAATAGACTGGAACTGCAAAATGCCCTAAGACTCAACATTTTATCTTTGTTAGTAAGACAAGGTGGAAAAGTTTCTCTTGGTAATTAGAAGAAGGTTTCTTATATTTCTTGAGGCATTCATTGTAGTCAGAGCACGGCTGGCTGGAAGAAGAAGAAGATGTTTCTATCTACAGAGATGTTTAAAAGTACTTCAATTGAAGTGACAGAACTGAATGAAAAAAAAAATTTTTTTTTTTTTAATTTCTTCCTTCTCTCTCCTTTCCTCATGGCAAATTCCTTCATTCACTGATGAGCTGAATCTCATCTCTTAGGCTGACATGAAGGAAAGGGAAATCAAATTTAAGTCAAAAAGAACCTGAGTGTCTCATTTACATAATAAAAATTATCATAACAAGCTCTGCATTCTGCACTTTCCTGTTCTCCATGTGTCCTGCTGTTTTCCATCCTGTTTCCATGCTATTGCCCAGAGACTTTCCAAACTCTGAGCTTCCCCTTGCCCCTATTAAATCTTAGTCTCAGAAAAAAAGATTTTAGGAGTAGAAGAGAATCTCTTTTATGACAAAAGGCTATGGGACTTAAGAATATAAAACCAAAAATAATGTATTAAGAAAGGAAATAGACTGGGGAAGCATCCACTTGCAATTTCTTTTAATGTTTCTCAATTATTAGGAACTAATCCATAAATGACCTAAATAATCCAGAAAAATCCAAAAACAATTATTAGAGCACAATTTCAATTGGAAAATGTCCTGGAATTATTACATGGGAAATATCAAGATGAAAGTCTGATATCTTCCCCTGGACAAAAGTCTGCTTATGGCATTTACCTGGTTAACAAGCAATTGATATAAAGCAAGAAAGCAGACTTATTTCAAGGAGGTTTCAGGCTATTGAATCAGACTGGCCTTAATAAGAGTCCCACGGAGCTGTTCACCTACTGGTAATGAAAATGAACTATACTTAGCAGGGTTGGCAGCTGTCACCTCTCTCTGAGCTTTAACAAGTCTGCTGATACACATGTAACCCACACTTTGAAGAGGGGTCTGACTCCACTGAGATAGTGCGGCTAGAAAATTGCTGGGAGATACCGCAGTGAAGCAGCCAACATACTCCCAAGCCTGCTGGAGCCATGGATGTATTTACTGGAGCTCATCATTCACATTTCAGACTACCTAAGACAGACAGTGTCTTCATCACCCTGATGAAAACCTGCATCTAGAAGTGAAGTATGAAATACTTTAAAAAGGAAAACAATTAATAGTCTAGACGTAAGGAAAACCATTTATATGAAGTCACTTCTATATAACTATATTCTGGAAATAGTTAAGAAAGGACAGCAGTTTTGAACATGAACCTAATTTGATTGCACCACAGAAAAAGTACTTTCTTAATTTCCTTTCCAACCTGAAACACCCTTTATTCTGACAGAAATCAAGCCAGAATTTTCTTCCTCTAGTTCTTACTATCACCCTAGTAACCATGAAAAATGTTTCCGTCTTTGAGGAAATGGAAAGGTCATTTTAAGTAAACTGCCATAATTCAAAAGGCTTTGAAAGAAAGAAAATTTCACACACACACACACAAGGAAACACAGCTGATTTCTAACTTTTTCCACTTATAAAATAAGTTGATAGAAGTAGTTTAAGTTCCTCAGCCCAAAGCTATAGCGAGTGTGTATATGTGTGCACTCTCAGTTGTATCTGACTTTTTACAACTTTATGGACTGTAGCCCATCAGGTTCCTCTGTCCATGGGATTCCCCAGGCAAGAATAATGGATTTGGTTGCCATTTTCTCCTTCAGAGAATCTTACCCAGCCTGGGGTCCAACCTGCCTCTCTGAGGTGGATTCTTTAATATTGTACCACCTGGGACCACCAAAGTGGTGCTACCATAGACATAAATCCCAGAAGGTAATAAACAACAAACAAAATCAGTTGTCTAAAAATATCACTGTTATACTTAAGAAGAAATTAAAGTCTAAAAGAATGCATTTTCCCCTCGATCTACTGGAGGAGATAATTTCTATTCTAAATTAGTGATGATCAGGCCAAGTTTGAAGATGTGACACAATTAAAATTTGTATTGTAAATGCACATATGTGATTTATCAGTTCAGTTCAGTCATTCAGTGGTGTCCAGTTCTTTCCCATCCCATGAATTGCAGCACGCCAGGCATCGCTGTCCATCACCAACTCCCAGATATCACACAAACTCATGACCATTGAGGCGGTGATGCCATCCAACCATCTTATCCACCGTTGTCCACTTCTCTTCCTGCTCCCAATCCCTCCCAGCATCAGAGTCTTTTCCAATGAGTCAACTCTTCACATGAGGTGGTCACAGTACTGGAGTTTTAGCTTTAGCATCATCCCTTCCAAACAAATCCCTTGACTGATCTCCATTAGAATGGACTGGTTGGATCTCCTTGCAGTCCATGGGACTCTCAGAGTCTTCTCCAACACCACAGTTCAAAAGCATCAATTCTTCAGCACTCAGCTTTCTTCACAGTCCAACTCTCACATCCATACATGACCACTGGAAAAACCATAGCCTTGACTAGATGGACCTTTGTTGGCAAAGTAATGTCTCTGCTTTTGAATATGCTATCTAGGTTGGTCATAACTGTCCTTCCAAAGAGTAAGTGTCTTTTAATTTCATGGCTGCAGTCACCATCTACAGTGAATTTGGAGCCCCCCAAAATAAAGTCNCACTGGAAAAACCATAGCCTTGACTAGATGGACCTTTGTTGGCAAAGTAATGTCTCTGCTTTTGAATATGCTATCTAGGTTGGTCATAACTGTCCTTCCAAAGAGTAAGTGTCTTTTAATTTCATGGCTGCAGTCACCATCTACAGTGAATTTGGAGCCCCCCAAAATAAAGTCTGACACTGTTTACACTGTTTCTCCATCTATATCCCATGAAGTGATGGGACCAGATGCCATGATCTTAGTTTTCTGAATGTTGAAATTTAAGCCAACATTTCTACTCTCCTCTTTCACTTTTATCAAGAGGCTTTTAAGTTCCTCTTCACTTTCTGCCATAAGGGTGATATCATCTGCATATAAGAGGTTATTGATATTTCTCCCAGNTTTTGGTTAGATCTACACTTCACTGTAGTCTATCATGTACAGTAGCATTATGTCTAAAAAGACAATGTCTGCTACCTTAATAAAAAATACTTGACTGCTAAAAATTGTTAACCATCGCCTGAACCTTCAGCAAGTGGTAATCTCTTTGCAATAGCAACATCAAAGATCACTGATCACAGATCACCGTAATGAATAAAATAATGAAAACATTTGAAATACTGCAAAAATTAGCAAAATGTGGCATAGAGACGTGAAAGTGAGCGCATGCTCTCCAAAAGAAGTGGTGCTGGTAGATTTAATGCAGGGTTGCCACAACCTTCAATTTGTAAAAACTGCAGTATCTGTGAAGCATGATAAAGCACAATAAAAACAAGGTATGCCTGTATCTGTTAAAGTATCAATCAGATAAGAGGGTAGAAAAGTCATTTCAGACATAGAGATCCTAAAAAACATCGACCTACACACCTTTCATAGGGAACTCCTGAAAGATGTGCTCTACTAATACAAGGGAACAAACCAAGTGAAAGGTGAACATCATTCGAGGAAAAGAAGGGATCCAGAACAGCAGAGAAGCTGTTATAATATTGTAACATTGCATATTAATTTAACCCCAAAATGTGATGTGTTTTTGTTTTTTGGTCACACGTGGCTTGTGGGGTCTTAGTTTCCCAGCTAACGGACTGAACCTGGGCCCTGGCAGTGAAAGCACAAAGTCTTAACCGCCAGAACACCAGGGAATTCCAAAAAAAATCTGGTGTTGACCCTGTCGAGAGAATGTTAAAAAGTGTGAGTGTTTTGGTAAGAGACGGGGAAGCAATGTGTAAAAGAGAGACATTCTCGTCTTCCTCAGTAGGTTGTCAANCTAACGGACTGAACCTGGGCCCTGGCAGTGAAAGCACAAAGTCTTAACCGCCAGAACACCAGGGAATTCCAAAAAAAATCTGGTGTTGACCCTGTCGAGAGAATGTTAAAAAGTGTGAGTGTTTTGGTAAGAGACGGGGAAGCAATGTGTAAAAGAGAGACATTCTCGTCTTCCTCAGTAGGTTGTCAATAGATTGTTTCTAAAGCCAGAGAATCGTGAAACAGGAATATCGGATATTAATTATATTTATATATATATGTATAGGGTAAAGTTTTTAAAAGCAGCTTAAAGCTTTGGGTTTAGGAGTTGAGGTAGAGATAAGGTATTACCTAATAAACATATAAACTAATATGTTTGCCATCAGGTTTGTAGAGCAATTGACATTTTAAACCCTGTACATGTATTATTTTAATAAATAAATATAAAATTTTAAGTATGCTTTATTTATACAAAACCTGTTTTATTTGTAAACCAATTTAATGCAATTCAACAAGCATTTATTCAGTGCCTGTTATGTAATACATTGTACAAGAGAGAGACATGTAAATACATGATGGTAAAGCAAAGCTGTACGTTGAGTACATGCTTCCAAATGAAGGATAAATACTGATACATCTTGAAGCACCATCCATTCTGACGGGACCTCGGGGAGGCTTCAGTGGATTGAGAGTTTGCAGTGGGCCTCAAAGGATGAGAGGAATATGAGTGGGAGATTAAATGCCACTGTGGCCAGTGTTGTCGGGTCCCACCATGACTGCAAATGTAACTGTATAGAAAAGTCTGGTAGAGCCGTGGGAGGCTGTGTTGACTTCTGTGCCTTTGCTAGTCATTTCTGTTAGTCATTTTTTCCTGAGGATTTACTCCTCCATACCCTGTCACCCAGACACGCTGAATATTAGTATTGACTTTACCATGCCGGGTTAGGAGGTGGTTCTCTGAGAGAGCTGCCGGCACCCTGCCTCTTAAACTTTTGGTCTCATTTAGAGAGGGATAAGGAGAGAAAAAGGGAAATTTGGTTTCACTTAACCAGATGTAGATTCCTTAATAAAAAGATGGGATACTCTCTTCCCTAACCACACAAGCAGCTTGACAGCCATTTTCGCAGTTTGAACATAATTCTTAGAAACCTCAAGAGTAATGTGGGACACATCTAATTATTTGCAAAAGAAATGTAATAATTTCATAACTGTAAAATAATTCATTCCTGTTATTTGTCAAAAGTGCTATTCAGAAGTAATGGGGCAAGTAAGTGCGTGCGTGCGTGCGTGCGTGCGTGTGTGCGTGCGTGTGTGCGTGCGTGTGCGAGTGTGTGTGTGTGCGCGCGAGTGTGTGTGTGTGTGCGCGTGTGTGTGCGAGTGTGTGTGTAATGGGGCAAGTAAGTACAGGGTGTGTGTGTATGTGTGTGTGTATGTGTGTAATGGGGCAAGTAAGTACAGGGTGTGTGTGTATGTGTGTGATGGGGCAAGTAAGTACGGGTGTGTGTGTGTGTCTGTAATGGGGCAAGTAAGTATGGGGTGTGTGTGTGTGTGTAATGGGGCAAGTAAGTACGGGTGTGTGTGTGTCTGTGTCTGTGTGTGTGTGTCTGTGTCTGTAATGGGGCAAGTAAGTACGGGGTGTGTGTGTGCGTGTGTGCGCGTATGTGTAACATCCTCCAAATTTCGGTTTCTGTGCTCTGGATTTGTTTTCTTTTATATTGTTGGGTCCATAAGAGGAAAGGCTGGCCTAGAACGAAATAGCAGAGCTAAACCATATGTTTTGTACCAAATTAGAAACAGGTGAAGGTTGTTAAAATCCAGCAAGAGCTTACAAAAGCTTTAGACTCAGAGTTTGTATTAAAGGCAGGTGGTTATATGTACAATAAAAAGCAGTCACCAGCACACCAGCTTATTGATACATATGTGATTGATCTTTTTGGATAAAAACGAGGAGGAGTTAATAAATCACTGCACAAAGCTATAAAGATGTTTGGGCTTGAAAGCCTAGCCTGTAAGAGCAAATGTGGACCCTGAAGGAAATTTATGAAGCATAGATCCTTTTAGCTTTACTTAACAGCTAACATCTGACTGACCCAGGGGGACCATGGAAATTTATTGCTGGGCCATTCAAATATTTAAGCTGTTGTGTGATGTAGAACAGGTAAAGATTAGCCCAATAACAAATATGAGGCTATAAAATAAAATGAGATTTCGATGACTTGTAAGTACTTGTCAGAGGTCAGCTCCAAATGACTGGTCAGAAATGGGAAAACCTTGTTGATAATTAAAGCAGATTGATTATGACAACCTAGATGTTAGCATTGGTTGATCCCAGATCAATGATCCTTCAAGTTTCCTCCTCCTGTGAAATCCATACTTAAACAAAATGACTTTAGGGGCCTCTAAATTGTCCTTTTGTGTGTTGAAATTGGGTAAGATGATGAGTTGAGGTGATTCCTTTTGCAATTTTATAATTGCAAAAAAAAAAAGATCTTTCTCAAACATACTGAGTATATGGAATTTGTAGAGAGCATATTCATTCTAGAAAACTGACTAGCTAACTTATGTATGTAATTTTGAGCTTTGACATCTAGAAAGCAGACAAAAACTTTTTAGGCTTTCTAATAAGTCATCTTAAATTAACCTTTAAACTTACATAGTTAACAGATTTATGTACACAGTTATTGAAAAATGAGTTTAGTGAAATCAGTGGATATTTAAAAAATTTGTGGATTTATTTCCAAGCCTTTTGTCTACTTTGCTTTATATAAGTCTCCAAAACAATAAATGTATGTAATATTGTTACTAGAATTTTAGAAGTTGTATTTTGAACTGTAATAAGATCTATGGTTATTGGTGTCAACATATCTGCCTTTTTGACTTACTAAACCCAGAATGTTCTCATATGAAACAACTAGATTTGCTTGTTTTCACGGTGCCAGCTTATCAAATCAGTTGGTATATTTGGTAATAATTTGCTTCATTAACATCTGATTTGTGAGTTGAAATCCCACAAATTTTTATAAAAATCTTGAATAAGTGAAGTTTACAAAATAATACAGATTTACAAAACGGGATTATTATTAGGTGGGGGTGTTAGTGAGGACCATGGTGTAGAATTAAAGTCTAAGATTAGGAGTCAGGATGTCCCTGGCAGTCCAGGGGTGAAGACTCCATGCGTCCAGTGTAGCGGGTACAGGTTCAGGCCTTGGTCAGGGAGGTAAGATCCCACATGTCACACAACATGGCCAAAAATTTAAGAAAATAAAACGATGGGGAGTCAGATAAGTACCAGCTGTAATTCTGCCTCCACCATTTCATCTGTTGATTCACTCCTGCCTACATTAAACAAGTAAAAGGGTTCCAGACATTATGTTCTAAGAGCTAGGATGCAGTATTAAGGTGACTTAGGCTCACAGTTTTCGTTCTAGTGGAAGATAAAGAGGAATAAACCCGCAGTCACGATGCAAAGTTGAAGGTGCTATGTTGGTGAGTGTACAGGGTTCTACATGAGAGAGAAATAACTAATCCCAGCTTGGGGCAGAGAAGTGAGGTCGAGGAGAGTAAGGTCTGTGGTTGTAGTTGGGTGTTAGGAAAGACCATGTGACCTTGAGCACCTCAGTAACAGTGCCTACAGGACAAGTGCTGGTGTTGTGTGGATAATGTATGCTAAGTGCAGTGCCTACTGCATAACAGATATTCAGCTAATAAAATCCAGCATCAGCATCGCTGTTGTTTTGGCGGTGCTCGTTGGCTCTTTCACTCGTGCTGAGTTCATTGCCTCCTGTTAATGCACAGCAAACCTCATTCTGTAACTTGAAATTTCCTCCCCACCAAGGAATTTTTCTTTTGAACAAAACTCAGGGCATTTTCTAAAAATAAGACTTGGATGTCTAGATATATTAAAGTTAAGAAAGAAACAGTGAGGGACAAAAATATTTCTGAATTTTAAAATCTTACCTTTTGGAAAATTTACTGGATTGTATGTCACAGATATTTGTTAGTCGGTACTTGATGCTTGAATTTATTCTTTGATTTATTCATTTATTTGCAGATATTTGTTGAGTACCTTCTGTAGGTAAGACTCTGAACTTAACATCCATGTACTCAAGGAGCTTACATTTTAATAGAGGAAATAAGACAAATTTGTTATAAACAACTAAAATGTATGGTTGAAAGTACTGGGGGAATAAGAATGCTTTGTGATTTTAGAGGAGAACAAATTGAATAACAAATATTCCGAAATGAGTAAAATCTTGTGCACTTAAAGACAAATACTGAGGAGGCAAAGCCTAGTAAAAAGAATTGAATGCCTGTTGAATCCTGGTAACCATGCCAGATCTTAGATTTTTTTGTTTAGTTTAATTCTCATAGCAGTCCTGAAAGATTGGTATTTTAAACCCATTTTAGAGATTTAAAAACAGGTGGAGTAGTATGCACAAGTTCACACAAGTAAGTCACAAAGCTGGGGGCTGAGCCTATACCTTTCTGACTTTAAAACCTTAACTTCATACACCTAAATCCCCCTTCTACTTTTCTTCACCCCCCAGAAATAGGTGTTATAATTAAATAAATAATTTTGATGTAAAGTTGAGCACCTAAGTGGCTTACAGAGCATATACCATTAGTTGCACTGATACATTTAAACAAACTTATATTATATGCACACATTGTGAAGTCTTTAGAAATTTAAAATGGAGAGTGGTTTTTCTTCCAAATTCATTTCCCATATGGAAACATCTTGGCATTTCCAAGTATGGTAGGTTTATGCACCTTGCACGCTTAATTGTAGGATTAAAAAAAAGCCTTTACAAATTTTGTGGGAAACAGGTGCTGTTAAACCTGGGCAAATGCAGGATGGCTGTTAATGTTGTGGAATGTGATTTTGATTTACTTGGCAGAATTTTTATTTTATAAAAATAGCTATTAAAATAGACATGCTTTCCATCTTTTAATTTTGCTCTGTTCATTGAAATTTGCTTATAGACTATTTTTCAACAGTTACTAAAAGGGTGTGGAAAAACTGGAAAGTTTCTACAAGGAAATTGATATTGAATTCTTTAACAATTTCCACAACCCTGCAACTTACCAAGTTTTAAAAAATGGGGATTATTTTTAACCTTCTTACTGAAATTATTTGGAATTCTATTTCCCTGAAATTCCCTTCTCTTTTTTAGTACAGCTCTGTCTAAAGAACTATATTTAATATTGGCAAAGGAATAATCTGATATAAATCTTTTCATTACATGATTTCTCCTTTAAAAACTGTGATGGCATTTTTCTACCTATTATATCAAATTTAATTTAATTTTTCACAGTTATATGTGATTTCCTATTATATATTCTATTTTTCTTGTCTTTCCCCAAAGGAGAACAGAGGAGGATCACTCTTACTCTTTTATGAGGACTTACTTTTGTTACCCTCTGTCCAGTCTATTATCCCTCTTCTCACTTCCCTCTGAGATCTTTGCTGTTTTCTGATATCACTCTTCAGTGATTATAATATATACAAGTTTTCAGCCTCTTTACTATATAACTGCAGTATACAACTGCTTGATGTAAGTTAAATCACTGCCTCTCCTCTGAAAGTATCACTCTGGAGTCTTTTCAAGAGGAAACTGTTTCTTCTACCTCCCATGTCTCTGAGTGTAGAGAAGGTAATGTCAAAACCACTTCTCAGTTGCATATATCTCATGTTTTGACATTTAGAGTGGATCTTTTTTTTTTTTAATTTTTTAAAAATGTGGACCATTTTTTAAATCTTTATTGAATTTGTTGCAATATTGCTTCAGTTTTGTTTTTGGTTTTTGGCTGGAGGCATGTGGAATCTAAGCTCCCTGACCAGGGACTGAACTGCACTACTTGAGTTGGAAGGCAAAGTCTTAACCACTGGACCATCAGGGAAGTCCCAGAATAGATCATTTTCAATACCTTTTTCTCTATATGATAAAATTATTTTCAGTAACAATCATGGAATGACACACATGATAATAGCCATAAAAGAAAAGCAGAAATTTTTCTTTTATTGAAAAAATATACATATATGTATTTACTTTTTCTTTTGGACACGATTTCTGTGTACCCATCTTTAGAGAGCAATTTTAAAGGTTTGTGTTTTACTGTACCTTGTCCAAGGCTGACTGTAAATGTGTTTGTATGTGGATAACCTTAGAGTCGGACACGACTGAGCAACTGAACTGAACTGAACTGAACCTTATATAACTACACCAGGGAAAAAAATAGTTCAGAACTAAGAAAAATTGCACATTGCTATATCATTGTTTATTTTGAAGCTGCTGTTTAAGCATGGGAATATGTAATACCAGACAGTCTGGGGACACAGACTGTCCAGAGAAAGCTTGGAAGTTCTTCAGATTAACTTTCATGTTGATATAAAGTTTAATGTTAGCATATGCATAATGAAAACGTCCTAATTTGAAGACTGCATCAAACAGTCACTTCAGCAATTATTTAGAACTTAGACCAACAAAAGATTCCCCCACCCCTGGAGGATTATTTTATCACTGGCATTAAATTTGTTGTTTTTAATCTATTATCATTTTAAAAGCCTGTTGAGATTTATGCACCTTCTTATAGATTGCCTCCATCATCCTGCCCTTGTTAGGCCACTGTCATTAACCTAGTAGCTTCAGGCTTATAGTTTGTCTCTTTTCAGTATCCTAAATATTCTTAACTCCATCATCCTTAACCCACTTAACTACAGGGAAAAAAATGGAACAGTTGGAAAGATTGGAGCACTGTAAATTCAGAGTCGTCTGTTTCAGTTGGACTGATACATACATCCTAGATATCTGGTTCTCCTTCTGTCTGACTGTCTCAAGCCTCTTCTTGTGTTTACCCATCTGCAGTTTTCCCTTTCACTCTTGATAAAGCATCTGATTTCTGACTTTGTAAAGAAAATAGAAGCTACCAAATGGGAATACCTCAACCTTCCATCAAAATACTTGTAAACCTTTTGTAATCGTCTCCATTGCCTTCAAAATGCCCTCTACTTTGTTGACCCTGACCCAGCCATCTAGTCTCCCAGATGCTTCCTCTAAAGTGCATCTGTAAAATCAACAAAGTCTCCTGTGTCTTCAGGCTCTCTTCTCAGGGAATCCAGCCCATCTCTTGCCCTAGCTGAATCTGATGTTCTGAAGAACCCATGGGTACCCACTGGTAGATGTTAATTTTCTTATATATTAGAAGGCGTATTCAGATTCAGGAGATGAGATTGGGATTTTCCTGCTCCTCATTGCCTTTTTCTAGATTCTAACCTCTTTACCCTGTTGGCAAAGCAAACATACAAAAACCTATTCCTTTGAGACACACTCTTTTCCCCTGCCAGTCTCTGTTATAACCCCATTACTCATCATGTGTTTTGGCAACAGGGAAACAAAGTACACAGATAACATGGGAAAAAGAAACAGCTTTTCTTTCTGTTGAAAAGCTTGTTATGATGGATGACATTAACACACAAATAGATGATTCATTCAACACCTCGGCCTTTCATTTGCTTCATCTTTGGCACCAGTGACCTCTTGTATCCCATCATTTTTATTTACTCCCATGGTTAAACTCTGAATCAGGTCATCATTTCTGTTAGTCCATATTCAGAATCTGATTCTAGCACCTTGCTCTCTGATGGCTACCTTGGCGTGTTCAGCCTGTATGTTAGCCTCCTGTTCATTGTTCATCTTGGTGACCTTCAGACGTGTCCTCTTTATCCAGTTACATTCAGTTCAGTTCAGTCACTCAGTCGCGTCTGCCTCTTTGCGACCCCTATGGACTGTAGCACCCAGGCCTCCCTGTCAATCACCAACTCCTGGAGTTTACCCAAACTCATGTCCATTAAGTCGGTGATGCCATCCAACCATCTTGTCTTCTGTCGTCCCCTTCTCCACCTGCCCTCAATCTTTCCCAGCATCAGGGTCTTTTCAAACGAGTCAGCTTGTGGCATCAGGAGGCCAAAGTATTGGAGTTTCAGCTTCAACATCAGTCCTTCCAGTGAATACTCAGGACTGATCTCCTTTAGGATGGACTGGTTGGATCTCCTTGCAGTCCAAGGGACTCTCAAGAGTCTTCTCCAACACCACACTTCAAAAGCATCAATTCTTTGGCGCTCAACCTTCTTCACAGTCCAACTCTCACATCCATACATGACCACTGGAAAAACCATAGCCTTGACTAGATGGACCCTTGTTGGCAAAGTAATGTCTCTGCTTTTGAATATGCTATCTAGGTTGGTCATAACTTTCCTTCCAAGGAGTAAGTGTCTTTTAATTTCATGGCTGCAGGCACCATCTCCAGTGATTTTGGAGCCCAAAAAGATAAAGTGTGCCAATGTTTCCACTGTTTCCCCATCTATTTCCCATGAAGTGATGGGACCATGTCATGATCTTCGTTTTCTGAATGTTGAGCTTTAAGCCAACTTTTTCACTTTCCTCTTTCACTTTCATCACGATGCTCTTTAGTTCTTCACTTTCTGCCATAAGGGTAGTGTCATCTGCATATGTGAAGTTACTGATCTTTCTCCCAGCAATCTTGATTCCAGCTTGTGCTTCATCCAGCTCAGCATTTCTCATAACCAGTTTACATTACATGGCCCATTATTTTAGTAACACCCTTGTCTTGACCCACTGTGACTTATCATTCTTATAGCCTTGCTGTCCATTCTCTCTGTACCTGCTGTATGCAAGCAGATGTTTAGAGAGTTACACAATAGTTTCATTATAAACTCCTGATTAATGAGCACTTCTGGGCTCTCATTAGTTCTCAGCAGTTCTATTACATTTCTTTCTTCAACTTGTTCTTCCGTTAGATCAAACTTTCATCCAAAACAAAACATTGTGTTATTTTTTCATGATCTCTCCCTCTTTATCACCTTCACATCCAAACCATAACTAAATTTTTATGATTTATCTCTTAAACATCTTCCGAATTAGTCTCCTTTTTTCCATTTCTAACATTGCCACATTAGTCCAAGCACCCATAATCTCTCAGCAAGGTCACTGCCACAGGAGAGTCTCTCACCTTCTCCAAACCATCCGCCACTTGCAGTCAGCATATTTTTTTCAAAATGTTAATCCGTTGTTGTCAGTAAAGTTCAAGGAGAAAGAGTTGATTAGAGAAGGAACACATCAAATGAAAACATGAGCAGGTTACACCTTTGTTTGAAATCCTTCCATGGTTTCTTATTTTTCTTAGGGGGAAAAAAAAGTCGAACTGTGACCTGACATGGTCTTGAGACCTTTGCATAATCTACCTTCCTATCCAGCTTTAACTTCCTCTCTTGCCAGAACTCCCCTCAGACTAACTGCACTGGCCTTCTTTCAATTCCATGTAGCAGCACGCTTCCCCCTGCAGTGGCTTCTTTGTATATGCTGCTTCCTTTAGTTGGAACGTTCTTTCCCTTAGTTCCTACTCATCTTTGAGGTCTCAGCTAAAACATCACTTTCTCTCAGAAGTCTTCCCTGACTCTCTCAGTCTTTGTCCTCCTTTTTCCCACAGTAGTGTTCCTTTCCTTCAGAGTGTTTAATTTATAAATTATATATTTGATAGTGTACTTATGTGAGCAGTGCCTGTGTGCCCCACTGTACTTGAAGCTCTGCTGTCACCGCCACACCTGGCACACAATGTGAGTACAGTGGAACGTTGTTGAATGAGTCAACCGTGTCTCTGGTGATCACTTTCTTTCATCCTTCCTATTATAAGGGAAGAGTTGGCCCACCTGCTGTCCTAGGCAGATCCTCCTCCTGGGCCCTCCCCACCTGTAGGATGCAGAGCCCGTCCCCTCTCCCCTTCTCAAGACATCCTGCTATGCCTGACCGTGTCCTTCTAGTTACTGAGCTCTCCTCTCTTTGTGCCAAACTTCACATCATCTCCATTTCCTCACCTCATCACCCCTGCACATACACCAGTCTTCCTCATCTCCCACTGCTTCATTTGAACTTGTGTTTACCATATTACCAAAGCTACCTACCAGTGAATTCATGTAATTACATCCAGTAGACGTGTTTTCATGTCTATTTGGCTTGAACCGTCAGCAGCATTTGACTACTGATGGAGTTGGTGATGGACAGGGAGGCCTGGTGTGCTGCGATTCATGGGGTCGCAAAGAGTCAGACACTACTGAGCGACTGAACTGAACTGAACTGAACTGATATCTTCCTTCTTGAATTAACACTTTTTCTGCGCTTTTCTGGTGAGATACCTGCAGTCTTTCTCAGGCCCCTTTTTATTTTTCATCTCTTGTTGATATTCTTAAGCCTCTGAAACAACCCTGTTCTCTATGATTTCTTTAGGCCATCTCATTCATACCTGTGACTTTAGTTTCCATTTAAGTTTTTCTGTAATTCTTTAATTGATTTTTTTTTTTTTTTTTTTTTTATGGAGGAGGGCATGGCAACCCACTCCAGTATTCTTGCCTGGAGAATCCCATGGACAGAGAAGCCTGGTGGGCTACAGTCCATGTGGTAGAAAAAAGGTGGACAAAACTGAGCACACAACTGAAAGAAGAATTGATATTTTTACCCCAAATTTCCCTCTTAATTTTATGTATAATAACATTTTATGTAAAATTTACTATATATGTTGTACACATGAATAGTATGTATTACCTGCTTCTCTTAGCCTTCCCTGTCTCAGTTTATGGACACCACTGTCTGCCTAAGTCACTCTACTGAGAAACCAAAGTGTCATCTTTGACCCCTCTCTCTTCACCACTGTCACAACCATCAGTCACAAAGTTCTTGCATTCTACCTACAAACTGTAGCTCGTCTCTTCATATATGTTCCTCTTGACTACTGGAACCCTAACCAAAACCATCACCACAGGACCCAGCAGTCCATCCTGGGCATATACCTAGAGAAAATCATAATTCCAAAAGACACACATGTATCCCAATGTTTACTGCAACACTGTTTACAATAGCCAGGACATGGAAGCAACCTAAATGTCCATCAGCAGAGGAATGGATTAAGAAGACATGGTGCATATATAAAATGGAGTATTACTCAACCATAAAAAAGAAAATAATGCCATGTGTAGCAACATGGATGGATCTAGAGATTGTCATATTGAGTGAAGTAAGTCAGACAGAGAAAGACAAATATGATATTTCTTATATGTCAAATCTAAAAAAAAGGGTACAAATGAACATACTTCTCTGAGAGAAACTCATCTTTTCAGAACCTTCAGAGCTTCCCCTCTCATTCAGAGTAAAAACCAAAGTCCTTACTATGTCCTGTGAGACCTGGTTTGATCTGGACCCATCACCTTGCTCACTTTGCCTCCTCTTCCTTTTTCCTCACATTCTCTAGCCATTTTCCATCTTGTGTGCCTCTGGCCCAACTTACAGTTCTTCTGTATTATCACCAACTTGCAATGATTTATGCACAAAACTTTAGTGATAAAACTCAGCAGAAAAACGTTATTGTTTTGTTAGTCATGACCAAATATCAGTTCAGTTCAGTTCAGTCNGTCCAGCGTTTCTCATGATGTATTCTGCATAGAAGTTAAATAAGCAGGGTGACAATATACAGCCTTGATGCACTCCTTTTCCTATTTGGAACCAGTCTGTTGTTCCATGTCCAGTTCAAACTGTTGCTTCCTGACCTGCATACAGATTTCTCAAGAGGCAGGTCAGGTGATGTCTCTTTTACTCTGCCAGGTGGAAGGAAAGAGAGAGACAAGCATTTCCAGCAAAGGTAGAAAGAAAGGAGCTTGGTGTGTTCATGAGACTGTGAGGAACACACTTGAACAGGATAAGGTTGCAAATAAATCCTGCAACAAGGTAGATCACTGAGACCTTGAAACTGGGCAAAGAAGTTAACATTTACAACCATAACGAATTAGGAAGCAGGGCTACTCACTGACATGATAAAAAATTACTTAAGGAAAAGAATAATACCTTATCCAGTGAGTAGAGGACAGGAATCGTGCTAACCATCCTGTAGTGCACACAGTCACTAAGAACTTTCCAGAGTGGTGATGAGAACAGAGAGGAGACTGTTTCACCAAAAAAAAAAAAAGACCTGTGGACCTGTTGAACTGCATACATAAAATGCAAAAAGGAATAAAAATCAAATGCCTGAGTAACTGAAGAAAGTTGTGGGGGATACTGACCTAGATGGGAGAAAGTAGAAAACTGTTGGCCTTGGAACATATTGAGGACATGTTGTCACATTTTCTATACATACAGTGAGCAGAAGTGACCTTAATATGCACAGTAAAGGTTTGGAATTAACTATAGCCATATCCTCCTCCTCAACAGAGCCATCAAAGAGCCAAACATGGCTGTGGGACTCCAAAGGTGAAGCTGAGAAACTATAACCAATGTGGAATCCTTTTTAGAAATGTCTGGCTTGGGGAGGAGAGGAAAAGGCTTAATATAATTGTATCTTTTAGAAAAAAAGATTCAAAATAAATTTATTTCATAATTTTTTTCCAAATTGAGTGTAGCATATTCTTAATATACATATACACATAAAGTAATTTGAATAGGTATCATATATAAAATTTATGTGTATATATAAATTAAAAAAATTTTCCTACTTTCAGCACATACATAGAAATCTGTTTTTCTCACATTTCATTTCCTAACACTTCAGTAGGTCTTCTTTGCAGCCTTAGCTGATGCCTATCATGATGACCTATGGCATTATACTCTTGAAATATATTCTCAGTTCTGGAGGGAAATGTGAAGTTATATTCAATATATTTAGTTTGGCATATTCAGAACTACAGGATCTTGGAGATGAATGAGATATTATATCTCATCAAGTGCAATGGGCCATCCAGTGTTTGATTCCCCCTGTGTTAATTTTTAGGGCTGCTGTAACAAATTATCACAGACTTGGTGACTTAGAGTAGCAGATATGTATTCTCTCATAGTTCTGGAGGCCAGAAGTCTGAAATCAGGGCACAGAAAGCTCTAGGGGAGACTCTTGCCTTCTCCAGCTTCTGGCTCCAGGCATTCCTGGCCTGTAACTGTAACTCAGATCTCTGCCTCCATCTTCAGTCTCGGATCTGGAAGGCTGGGTGCTGGCCTGGAGCTATGACCAAACCGTGGGCTCCTTCAGGCATGAGTGCGTTTAACCTACCATCAGCCCACTTAAGCATCTGTCATTTTGGAAGCTTTACATCTTCTTAGTCTCTACGAGCCATTGCGTGTGTGCAAAATGTTTTTATGGGGATTCTAGTGGGAAAGCCTAGAGGAGGAATAAAGGGGCTCTCTGGATCCCTGTTTAGGTGGGTTAACTTTTATATTCTGTATCTAATAAATTCCATATTCTTTAAATTGCAAAAAAAAAAAGACTGTCATAGACTGTCTCCTCTATGTCCCTCCTCTGTACGTCCCTTAGGAGGACAGTTACTGGATTTAGGGCCCAACTGGATAATCAAAGATACTCTAATCTCAGGATTTTTACCCTTTTTCCGAATAATGTTGCATTCACAGGTTGTGGGTTTCCAAAAATGGACATGTTTGGCGGCCACCATTCAGCCACCCTAGGCCTCTGAATGCATAGTCAGTATTTTTTGTAGCTGTATTTGTTTTTATTTTTATTACACAGAAGGAGAGAGGAAGCAAAGGGACAGGGCCCAACATTGTCCCCCACAACAGCCTCTGAGGCAAAGGTTTGCCTGGGTTCATTTTGAAAAGGCTGTTTCGGGGTTTCTATTCAAGAAATTCTCCAGCCTGTCAGTCTCAATGCAAACAGCTTAAAATAAAAACCTCCCAGCTGTTCACCATGCAGGCATATACCACAAAATACAAAACAAACCTGTTTGGAAAATGCCTGACCTTAAAATAAGAGTGAGGCCTTAAAGATGCATTAAACACAGAATCTTCCAGAAATCAAGTTTGGCTATAACTTCACAAAACCAGAAGCACAGAATAACATTTCTGTGCTTAATAAAAGTCGCTCGGTCATGTCTGACTCTTTGAGACCCCAAGGATTATACAGTCCATGTAATTCTTCAGGACAGAATACTGAAGTGGGGAGCCATTCCCTTCTCCAGGGGATCTTCCTAACCCAGGGCTTGGACCCAGGTCTCGTGCATTGCAGGCAGACCTGAGCTACAGGGAAGCCCAACTGTAGAACACCTAGCTAACAACAGAGGAAGATCACAGATGACAGGCAAGGGGGTCCTCTCACGACACCTGCCTCATTTTGTTCTGAAGAGACTCATAACCTGGAGAGTAGAAAAGCAGCCTTGGGGGTGGGAGCAGAAGCTCAGTGATGGTGGCTCAATCTCTGGGGAACAGAGAGTTGGCTCACTGTTTGCCTGCCTCTCTGCTTTTCCGGCTGATCTCTGCCAGTGCCTGGGATCCCGCCTGGCCCAGCGGCCCCCTTGCCAGGGCCCTTCTGCTGCTGAAGCCACTGCTTCAGCAGGTGGCCCTTGGCACCACCTCCCCCTTGACCATGTCGAAGATCTCGTCAGGGAGGTACTGGTACTTGATGGTGCTGCTGTGGATACAACACTCAGGCAGCCACCAGAATTTGTCCCTGTTCCTGAACGTGCACATCACCTCACTGCAAGTTGATGTTCATCCAGTTGTTGCAGCTCGCCCGGTGCCCACTGTACATCTCCCCATTTTGGAGGCCCACCGACATTGGGTGATTCTGAGCCACTTCCAGCAGCAACAAGGGGAGCGTGGAATCAACAAGGACCGGGCTCCCTGGCCACTTCCTCCAGAGCCGCTGCAGCTCATCATATGATAATTGTTTGTTGCTCAGCCTCTAATTGCTGCCTCTACTCAAGATAGTTTAGGTTTTAACTAATTCTGTGGTGACATCGATTTTCCTGTAACTTTTTAACCAGAAACTTTGGATTTTCCTGCTTGAACCATGAGAACTAACCAGCCCCTATTCTCTCTGCAAGCCCTTCATTTGTTGTCCATGAGACTTCTGTCCTCCAAGCTAAACACCTCTGGTTCCTTCAACCATTTCTCTCAAAACTCCTATGTCTCCTGTTCTTCCAATCATCCTGGGTATTCTTCTCCAAAGGACCCAGAGAAAGAACACTGAATATATAAGTGAAGACCCAATGCTGAGATGATATCTCTTCCTCTAAGTAGGTGACTGAGGCAGGACAGTTTTTTTTAAATAACAGAATCACTGGACCACCCTACTTCACTGCATGCTTTATATAGTCAAATGAGATTATTACAAAACCTGTAAGAAACAAAACCTTGTAGAAAGGTTCCCACTTATTTATCTGTATACTTGTAAAAAGAAATTTTAACTCCCAGAACCGAACATAAATCTGTCAGTATAATCTGAGCCAGTACCAAGTGGCTGACACTAGCGCGTGCCCTGGTTATCTGCTCTGTTTCTGTTAAGACAGCCTGGAATCAAGTTAGCTTCACAGTACTCATGTCATAATTCTTTATTCACACTGAAATTACTAGGCACTAAAGAGTGCTAAGCCATCTTCACAGATAATCTATTTACTGCTTTCTGATTCATTAATTTTTGCCATGTAGAATCAGTGAATTTTTTATACAACTTGGCAATATAATTTAAATTGAAAAAGAATTTAATATTGTGCATTTTAATTGCATTTTTTGTAATGGCATAATAATAGAAAATATATAGTTGTTCCTCTAGTTATTTCATGTAATATTCTCTTAAATGAGTTCTATTTGTTCTAAGAGCATTTTTCTTGTTGTACTTAAATGACCACATTCCTGTCTAAACCTGCAGTTTGCTAGTGAGATTCTCTATGTATATTGAATTAAAATGCCTTTGATTTGTATCTTATGTCCTGATGGTAATAGGTTTTACTCTTTTAGATGGATTTCATTTTCCTAGATTCTTGTTAGTAGGTCTGTCTATAAATCCATGTACTATGTGATAGTTCAATATGACATGACCTTTTAAGAATTTGAAAGCAATGTAAGATGTGAACTCTGTCCTAATATTTGATCTGTCTTAAAATTTCCCTATTTGAATCTTTGCCTCTACTCTTTAGATTTGTTTTAATGGTACATACACGCCTTGGGGCTCTTTCTTTCTATGAAGAAATCCCAGTGAAGTAATAAAGTCAATGTTGTAACATCCATTTTTCAGGATTTAGAGGCTTGGTTTTCAGTGTATGCTTAATTCAATTTATTTTCCAACATTTGAACAGTTTTGCATTTATAACTTGAAAGTGGAGATATATTGTGGGTTTAGAGAGCTGTGCAGATGGTCTACATGTAGTGATTTATAAAATAACAGCTATACAGTATAGAGCTTGAAGACTCTAGTAGATTTCTTCAGAATACCCCTGTGCTGGTATATCCTTTCAATTAGGTAGTTTCTTTGCAAACTATTCCATACAAATTTGAATGATTCCCAGATACCCTGTAAAAGCCTGGTGTGTTACACTTTGCTTATCCTGACTTTGCTTTGCTATAATTTTGAATGCATCTGAATTTAGGGCCAAACCATATGTCCTAATTTATTTTTTTATAGCTTCAGTTAAATACAACGCTACATCTTCTTGATGGGTGTATGAAGCATTAGGTGTTCCACTGTAGTGCATAAAGACAGTTCATGACCTGGCTTGCTCCCCAGTGCCTATAATTTTATAGTGCAGCAAATTTACCTTTTAGACACCATGATATCAGCAACTTGAGAATTTAATATAAGGCTTTAAATTCTGTTTCCTTTCTTTTATTTTCCCTGGAAAATAATATATCCTTCAAGCATTATGGAATGTATCTTTTTCTCAGACAGTTAAACCACAATTGAAATTAAAACTATCTAGTAATTTATTTCTATAAGATTAAAATAATCATATATTGTAAAACTAAGGACAGTAAAGTTTATTCTTGACCATATTTAAGTTGTGATTGTTCTGTCTATAGAGAAATCTATTGCAGAGGTTAAAATGTATGATTTGTCTGAAGAATCAGGAAAAAATATGATAGAACATAGATACATGCTACCCTTTTCTTCTTCATTTATAAGAGTAGAAAAAGGAAAATATTGAGTTAAACTTATTCCCTAAAATAACTCATCACCTATATAACGATCTATAGACCTCATGCCTTTGTTGCTTCAGTGAGTCAGGTTAAAATGGAAAGCTTTAGAAGGACATTATGGCATGAGTACATTGCCTTGAAGAAGTAACATCCAAATAGCAATCCATACAAATGTCAATGAATTTTTGATGAATTTTTGCTCACTGGTGCTGTTGATTTGACTAACCACCTCAGAAGAAACAGAAAGCTTATATATTGCTTTCAAGAGTGATTTTTTTTTCTTAATTTAATAGAAGTTGAGATGTCAGATCCAAAGTGTTAAAGGAAAAAAATTCTAGAATCTTAATCTTAGGGTGGTAAGTTTATACTATATAAATAGGAGACATAGGGGCCTCAGCTCCTTGAGATTGGTGGATCACTATCTTATTTATTTGTCCCTTGTTGCAAGATTTACTCAGTTCTTCCTTTGAAACAAACTGCCATCATCCTGATCGGCCTAATGTTATGAAGACATTAAGATAATAGGGAGGTTGCAGTGACTGTGTAAGCAGAGTCCAAGTTTTCAGATAGTTATGCTGTATCCAAGAAGCTTCCACCTTGTCAACTACCTGGAGTTGCTTTGCTCCAGTTTTGGAAAACTTCTGACGCTGCTTTCCCTTTTTTAGGTTTCCATTATACCCAAAAGGAGGAGAGAAGTTGCAGTTTGATTACGGTGTCTATCTTCTGAACAAAAATATAGCACAGGTAAGTAACCCCTCTGTGCTTATCTCCTACTTGGCACAAGGCAGCCTGCTTTCTTGGACTGCTAACCCTCTTTATGGATAAGTTCTATAGGGTACTCTTTTATTTAACCTGTTACAATGATAATACAGAGTTCTTTTTTGGCCACAGTATTTTTCTGTGCCATTATAAATACTACAGAGAAGCAATGGGTACAAGTTGGATTCCTCCTGCTAAACTCAGAAGCCCTTTACTGAATTGTTACTTGCTAGTAGGTTGTAATTGAATGTGTGGGCTGTATAACCTCTTGTTTCTGCAGCTTGACTGGTAATAGCTTTCTTCTCACATAACTTTCTTCTCTTAGACCACTTCTAGGAGCTCATTTTGCATAGGGAGTTGATTATGGAGTAAAAGTTTAGTGACTTTGGCAAGTCCCTGACAGTCTCCTCACCTGTTATCCAAGGCCCCAAAGAAAAGTCCAAGCACATGGTCCTTCCAGCCCATCTTGGGTTTTTGTGTCTCTCGCAATGTCATAGTTCAGTTCAGTCGCTCAGCCAACTCTTTGTGACTCCATGAATCGCAGCACACTAGGCTTCCCTGTCCGTCAACAACTCCCGGAGTTCACTCAGACCCACGCTCATCAAGTCAGTGATGCCATCCAGCCATCTCATCCTCTGTCTTCCCCTTCTCCTGCCCCCAATCCCTCCCAGCATCAGAGTCTTTTCCAATGAGTCAGCTCCTCGCATGAGGTGGCCAAAGTACTGGAGTTTCAGCTTCAGCATCATTCCTTCCAAAGAAATCCCAGGGCTGATCTCCTTCAGAATGGACTGGTTGGATCTCCTTGCAGTCCAAGGGACTCTCAAGAGTCTTCTCCAACACCACACCTCAAAAAGCATCAATTCTTTGGCGCTCAGCCTTCTTCACAGTCCAACTCTCACATCCATACATGACCACTGGAAAAACCATAGCCTTGACTAGACGGACCTTAGTCGGCAAAGTAATATCTCTGCTTTTGAAGATGCTATCTAGGTTGGTCATAACTTTCCTTCCAAGGAGTAAGCGTCCTTTAATTTCATGGCTGCAATCATCATCTGCAGTGATTTTGGAGCCCAAAAAGATAAAGTGTGCCACTGTTTCCACTGTTTCCCCATCTATTTCCCATGAAGTGATGGGACCAGATGCCATGATCCTCGTTTTCTGAATGTTGAGCTTGGAGCCAACTTTTTCACTCTCCACTTTCACTTTCACCAAGAGGCTTTTTAGTTCCTCCTCACTTTCTGCCATAAGGGTGGTATCATCTGCATGTCTGAGGTTATTGATATTTCTCCTGGCAATCTTGATTCCAGCTTGTGTTTCTTCCAGTNGACCTTAGTCGGCAAAGTAATGTCTCTGCTTTTGAATATGCTATCTAGGTTGGTCATAACTTTTCTTCCAAGGAGTAAGCGTCTTTTAATTTCATGGCTGCAGTCACCCTCTGCAGTGATTTTGGAGCCCCCCAAAATAAAGTCTGACACTGTTTCCACTGTTTCCCCATCTATTTCCCATGAAGTGATGGGACCAGATGCCATGATCCTCGTTTTCTGAATGTTGAGCTTGGAGCCAACTTTTTCACTCTCCACTTTCACTTTCACCAAGAGGCTTTTTAGTTCCTCCTCACTTTCTGCCATAAGGGTGGTATCATCTGCATGTCTGAGGTTATTGATATTTCTCCTGGCAATCTTGATTCCAGCTTGTGTTTCTTCCAGTCCAGCGTTTCTCATGATGTACTCTGCATATAAGTTAAATAAGCAGGGTGACAATGTACAGCCTTGACGTACTCCTTTTCCTATTTGAAACCAGTCTGTTGTTCCATGTCCGGTTCTAACTGTTGCTTCCTGAGCTGCAAACAGATTTCACAAGAGGCAGGTCAGGTGGTCTGGTATTCCATCTCTTTCAGAATTTTCCATAGTTTGTTGTGATCCACACAGTCAAAGGCTTTTGCATAGTCAATATAGCAGAATAGATGTTTTTCTGGAGCTCTCTTGCTGTTTCCATGACCCAGCGGATGATGGCAATTTGATCTCTGGTTCCTCTGCCTTTTCTAAAACCAGCTTAATATCTCACTTAATATCTTTCCATATGCTATAGAAAGGCTATCAGATGCTTGGGTTTGCATTTTCCTGAAACAAGTATACCACATTTCCTTAGCACACATGGCTCTACTTCAAGAGGTAACATGCCATAAATTTTCTAATTGTAGAGTAAGATCAGCTTCAGTGCCTTGTTTTTATTCAGACATCCTTCCAGTTAGACTGTCACATGGAAGAGATCCCACTGTTTGGCTGTTATTTAAAGACATTATCAGCTGTGTCCTCAGACCTTTCTTTTATATAGTAGCAATAAGTTTTATGATGTTTTTGTTTTTATGAGCTGAGTTGCTTTTTATCCGTATGATTCTAAAGACTCACTGAACAATTTCCGTATTCATTTCTGATGGATCTAGAATTATTCTTCCATATGGTGCCACCTTTGCCTTTCTTCCTGTCATCTAACTTCAGTTTAATGTTGTTTGGTTTTTTTAATTTGTTTTTATTAGACTCTTAACTTTTCCAGTACGGAATCAGATTTCTAGTTTTCAGTCATCAATTAATCATTTGCTTAGAACCTCACACTCACATTGCTTTTACTGTTACTGCCATCCAACTCATGTTCTGCAACCCAGGCGCAAGCAGCCTTGCTCACAGCTTCTAGCCCATGACTCATCTTTCCATGTGCCATTCTTCCCACAACTGATGCTTTCCCTCTCTCCTGTTTTGGCAGAAGAATATCTCAGTCTAAGAAACAGGACCTTAATTTCCAGTCTGTGTAGCTCACATTACTAGTGACAGCTGTCATACCATAGAGGAGNCATGTTCTGCAACCCAGGCGCAAGCAGCCTTGCTCACAGCTTCTAGCCCATGACTCATCTTTCCATGTGCCATTCTTCCCACAACTGATGCTTTCCCTCTCTCCTGTTTTGGCAGAAGAATATCTCAGTCTAAGAAACAGGACCTTAATTTCCAGTCTGTGTAGCTCACATTACTAGTGACAGCTGTCATACCATAGAGGAGGCAGTGCTTAGATGAAGACTGTCAAGCAGTGGCCAATCTAAGGATGCATTAGGGGAAGAGACCTAAGTAAATTAGAGAGCACCTCCAGTGAAGTCAGCCAAGGTGGAAAGGAGCATGTGGACCCTGGGCTCCAGAGTCTGGGAGTTAGGATGCCAGGAAAGTCCTCATTTAGTAGAATTAAGTTCTGATCGGAGTTCAGAGGTTCTTCTCTCTTTGCCCTATTTTCTGTTTCTTGTTTTAAACATGTAAGGCCTAAGTCAGTTTTAGAAGTTTCCAGGTGAAACCTACTCCTAATTAAGGCTAAGACTGAAATGCCTGGGTTTCCTCATAAATCCCACCTCACACACACACACACACACGTGCACGCATATATGCATGCATGTGCACACATGCACACTTAATTCTTCTCAGGTCCAACAGGAATGGCAAAGTAAGGTAGAAAGGGGTGCTAAGAATAGCCTCCTTTGAGAACAAGACCAAGAGGGAGGCTGACTAGGTGCAATAGAAAACTGGGGACAGCCAGCCCTCTTCATTAGACTCCGCTCCAGCACTGTTTGGGCCTCACTGTAGAGTACTTCTAATTTTATCCTTAACTGAACTAAAGCCACAAGTATGCTGAGCTAGTTTTATTTCTCTGTTTAAAAAATGGATTATTTCTACTAAATTTGTATCTTCTGCAACATTATACTCTGAAATTCAGAGAGTAGTACATTTGTGTGTGTGTTTAATGGGTTAACCACTCTGATTCCATAGGGAGCAAGTATCTTGCTCTCTAGTGTTTTTTCATCACTGTTATGGCAGTTTTAAAAGGAGACGACAATAAACTTCTTATAAACAGACTTTCTTAGGTTTCATAGTTCATTCATGAGGCCTCTTCTGAACGTTTAGAAAGAAACTTTCAACAAATTTGTGACCTTCAACTTTTTTCACGTTGACGCCATTTTGTCTTTAGCCTTACTACCGTCACTTTCTTACATTTCAGCTTATAAGAATTCACAGAACCATAATTATTATGGCTCATAACCAGGTATTATATTAATAAGATACTTCCAACTTGTGAAGGTTAATTATATATACACACACACACACACACACACACATATACATACACCAGTACATGTTGTCAAAGGGGAGTTTGTCTTCTCAGCCAGTCTCACTTATACCCCATCTCTAGAGATGTGAACAAATCATACTATTAAAATGACCCCACCTCAGTAATTTATAAGCCACGTTAGTGGAGGTGGATGAAAGCACTGGCAAGTGTTAAAGTGCCAGAGAAAAAGGAGTGAAGTCATTTAATACTGCATCCATAACTTGGTTGAGGGTTTGAATAGTCAATAGGACCTTTCATCACAACCAGAAGTAGTAGTAAAATCACTTTTTTTGGTAGAGGAAATGACAGAATTTAGTAATATTTGTTACTTCAGTATTTGGGATCGGTCCAGCCCAAGTTTTGAAAGCCCAAGCTTAGAAAGACAGGCCTTCAAGTAGAAATCCTCAAGTGTTGTTTGAAGAGCTGAGAGGGTTGGTAAGGCCTGCCTGCCCTCTTCCTGTCACTGCTGTCTAAAGGGGTGTGTGTGTGCAGGGTTGGTATTAAAAGTGAATAAAGCAAAGTGCCTTGTTTTTAACACCATTTACTAATATTTTTCAAGTGCCAGCCCCTTTGGTTGGAAATAGTCTTCCCTCTTGGGCAGCCTGTAACACTATAGAAATGGACCTGGCAAAATTGAGGTACAGTGTAATTAACATGGTTTAAGAAACCAGCTCCTGCCATAATTGTCAGTAAGTTTATAAGGACATTATATTAGTATTTGCGTATAGCACAGTAGTTTGCTTTTAGTTCCCAGAACAGTAAATCAAAAATTATAATATTTTTTGGAGAGCTTTACACTCTATAATATACATATATATATTAATTATCCAAGTGACCCTTGTCATCACCCTGCATAGTGAAAAGGGCAGCATTTGATCCAGCATTTCCACTTTAGGGTATTTGTCCAAAGAAAATGAAAACGCTAACTTGAAAAGATATCTACACCCCCTCATGTTTATTGCAGCATTATTTAAAATAGCTCCTCTGCCCATGGGATTCTCCAGGCAAGAATATTGGAATGGGTTGCCATGCCCTTCTCCAGGGTATCTTCCCAACCCAGGGATCAAACCTGGGTCTCCTGCATTGTGGGCAGATTCTTTACCATCTGAGCCACCAGGGGAGCCCATTTAAAATAAGACATAGAAATCACTTATGTCCATCAATGGATGACCAGATAAAATGTGGTATGTGTACACACATTCACACACACACACACACACACACACACTAGAATATTCAGCTATGAAAAGAAGAAAATCCTTCCATTTGCAACAACATGGATTGACCTTGAGGGTATTATGCTAAATGAAGTAAATAGCATATGATCTCACTTGTACATGAAATCTGAATTAACAACAAGAACAACAAAAAAGCCCAAACTCATAGGTAAAAAGAACATATTATGTGGTGGTTGTCACAGGTGAGGGTAAGAGGTGGCAGAACTGGGTGAAGGTTGTCAAAAGCTACCAACTTCCCGTTATAAAGTCAGTCAGTCCTGGGGATGTAATGTATAATGTAGCATGTTGGCTACAGTTAATACTATATTGTATATTTGAAAGTTGTTGGGAGGGCATATCTTAACAGTTTTCACCACAGGAAAAAAAAAAGTTTGCTACTGTGTGTGGTGATGGATGTTGACTTATTGTCACGATCATTTCGCAATATATACAAACACTGAATCACTGTGTTATATACCTGCAACTAATATAATATTATATATCCCAGTATATTATGGGAGAAGAGCTAATGGATTAAATGTGGGAGACTGGAGAAAAGGAGTAATCAAGAATGACNGTGTGTGTGTGCAGGGTTGGTATTAAAAGTGAATAAAGCAAAGTGCCTTGTTTTTAACACCATTTACTAATATTTTTCAAGTGCCAGCCCCTTTGGTTGGAAATAGTCTTCCCTCTTGGGCAGCCTGTAACACTATAGAAATGGACCTGGCAAAATTGAGGTACAGTGTAATTAACATGGTTTAAGAAACCAGCTCCTGCCATAATTGTCAGTAAGTTTATAAGGACATTATATTAGTATTTGCGTATAGCACAGTAGTTTGCTTTTAGTTCCCAGAACAGTAAATCAAAAATTATAATATTTTTTGGAGAGCTTTACACTCTATAATATACATATATATATTAATTATCCAAGTGACCCTTGTCATCACCCTGCATAGTGAAAAGGGCAGCATTTGATCCAGCATTTCCACTTTGGGGTATTTGTCCAAAGAAAATGAAAACGCTAACTTGAAAAGATATCTACACCCCCTCATGTTTATTGCAGCATTATTTAAAATAGCTCCTCTGCCCATGGGATTCTCCAGGCAAGAATATTGGAATGGGTTGCCATGCCCTTCTCCAGGGTATCTTCCCAACCCAGGGATCAAACCTGGGTCTCCTGCATTGTGGGCAGATTCTTTACCATCTGAGCCACCAGGGGAGCCCATTTAAAATAAGACATAGAAATCACTTATGTCCATCAATGGATGACCAGATAAAATGTGGTATGTGTACACACATTCACACACACACACACACACACACACACTAGAATATTCAGCTATGAAAAGAAGAAAATCCTTCCATTTGCAACAACATGGATTGACCTTGAGGGTATTATGCTAAATGAAGTAAATAGCATATGATCTCACTTGTACATGAAATCTGAATTAACAACAAGAACAACAAAAAAGCCCAAACTCATAGGTAAAAAGAACATATTATGTGGTGGTTGTCACAGGTGAGGGTAAGAGGTGGCAGAACTGGGTGAAGGTTGTCAAAAGCTACCAACTTCCAGTTATAAAGTCAGTCAGTCCTGGGGATGTAATGTATAATGTAGCATGTTGGCTACAGTTAATACTATATTGTATATTTGAAAGTTGTTGGGAGGGCATATCTTAACAATTTTCACCACAGGAAAAAAAAAAGTTTGCTACTGTGTGTGGTGATGGATGTTGACTTATTGTCACGATCATTTCGCAATATATACAAACACTGAATCACTGTGTTATATACCTGCAACTAATATAATATTATATATCCCAGTATATTATGGGAGAAGAGCTAATGGATTAAATGTGGGAGACTGGAGAAAAGGAGTAATCAAGAATGACTCCTAGGTTTTGTATGTGAGCCGCTAGATTATGAAAATGCTGTTTATTGAGATGGAGAAGGGTCCAGGAGTCAGGGTTTGGTAGAACCAAAAGTTCTGCTTTGGAAATGTTAAACTTGAGTTGCCCTTTAGAAAGCCAAGGAGAGTCTTGAAGTAGGCAACAGGATATATGAGTCTGGAACTTAGGGTGGGAGGCAGTGCTAGAGGTACAGAGTTAGTCATCATCAATATAAAGGTGACGTCTAAATTCATGGCACCAGTGTGATCAACCAGGAAGAGAGTGCAGCGCTAGCTCCAAAGAGAGAGAGAGAGACACAGACAGAAGCTTACAGTGGGATTTAGCCCTGGGAATCCTGGCTTAGAAGTTTCGAGGACGATGGGCCAGCAAAGACTGAGAGGAGTGGCCAGCTGGATAGAGGGGAGACCAGGAGCAAGTAATAATTTGGTAACTCAGAGAATTTCTGGAAAGAAAGAGGAATCATCTATACGAAATCTTCCTATGAGCTGAAGTACCCAGTGGACTTGGGAACATAGAAGTCATTGACAAGAGCAGTTTCAGCAGAGGAGTAGAAGAGTGACTAGGAAGTGAGGAAGTGACATTCATTGTAGAAAGCCCTTCTGAGGTGTTTTTTTGAAGTGAGATAGGCAGATGAGTTCATAATTGGAAAAGATTGTATGTTAAAGGGAGGTTTTTTTATTTTCTTCTTTTTTTTTTATTTGGTTTTGGAGGGATGTGGAACCTTTTTGGTGTGTTTTCTTTTTTTTTAAGATGGGAAATATCAAGGCATATTTATATGCTAATGTGAGTGATCAAATGAAGACAGAAATTGCCAATACAAAATAAAGAAATAGTTGAAGGAGTAATGTCAAGAATGTCCCTGATAAAGCAGTAAGAGTTTTGTTGTATTAAATGTTGACCCTTGAGTACATATTTTTTAAATATTCTGTGTGATAGAAAGGGAAATAGGCATAAAGCACTTGTACAATTGAGTTGCTAATAAACTAGCTGAGGTTTTTCATGAAGCAACATTTTGAAAGATTGTCTAATAAACAGCCAACTGTACAGACTTAGGTATTTGGCAGACATTGTTTTCAAAAATGAATAAGATGAGCATTTCAAAGGAAGTTAACTGATGATGAAATTCAACATTTTGAATGAAAATAGTATGTTGGGAAACTTGCATTTGCCACCATGACATTGACAGCTTCCCATTTCTTAAAGATGTTTTTGGTGAAGTTAGTAATGATACTTAACAGATGAGATTTTGAAATATTTTATAATAAATGTATAAGCTTTGAAAATCTATATAAGTCAATGAGCCAGTATTTTCAAAATGACCAGTGTATGTTGCTCTGAAGTCATGTACAGGTAAAGATCTCTTCACAGTACAAAAAGCCTAATGGATTTTGTTTAACAGATGCAAAAAGTATATTGATAAGGCTTCAGATTCTATATTGCTACTAACCTTTAAAAACTACTACTTGTTAAGAATGGAGATAGTATCAGAGAAGAATATCTACAGTTGTCTGAAAAAGGCTATTAAAATTCTCCTTTCTTGCCAAATTACATTTTCTCATGAAACGACATGTGGTAACAAAATGAATGCAGAAGAATAGATGAGAATCCAGCTGTCTTCTGTTAAGGCAGGCATTGCAAGAGACTCGCAAAAATGTAACATGATGTCACTAAATTTCTTTCTTTGAAAATATGCTTGTTTTTCATTAAAAGTGTTTATATTAACAAATAATAGATTTATTTGATTAAAGTGAATTAATAAATATTTAAATGCTTTTTCAATTTTAACTTTTAATATGGTAAATATTTGTATATGGACCTATTTAAACAAAAGCTTTTGAAAGTCCTCAATTTTAAGAGAGTAAAGGGGTCTTGAGACCAAAAATGTTGAAAACCACTGTCCCAGAAACCTCAGTTGGTCATAGTCTGATAAACCAAGACACATGTGTCAATTCTCCAAACGTGGAAACATTATATAAGAGACCTCAAATTTGGAGTTCCGGTAATATGTGCAGTACAGGTCATCAGATCAGCAGCTGTCAGTGGATCCTCTTCTGTTGCTTTTGCTTTTGGGTTTTCTTAAAGCCTGGAAAAGACTCTGATGCTGGGAGGGATGGGAGTAGGAGGGAAAGGGGACGACAGAGGATGAGATGGCTGGATGGCGTCACCGACTCGATGGATGTGAGGTTGAGTGAACTACGGGAGTTGGTGATGGACAGGGAGGCCTGGCGTGCTGCGATTCATGGGGTCACAAAGAGTTGGACACGACTGAGCAACTGAACTGAACTGAAGCCAGGCTTCTTCTCTTCTTTCTTGAATGTCCAAGAAAACTTAAGAGTAACATTTTGTGGGTGTAGTTTACAAATACTAACCGTGATGCACACTTGTGTTGATTTCAGTGGCATTGGTATACTTGTGATTCTCATATCACTCTGTGAAGTACGTTGACCAGGTCTATCTTTAAGAAACTGGCAAACAGAATTCAAGATCAAATCTTCTGAGGACAGATCAAACAATAGCCCACTTTGTTTCTTCTTTTTTCCTTTTTAATGTGGGTCTTATAACAATCTATGAGGTGAGTAAGGCATGGACAGTATCTGCCTTTTACATATAGTACTCTGAGATCAGGAATTCAGTAGAACTAGGGTTAGATCCTGGAGATTTCATGACCTCTCTTCTTTCTATCCTATTACCTCTCTTTTTTCTCAGTTTACTTTAAGACTTCATAGAAAGTAAAAGTAGCTTCTCCTTCCAAAAACAGTTGGAAATTTCTGTTCTGCCAGGGACATAGTCTTTCTGTAAGACCTGGCTACTCATGGGGCCCACAGTGCAGAGCTATTTAGAAGGGATCAGTGCCAGTTTACCCAGTGGCTTAAATTCACATCTATTTCTTTAGCATACAGTTCAGTGTATATGACACATGAGGAGAAATGCATTTCTATTTTCTTAATTCTTCTTGGAATCAAGAATTTAAATTCCAAGACTATTTTAATAGTCAAAATACCACCCACCCCCTCCACCCCCAGCCCCTGCCTACAAAATTGCCAGTAACAGAGTAAAAACTTTGAAAAATAAACAACAATAATTTACTGAGATACAATTCACAAACCAGACAACTGACCCATTTAAAATATAATTCAATGTTGTTTTTTTTTAATTCAACTAATTATGCAACTATCACCACAGTCAGTTTTAGATTTTTGTTTCCCATAAAGAAACCCTGTACTCATTTGTAGTCACACCCTGTTCCTGTAAGACTTCCAACCCTAGGCAGCCACCATTCTACTTCTGTGTCTTTTCTGAATATTTCATGGAATAGAATAAAATATGTGGTCTTTGTGACTGGTTTCTTTCCCTCAGGATAGGTTTACAGTTCATCCATGTTGTAGCATGCGTCAGTCTTTGCTTTTTATTAACAAATCATTTTGGCAATTCCAAGATGTATGTGGATATACCACATTTTATTCATCCACTCATCAGGTGATAGACATTAGGATTGTTTATACTTTGGAGCTATTATAAATAATGCTGCTGTGAGCATGCATGCACATGTTTTCTGTGGGGACATGTTTTGAGTGGAGTTGCTGAGCCATGTGGTAACTAACTGTGTTTAACATTTTGAGTAGCTGCTAGACTGTGCTAAAAGCAGTTACACCATTTTACATATCCACCGTCAATGTATTAAAATGCCAATTTCTGTCGTTTTTATTACAGCCTCCTACTAGGTATAAAGTGGTAACTCATTGTGGTTTTGATTTGAATTTCCCTAAAGGCTAGTGATGTTGAGCATCTTTTCACGTGCTCATCAGACATTTGCATATCTTCTTTGGAGACGTGTCTGTTGAAACCCTTTGCCCATTTTTAAATTGGGCAATTTGTCTTTATTCTTGAGTTTAAGAGATCTTTCTATAATTTAAATAAAAGTCCCTTCTCAGATGTATGATTTGCAGCTATTTTCTTCCATTCTGCAGGTTGTCTTTTTCACTCTCTTGATAATGTCTGTTGAAATACAGACATCTTTAGTTTCAGTGAAGTCCAGTTTTATCTAATTTTTCTTTTCTTGCTTATGCTTTTGATGTCATTTCCAAGAAACCTTAACCCAAATACTTTTAGGTTTTCCTCTGTGTTGTTTCAGCTTGTGCATTTAGGCCTGTGGTCCATCTTGAATTAATTTTTTGTGTGTAGTGTAAGGAAGGGGTCTAACTTCATTCTTTTGCATGTGGCTATTCATTTAGCCCAGAAAATTTTGTTGAAAAGACTACTCGTAACCACTGAATTATCTTGGCACCTTTGTTGAAAATTAATTAACTATAAGGACTTATATCTGAACTCTAAATTCTATTCCATTAATCTATATGTCTGTCCTTATGCTAATGATACCATATCTTTTTTCTTTAAAAGATATTTTCAAAAATAAGACATTTCAATTGTAGAAATTTTTTAAAGAAGATAGAAAAGCAGAATTTTTAAAGTAGTCTACAGCCTACATGTACCTTCTGATATTTCAAACATTTTTGTCTTTTCCTTTGTAGTTGGGATAACATTGTTGATAGTGCTCAACATCTTTTTCTTTTATTGACACATGCATTTTCCCAAACCATTAAAAGCTAAGTCAGTATTTTTAATATGTAATATTTCATTTGTGTGCATACTGTGTATATAATAATATATAATTCATTTAACCATTCCTCTAATCTTGGATATTTGTTCTTCCCTGTTTTTCTAATATTAAGTTACCATATTAGCACTTAAAGGTGTTTTACGTATACATATATGGTCTTGTAGAGTGACGTTTTTAGTTATAATAGATACAGTAAGGTAGATATTAAAACACTTTATTGTGACAGAAATCCTATCTCTTAAGATTTTCCTTGGGCTTGACATTGCTTCATGTAAATCAGTTCAGACTTAAGCTTTATATTGCTGTGGACAAAGCAGATTTTCAGTCAGATCCTCAGTTTGAAAGATGATAATGATGAACTCGACTTCTAAGAGTTCCTTGGTGGGCTTTGTTTCTTTTTAATAGTAGAACCATCACATTTTCGGGTTACATATGTAATATCAATCAAATATCTGAATGAGCTGTGCAAGGCCTATGAGAGGCTGGTTTTACCCCCAAGAGATTTATGTTCAGGTAGAAAAAGTATGCACACTAAGTAAACCGTACAAGGCATGCAGTGATCCCTGTCAGAGGAGTTCTTGTCCAGGTGTGGTTCTGGCTCAGCAGGGAGAGCCCCGCACACGTGGATGTGCTTTCCCCTGAGCGGATGAACTTGGGCATGTGCCATAGTTCACTGCGCCTCCATTCCCTTATCTCTGTAGAGACTGGGTGCTCCCCGTAGGATTGTTGCAGGGACAAGAAACAGTGAGGGTTAAATTTGTAGCTCAGGCGTCATCTACAGAAAGGGTACGCAATAAACAGTAGCTGCCATTTTTTGTTCTTTGTGTTATCATTATTCTTGTTAGGCTGATACAGAACGGGAATGCTTCAGTAGAAAGATACGGCAACTGAACTGGAAATTCAAGGAAGGAAGCATCTGGCTAGTGAGAGAGGAGGAGGGGCAGAGGTGCAAAGGAAGGCTATTTAAGGTGTATCAAGGCCCACCTGGCTAGAATAGGTTACCTTACCAGTGGGGACAGGAAAGGTGTTTTTGGTTGACCGCCCTCAGCCCTGGCACCATACTGTTACCAGTTGTTATACTTAGAACTAAAACTGGTCTATGTGAGCTCCCTAGGCATGTTTAGTAAATATTTATTGAAAGAATGAGTGGTGAATGCATCAACTAGGAGATTATTCTTTCCTCCTTAAGATTGATAGGTAATGAACTTATTTATATTTAAATATGTGTGCATTTAAATATATATTTAAATGTATCTTGACTTATCTCTAAATGGAAGCTTTAATTGAAGTAGAAAGTGTATATACTTATTTTTCAAAAGTTCCATTCTGTATTTAAGGGATCACATACTACCTTTATATACTTGCAAGTGATTGGTTAAATGTTCTTGTATTAATTTCTTTAAAGAATCGTATTGACAGATAACCAGTTACTAAACATTTTTAATGATGTATTGACTTTGATCACTGTACTTTGAGAGGCTGAGAGTGATGAATTAAGATGAAATAATTTGCTTTTTCATCTGTTGGACATTTTCTTGTATTTTAAACTGAAACTAGAAACCCAATGCCAAAAATATCCAAATGAAAAATAAAAGTTTTAACTTATATTCATATAGCTTACTTTACTTATATTACCTCTTTTGTCCTTTTAAAAAGTCCTAAATTATCAGTATTATTGTCTGCATTTTACGTTTAGATAAACTGAGTCTCTGAATGGCAAGCAAAGAAATTCAGACCCTAATCATCTGACTTGTAAATTCAGGGGATCATACTTGCTGCCTTTCTTTTACCAAACAGAAAGAAACGTTAAATAAGAGGCTTCCCTTTTGTCTGAGGCCACTTAAGAGCCAAGTATAAGTTTAGCACTTCATTTGGTTCAACATCTTTTATACCTTCTGTCTCCTCTTTTGTCCTAGTTTCTAAAAATTCACTTTAGCTCCTTATTTTGCATATTTTAATATTTTACGCAGGTAAATTATTTTATTTAATTAGAGAAATAGATTGCCTATTCAGCAATGACGTGAGCCTTTTCCAAGACACCACTATGAGTGACATTTGTTGCTGGGAGAAAAATATTTAAAGAATGCACTTCAGTTGAAATGAAATACATAATGCTTAGTTCAGAGAAGGTAGAATATAAATTCTAACTATTTTTTATGGCTAAGCCTCATGAAATGAATTACGAGAAATAATATATATGAATAGTGAATTTGGTCTGATTTTAGTTGGCATCAAAAAGACCAGCGTAGCTTAGGTTTAAGCTTTTTAAAGAAATGAACTTCAAAAAATTGTTATATGTAAATTTTGGTATCTAATAGAGAAAAGCATTTTAAAATATGCTGATTTGGGTTTCCAGGGAGGATAAAATTAGTATCCTAATTAGTGTAAGTTTATCAAGGGAAAGGTCAAAGTCCTAGAATAAAATGAATAAAATGCAGCATATTTGAATATTTAAGAATATTTAAGAGCAAGTACTATGGATTTAGATTACAAAGTTCAAATGCCCGTTTATGACTTTAGCTATATGATTTTAGATAAGTTACTTAATCTCTCTGTGTTTCAGTGTCTTTATCTGTAAAATAGGGATAATAATACCTACAATTATAATTCCCATCTCTTAGAATTGTTATAAAGATTAAATTATATTTTTAAAGCATTTATAATAGTGCCTGGAACACATTTATAATAGTGCCTTAAACAGAGTAAGTAGTAAAAAAAAAAAAAAAAAAAAAAGTGCTTGCAAAATAAATAAAATGCAAAATGCAGTGTAATCCTTGTGATCAAGAAATTCCAGGTTCCACAAATGTGAAATGAAGTGAAAAAGTGAAAGGGTAGGGGATTTGCCTTTTAGCTGCATCAGTGAGAATACTGCTATAGGGAAGGAAAATTCAGATAATTTGTTCACTTTCAGTGTAGTGAGCTTTTAGTTGTTTCAAGTTAAGGCAGTACTTTTCCTTTTTTTTTTCCAAAATAGAAATAACTTTTCAAATGATACAAATGATTCAATCTCAGTATGGATTTATTTTTTAAATACAGAAAAGTATTAAGGAAAAAATTTAAACCACTTTGGATTCTATTACTCAGAGATAAAACTTTTTAATGGCTGANGAGAGTCCCTTGGACTGCAAGGAGATCCAACCAGTCCATCCTAAAGAAAATCGGTCCTGAATATTCATTGGAAGGACTGATGTTGAAGCTGAAACTCCAATACTTTGGCCACCTAATGCAAAGAGCTGACTCATTTGAAAAGACCCTGATGCTGGGAAAGATTGAAGGCGGGAGGAGAAGGAGATAACAGAAGATGAGATGGTTGGATCGCATCACCAAGTCTATGGACATGAGTTTTGCGTAAACTCTGGGAGTTGGTGATGGACAGGGAGGCCTGGTGTGCTGCAGTTCATGGGGTCACAAAGTGTCGGACACAACTGAGTGACTGAACTGAACTGAATTGAGTAGAAGAAGCAAAACAAAAGAGAATCTCCACAGAGTTACTCTATTTATGTATAGTTCAAAAATGGGCAAGATTAGACTGTATTGTTATTGATGAAAACTATATAAAAAGCATGGAAAATGGCAAGCTCTGAAAGAAGGGGCTGTAATGAGAAAGGGGTTACAGGGGGGTTTGTAAGGCTGCAGCATCCTGTTTCTTGACTAGGTAGTGGTTACAGGGGTTTGCTTTTAATCATCCTTTAAACAAAGCATTTTGCTATTTGTATGTTGTATCTTGAAATTAAACAGTTATAGGAAAACAGCAATTAAAAATGTGTATATGTGGGAATTTCCTGACAGTCCAGTAGTTAGGACTCAGCGCTTTCACTTCCAGGCCCTGAGTTCAGTCCCTGGTCAAGGAACTAAGATCCTGCAAGCCATGTGGCACTNAGCATTTTGCTATTTGTATGTTGTATCTTGAAATTAAACAGTTATAGGAAAACAGCAATTAAAAATGTGTATATGTGGGAATTTCCTGACAGTCCAGTAGTTAGGACTCAGCGCTTTCACTTCCAGGCCCTGAGTTCAGTCCCTGGTCAAGGAACTAAGATCCTGCAAGCCATGTGGCACTGCTGGAGAAAAGTGTATATGACACCATTCTTACAGTCTTTGAGACATATTTGCCAATGCAAAGGACTGGGTAGTCATTGTCATAACCAGAAGAAAAAGAGTTTTGAAATAGAGCACTTGGAAACTCATTTGTCTTAGCTTCACAAAGAAGAATGTCTGCTTTTATTGATTTTACCTATATGCAAAGCACTTCTTTCTAATTTTTACGATAATGGCTTTATTATTATCCTTATTTTACAAATGAGGAAACTGAGGCTTAGAGTAATTAAATAACTCCTTGGTAGAGGAGGAAGTTCAAATAAATCACTTGATAGATTTTAAATAAATCACTGAAAGAAATCTGTGTGAACTAGTTTTGACCTTTTTTTTCTCCTCCATGTTGTGGTAAGATAAATTGAAAACAACTTTCGTGAACATTTAAAAATAAGTAATATGAAAATAAGCTCTGAATAAATGAATAGGCTGAGTTTTGGATAGATATCTTTTTTTCTTTTTAAAGATATCGTTTCTTTGTGCCTTAAAGAATGAAAGATTTCCAAGTGTCTAGTAGTAAATGAGTTTGTGGGTGTTTGGGCATTTGCCACTTGTAGGTCAAGCCCCTGCACTTAGCGTTAAAATTGAACCTAATTAGAAGAGAAAGTGAGAGGAACAGTGTCTACATTTTTTATATACTAGTTGTGATGGTTACTTTATCCAGAGTTTGCTGGACTGTGACAAGTAAACTAACTCTCATGAAAAGGAAATTACTTTGTCTGGCTAAGCCTCCCCCCTCAAAAAAAAAGTTGTTTTAGATTTACTTTCTAATGTCACTTAAGGTTCTTCCTAAAGGCTTGTGAGCCTTCACTTTCTTTTAATAAGGCTTCCTGAGAGTGAAATCATCTATGTGGAATGTGCCCGTGTCTTTAAAAAAATTCTGATAAACATCACTTCATGGTATTTAAGAGATTAAAAAAGATTTTAATACATAAATGTTACTTTCAGGTTATTATATCCAAGGAAACTTGTGGCCCAGCTATCAAAACAGCTTAGCTGCAGCAAGTTCTGAGCAGTGGGCTTAGCCAAATTGGTTAGCCCTTTTTAGGACTGACTGTACTGTCTCTAGAGTTGACCTTTAACTTATGATATAGAATATAATTGTTTCATCTCTGAGGCACATTTATGTATCCCTTTGCCCCAGTAGTAATTCATCATCTGCTTTATAGTAATTCCACTCAGACATCACCATCAAGCCACTGGAGGCTACTAAAGGATGTGAGTGGATGTATTTCCTAATCAGTGACATTAGTTTATATCTCCTTATTAAGGTACCCATTAAATTCATCCTGAGAGAGATAACATAAACACTAATGCACTTCACATCTTCCATCAGTGCTTTTTTATTTATTTCTATAATGGAGTTATTAATATCTAAATTTAAAAGTACAAGAGAATGCAAAGCTTTTAGTAATGGTCTACGATCTTTTACTCTGGCAAGATGTGGAAGATATGAAAAGCAAAGTCATCCATTATTACGTTGACATTTTTATTCTCTCTTTCTAAAACATAGCCATTAAAATATACATGATACCGTTTATTTTAAAAGTAAGTTGATATCTTTTATATAATCACCTCTTCTAAATAAGGTATATTATCTTAGTTTCCCTATAATTTATCTTTACGTTATCTTGGTTTTCTAATTTTAATTTGAAACTCAGAGTATATACAGGATTTTGTGTCCCTCTTGAATATGCCAGTTAAAAAGTACTAATTGAATGTACTGTTCTAGGCTCTGGTGGTTATAAAAGTAGATGCCCTGTATGAAAAACAGTCCACGTGTGTATAAAATCTAGCTATTCTGGTGAATTCCCTTAACCAAAATAGATACTCCATAAATCTCTCTTCATTTCCATTCATTAGCACATGCATTTGAGACATTTGGCAAAGTTGCTAATATGACTTTCCATTTGAGAAATCCATAAACTACTGCCTTCAAGCCCTACAGCAGCAGCTGGTACCTTTTTGTTTTGCTTTGAGTTTTTGCTATTACTGTTTTTTCAAAGCTGGTAACATGAATTATGCCAGGAAGTAGCAATTTGGCAGATCTGTTAGCACATACACTTCTGTTCATCTCACTACCAACGGTGTTATTACCTTCTACCTTTGGTCTGGTCCTCACTCTTAGTCTGTTATCCCAGGTGCAGAAAGAGAAAGTTAGGTAGTGGCAGCCTTTTTAATTTGCTCCTTACATCAGACTTCCTCTATAGTGAGTAAAACACAATATTTTAGACTCATTATATTTAAATCTGTACTAACATTCTCTTTCCCCCGAATAATCACATGGTTCAGTACTAGTACCCACATTTACTGGTGCTGCATTAGTTTGGGTTTAATAAGAAGCAGACTTCAAGAGGGAATTAGAGGGACAAATGATTTATTGAAAGAAGGAGCAGAGGAAGGTGAGAAGAGCCTTCAGACTGCAGTGCAGATATGATAATTGTAGAAGGAGGAAGGAAGAACTGAGTTAGAAGACTCTTGGACTACAACTCAGGTCTCAGTTGATGTGAAATACTCAAGCCAAAGCTGCTCACTGGAAGAGTCCCATGTTTTACCCTATAGGGCCCACCTTAGCACCACTGCTGTGCATGTCATTGGCTGGGAGCAGCCTGTATGAAGTTTGGCATGAATGCATTGAGGATCCAGAGGTGCAGTAGCTGGAGCCATCAGCCCGCATATGTATTCCCTGCTGCAGAAGATCTAAGGGACACATTTTATGACTTACATGACTTCAGATAAGTTTAACACCTCAGTTCAGAATGTAATACTGCCAATACAGTGTTATCATAAAGGTTAAATAATGTATTTTAAAACCTTGGGACATGACAATACTTAATAAATATTAGTTCTTTTTCTGCCTTCTAGAATGTGATGGTTTTCTAACTTACTTTCCATAGAAGAACATCGTTAGAGTAGCAAATGTGCTGATGTTGTCTCTATCAGTACTACTTGAGGTGTGTTCTACAGACCAGTAAGTTACTCGCAGCAAAATAAGGAGCTTATACCAGATGTAAGTCGGTGATGTCAATAAACCACTACTTAGTTCAAATGCAAATTTTTTTTCATATCAAGACAAGGAAGGAAGCAGTATGTTTAGTTAAATTCTAGCACAAGCTCCTTATTTATTGCATATTGGCACTTTGAATAGTGTTGGACTTTAGTCAAATATAACCAAAATGTAATAGCCTTTTAAAAATCAGATTTTCTTTTTCACTGTATATGTGACTTCATTATGCATATTTCTGCTTGTCTGCTAGAGAGGACATCACTGGAAGCTGGGCACTGGTAATCATGTTACTCAAGTCAGTGACAGCCAGGGGCACTGTTAGAATTTGTCAGCTTCAGGGCCTGTGATCAAATATCAAAGTGGGTAGGTTTGTCACCGTCGTATTTCTAGGCCCTTTGCCTAACTCTTACTAACAGGTACTCGTCGAGCTTCCGCCACCTGCGAGATACCGTGTGCCTACTGCTGCCCAGTGTTCTCATGCTGCTCCGTTACAGCCTTGTGAGCTCCCAGGTTGTGATGCTCCACCAAAATCCGCCTTCCCTCACAGTTCAGGGAACTCCAAGTCCTGTTCCCTCAGTAATGCAGAGGTGACTTGATCTCCTAGTTACGAATTTGCAATTTAAAATTTGAGCCTGTTACTGGAACAATATTAGACACATTTTTTTGAACTGTGGATGCCATATCTTAATGCATGAGTTATAATCTTTCTTTGGTTCATTTCACCATGTATACCAGAAATACTTGTCATCACACATCTGTAAAGCTGCTGACCTCTGCCCTAACGTGGGTGTTGAGTTTTCCCACAACCTTTCACTTTGGTAACCTTCTTCCATGGAATGACGTTGGGCACTGAGACATGAATCCAGGAAGTCAATCAGACCTTTTCCTTGTATGTTTAAGGATTTAAAATATTAGCTGCATATTGTTTTTAGTTGCAGGCATCCTTTCATATTCACGCACACACATGCACTTTTCATATTGAAACTAATTAGATGGAGATTTAGTGTATTTTTTTTCTGTGTATTCCCAGGTCTTTGACGATGTGTTAACATGATGTAGTAGACTAGGAATATCTAGTTTTGCCTTCATGCTTTTAAAAACTAAAGTGCATGTTTCATAAAATTAAAGTGTCCCAAGAGTCAGTTAATATAAAGTAATATTTTGCCAAGGTCATAAGTGATTTAATATGAAAGATCATATTTTATCGTAACCATAACAGACTCAACAAAACCTCAGCAGACAAATTGCTGGTTTAGAAATGATCTGAACTTACTTTTCCCAAAAACACAAAACCCACAAGATTGTGTATATAAGGCAACAGGCATTATTTCATTGATCCCCAAGGTTGTGGATCTAGCGGCAACTATTACAACGTGCTTTGTTTTTATTATTGGTCTGTTTAGTTAGTCATCCAAATTCTAGCCATTTCTGTTTATAGCAAGATAGAGCATATAGCCGAGGCAGCACAGCTAGTCATACCTTTTTATTGATGTACTTTGACGTATTTTGGTTCCTCTCCTGGTGTCTAACATTTTGTGAAGCCCTAACATAAATTATTAGCTTGTATAACCCACTGCGTCACCTTCACCCAGAGATTTGCTGCCTGTGCAGTTCCTTAATTTTCAAGTGTGAGAGATTTATTTTTCCTTAGTGAGTCCTAATGTTTCTGCACACAAACGCACACATGTGTGTGCATGTGTGTGGGTATATAGGAATGCCAGTGAGAAAGTCCAACTTATTCTTGGTTAATTCCTCCATGAGATTCTGGAGAAATCTTTAAACTTAACAGATACTGGTTGCTGTGTTCTCAAGTTGACATGATAGTAAACAGTTTGGTGGTGGTTTTAAATTTTTGCAATTTTGCTTATTTTTCCTGGGGATTCTGACTAGTCAGGGTGCTGTACACTTCATGTCCTCAGTGAATACTTATCAACTGTGTGACTGACCAATGACATTTCCTAAGCCCATGTAAATGACTAAGATACTATTACAAATATTGTATGTCAGACAAGCACTCTGTGAGATAGATGGCCTTGTCCCCACTTGACAAACGAAGATTTTGGAGCTCAGAAAACGTAAACATTTTACCCAAAGTCACACAGCTTATACATGAAGGATTGGTATACTTTATCAGAAGATTTTTGATGTACATTATTATATTTGATCCTTATACCACTCCTTGAAGTGAACAGAATAAATTCCTTTCTATGCTATTGAGCACATGGTCACTACAGTGGGCCTGGTTCAGTCCAGTACTATCCTCTGAACTCTGATATTACTTGGTGTTTGTTAAAGTTTATAGGTCAGTAATGGCACTGGTCACACCTTTTTAGTGTGGTCACCAATGGCTGACTTTTGTTAAGTGATTCTCTGTTGCCTCCACAGTAGAGTCCCTGCTCAAATACTTGGTGTTCAAGTAAGCACTTTTATAATGAAAAAGCAATGTGTGTGGAGGGCAGGGGGTGGGGGCGAGCCTTGCAGATCTGTCCATGTCAAGCCCCTGCTTAAAACCTTCCAATCATTTCCCAAGGTTACCTTCCCACATCCCTTCCCCCTCAAAAACAGACATTTCAGCATGCCAAAGGCTTCACATGATCTGTCTTCTTCCTCCCTTTTCAGCCTCACCTTCTGCTGCCACTTACCCCAAAACCCCTGCCACTGGCCCTTTATGCCAGGAAAGCTGAACTACTTCACTGAGGTGAGGCCCACCTTCTGCTTTTGCTTTTTTTTAATCCCATTTTACCCCCTTTGCCTGATACCTCCCCCTGTCATTCATGTGCTAAATTCCCATTCAGTCTCCACTGTATAGCTCCATGGTCTTTCCATGGAGCCTTTCTTTAGCTTCCTGAACAGAGTAATTATTCATCTTCTATTCTCCCTGCTCAACTTTAAAAAAAAATACTCATTTGGAACTTGCCTCGCAGTCCCGTGGTTAGGACTGGGTGCTTTCACTGCTCTGGGCCCAGGTTCCATCCCTGGTCGGGGAACTAAGATCCTGCAAGCTGTGTAGCCTGGCCAAAAGACGAAACAAAGCCTCAGTCAAATATGTCAACATTTTACAAATGTCTGTTGTCATTTATTGTATATGTAGATGTTCCCTACTAGACTAATAAACTCTGTAAGGATGAGAGACCAAAATTTACTCATCCCTTTTTCCCAACACAGTGTCTAGCACCAAAAATGCACGGAGCAAAGGTTTGTGCCTGGAAGACAGAAAGTATCAGTGACCCTCTTCTGGGAATTAAGGAACAAATATCCAACACTGAAAGGAAAAGCCTGCCATTGGAAAGGAGAGTGGAGTACACATTAGTATCAAATGAAATTAGTGTCTTCACTTCTTATAAATGTGCTGGGCTTTTCATGTGTCTAGGATGATAATGCAGGGCTTTGAGAAGCGGAGAGAGATTAAAGGGAAGTTATACAGTGAGAGAGCATTTTCCTTTGGTAATAAGTTGTTAGAAGTTGTTGCGTACCTTCTTCTAGTCAAACAGAAAGCTGACAAATGTTTTCCAAGTGTTACAGAATTTTCTAATCGTTTGTCTTCCACTGACATTTTTATTTAATCATTTCAGATGCAAGAGTAAATTACTGACCTTGTGTGTAATTCAACTAGTGCACTTAAAATGGCGATACAGGGCAGATTGTTATCAGCTCACCAGGATGTGTGATGTGATACCATTTGAAGCTCTGAAAAGGGAAGGGAAGGGATTGTGTCTTCAGATAACTCAACCCTGGAGCTCTGGCCTGTTTATACTGTTTTTAGGTGTATAAAAGTGCTAGTTTTAGGTGTATAAAAGGTGTATACATGCTGCTAGTTTAGAGAGTCAAATAGTTCCTTAAGGTTTATTATGAAACAGTATTTTTCCCTGTACCTTAAAGGAAACTACTTTAGAAATTTTAACAGATTCTCTCTTGTGTGTGTGTTAGTTTCTTAGTCGTGTCCAGCTGTTTGTGACCCCCCTGGACTGTAGCCCACCAAGCTTCTCTGTCCATGGAATTCTCCAGTCAAGAATACTGGACTGAGTTGCCATTCCCTTCTACAGGGGATCTTCCCAACCCAGGGATCG